>JAZKJV010000266.1:0-368398 GCA_037367405.1 Ottelia alismoides
TACCTAGTGTTCGGGTCACTCTCTCGCACAATCAAACCAAACAATGAGGGGGTTGCTCTCCCCAAGACAAATTTTTAATGTGAGTGTCTTTTAGGGTCAATAGTGTTATCCAGTCCCAATTTTTTATTGTTTTTCTTTTTAATTTTTTTCAAAATAAATACAAGCGGCCTAACGGTTTTTCCGATTCTCCTGATGATTAAGCAAAAAACAGAGGGAGAAGACGAAAAAGCCGATGCGCGAAGAAATCAATGATGCATGCAGAGAAAGAATTGCGTACCTTGTCTCCAGCACTCTACATGCAAGTGATCCGCGCAGAATTTAAAGACAGAATAAAACTACCTAAATGGTGCAGCGGGAAAAACCGGCCTTAGACAAGCAACTTCTATTGATCGTGAAGAACAATAGTTAGCTAACCGAATCGAGTCCGGAGTCCGATCTTGGGAGTCACTCGGTGCCGCCACAACGGGTCCTGCCAGCGCTGTATGTGACTCCTCACGGCACGTGGTCTCGAATCCAATTAAACTAACTTTTTCAATGAATTTTATTAAGGTCCAATTACGTTCTATAGGAACAGATATTCTATTAGGTGTTTGGGCCTTAAAATTTACGTCACAATCAACCAAAATTCCTATGTCTAGGGGCTAAAACCGCGAGAAACACCGGAAAAGGCAGCTAGCTATGAAAACCACGATAAAAGCCGCGAAAATCCGAATGGGTCCCCCGAGCACACCGGTGCTCGGCGAAACAGACCCGCTAAGTTACAAGTGTCCAGAGTTCAAAGTCCAAGTCCTAAATTATTACAATAAGAATAATGTTCTCTCTCTCTCTCTGAAATGAAAATTTCTTCTCCTCTCTCTCTCTTCCTGCTCTTCTTCCCGTGCGGGTCCTCAAAAAGTAATCTCCAAGTTGTCCACGCAGTACCTCGCACAAAAAATTAGAGAGAAAAAGGTCAGAAAACAATTATAATATAGAGAGATAAGATAGAAAAATGACTACAAAGCCGTGCTCCCCGGCAACGGCGCCATTCTGATGACCGGCCAAATGACAGAGGTAAAAGGTACAGAAATAGGTCGTTGTGACCTCTACCACTCAGCACGTGTCAATCAAGAAAAATCAATCACTCAAATAAGATAAAATCAAGCAAGCATACAATAGAGCGATCTAGCTATAGGATTAACCTGGTATAGCTCCCAGGGTCGAACACAAGGAGCACAGATTGGCCTTGCGGCCTACGATGTAGTCAGGAATCCAAAAGAATCTTTTTTAGTGTTTTTATTTGTTTTTATAATTTTTTAGATTTTTTTAAAAGATGAGAAAAATGAGAGAAAGTAAATACAAGGGGACTTCAACAATTTATAAAACACTCCAAAAATAATGCAAAAATTAAGGAAAAATGGTTTTTATGTTTTTCAAGTTTTTTACTGTTTTTGGTGAATTTTTGGAATTTTTCTAATGGGTAAATTATTTATTAAAAATCAAACAATGCAACAAACAGAGGGTACTGTCCAGCAAGGCTTAAGACCCAAAAATAAAATAATTTTGGATCTCAAAAAGCCCTAAAGGTAATTTTCCTAGAATCTAGAAAGAATAAGGAAAATTTAGGCACCCTAATTATTGTTTTTGGATTTTTAATTTATTTATTACAATTTTTATGAGTTTTTAGGGGTTTTTCAATTTTTAGGATTTTTAAGTGATGAAAAGTAGCCAAAATTGGCTCGAAAATCAAACAACAGGTAAACAACAAGTCCTAATTTTTTTAGAATTTTTGGTGGAGTTTTTATATTTTTTTGGTATTTTTAAAGTCAAACAGTAGCAAAAATATGGGTTTTTGAATTTTTAAAAATAATAAATGGAATCAAAAATGTCCCCAAAAATCATAGAAATTCCTACACCATGGCAGGAGCCATGTGTCAAAATTTCATTTGATTTGGAGGTCGTTTGATATTTTATTCAAAAATAAAGGTGGGGCACTGTGCACAGGGACCTATGTGCAAATACCCAAAAGTTCTGGGGTCCTGGTGCAAAATACCCAAGAAGTCACGTGCCAAGCACGTGTCTGGGGCACTCAAGGACCTAAATGTAATAAAAATAAGTTCCGAGGGCTTATTGGTAACAAGTACCAAAAGTCCAGGGACTTATATGCAAATAACCCAAAATAATTCGCACATGTGCAAAATCAATGCTCACAGGGGTATATATGCAAATAAACAAAACTTTTCATTCATTGAATAACATCCAGAACTACAGGGCTTCTTATGCAAATAACCCAACAAAACACGTGACGAAGCACGTGGGTCTCTACTGGCAGGGGTATAAATGCAAATAAAATTAAGCGCGAGGGTCTCTATGCAAATATCCCAGAAAATAAACAACTGAATTAAAAATTACAGGACTTAAACGAAAACAACAAACTACGAGGGGGCCCTATGATATTTACCCCTTTATTAATGAAGCGTTGGATGCGCGCCACGTGTAGATCGAACGGCTGCGGGTGGTGGGCGCTCCAGATGGCGTCTCCTCGGATCGGACGGTGGAAGCAGCTCCTCGATCGGACGGCCAAGATCTGATCTGGAGCGGTGAGGACGATCGAACGGCGATGGAGGGTCCTCGAAGAACAGGTCCCCGGCGAGACTCGCCGAGCTCGTGCGTGCACTAGAACCCTCCGGTGAGCCTCCTGAAGGTCGGAGAAGAATCGCGGGAGGCTCCCGCGTCTGCCGGTGGTCTCCAACGGTCAAACCAAGCTCCGAGGAGCTCGAGCAAGGCCGGCGGAGCTGGGTCTCCTGGCTGAATGGCGAAGGGCCTCAGACGCCCTCGTTTCGACCTGAAAAGCAAACCAGAAGACTCGCGGGTCGAGGGCAAAGTGCCTCGACCCGGTTAGGCGGCGTGAAGGTGGTTTGTGCGTCGGGATGGCGAGCTCCGGCGAGGGTGGTCGGCGAAGGAACTCGAATCCCAGATCCTGTGCGATCTGGGTTGAATGAGCGGGCGTAGAAGGTGCGTGGGGACACGGTGAAGGTGATGGTCGGGACGGATGATCGAGAGGTTACGCGAGGTGGCCGGAATCGGAGATGTACGTCGGAGATAAGATTTGGGCGTAATCGGAAATTGGAAGAAAGTAGAAGGAACTAAGGCTACCTGGTGGCTGAAGTAGACTGTGCTGGAGCGTGGCTATCTCCGGGTCGTAGCTTCGAAGGGCGTCAAGGCCTGAAGCTCGATGCTCAACGCCGGCGGCGGAGCAAGGACGGCGAAGTTACGCCGGATCAAAGGATACGCCTTCTCGCCTCACTGCAACAAGGGCTGACGCTCGCTGTCACTCTTGCGGAGCCTATGGAGGTCACTGGGAAGAAGGAGAGGGTCCAAAGATGGGGCGCGGAGGCGGCGGAGATGATGGTTATATAGAGTGACAGGGGCGTTTAGGGTTGCGGCTCGACGGCGATGGAAAGCATGGATTTGATGGCGAAGGATCCGGCGAGGGAGAGGGATGAACGGCGAAGAATCCGGGCTCGAGATATGCGTGGGGGACAGCCTGGATGCGCGTGGGAAAATCGGGGAAGATGGGCGCGGCGCGCGTTGTCCAGAATAGGAAGGAGTCGCGGGGGAGTTGACCGGGGTCAACATTCCCCCGTGGACCAGTCAGACGCTGCCACGTGTGTGCTATTTTGTTTATTTATTTTAAGGCAGAAATAGGTCGAATTAAATAAAACTCAAAACATGAAATATTTTTCTTTTATTTTTTTCTATTTTTTGGTGATTTTTAATTAATTTTTGGAAATAAAAATAGGGTAGCTCTATATATAGGTATATGTACACTATATGGATTTTTATTTTTGATTTTTTATTTGTTATTTTTATGTGTTTTTATGCTCATTTTGTATTTTATTTATTTACAACATGAAATATGGAATAAAAGAATATTTTTATTGTATTTTTATCACTTATATACAAGGGTGAAATAAATGGATATATACATTGATATACATGGTATTTATACAATGTATTTTTGTATTTTCAATTTTGTGATTTTTATTTGATTTTTGTTTTGTTTCTTGTTATTTATTTTATTTACAAAATATGCCATAGAATATTTACAAAAAGTTTAGAAAATAATTGAATTTATTTACAAGGTTAAATAAATACAATGGTGTGGTGGTCTATACACATGGTGAAAGGGTATTTTTGACTTTTGATTTTTATCTTTTTATTTTGTTTTTAATAGAATATACACACAATATGTACAAGTATATTTTTGGGGTGAGGAAAATATAAAGTTTTATTTATTTACAGAAGTATATACATGTGAGCCCCTATCTCCCTCTACTTTGGCTTTTATGCGGTCAGGCCCATGCTGAGCCCTCCCTTGGGTTAGGTTGCTCAATATTTATTCTAAATATTTCCCTCTTTTTCTTTTTGCTCTTTATTCTTTTATTTTGTGCACAAAAACATGCTAATTATAGGTTTTTACACAATGCATGCTTTTGGTAATTATTTGTATTTACACATATCTACATGTATTTGCAAAGGGTTTTTGTAGCTAAAATAGAAGAATAAAGAGTGATGAATGGGTATTCATCACCCCCCTATGCTTAACTTTGCTAGTCCCTTAGCAAACACTTATTTGAAAAAGAAGTGAAAAAGAAAGAAAAAGAGGATGTACATGGATCAAGGTTGACTTATTAAATTTTCCTTCATTAAATTGAAATATGGAGCTCGATCAGATCTTTGGATTATTAATGTGTCGGAACCTTATTTGGACTCAAGCCTAAAACTCAACAGCCTCCAAGTTCCACCAATCTATGGGCAAGACTCCTCAATAAACCAGATCAGAACAAGTCTACATACACAAACTCTAATGACCATGAATCTTTTCCTTGCGGTGTAAGTGATATGTGGCTCCCCACCTCAGAAGTGACAAAGAAACAACCTCCCTCAACCTGGTAACTCTAATGCCTCAGTCTAGCAACTCTTTCCTCGAGAAGCGGGGTATTCCCTTCTAAGTTCAAGTGCAACCGGCTCAAGAAGAGGGGGTAGAAGTATGGAGTTTTGGAAGCCTAGCCAGTGTAGCTAAGTCTCCCGCTGCAAGCTTCATGAGATGTAACATGGATACCATAAGCTTTTGCTTCATACTCCGGTGGGGTTATTAAATTTTCAATCCGACCCACCACTTTTTTTGGAGTTCTTTTTGCATTTTTGCATTTTTTTTTTCAAGAACTTCTGTACAACATATCTACATGGTGCAGCATATATAAGAAATTTCCCCTTGAGCCAGTAGACTATCCCTCTTTTGAAGCTTTATTGCAACCCACAGCTTCTGTCTTTAGCTTTCAACACCACTAGACCAAGTTGAGGTGCACTTCCTTCACTATAAGAAGAAGAGAGGTTCCGCCTAGAAGTACTACCCTCATATGCTACCCCAAGCCAAAGGAAACTGCCTCCTTACCACCTCATCCATGGAGAGCCATGTGTAAAGTGCAGGTGCAAGTTAAGCCATTGTCTCTGAGAGTCATGTGTGTGTTGTTAAGTGCTCTACTTAGGCTCATCAAGATGACATATGCTCATAGCCTAGTGGACTCAAAGAATTAAGTCCTTATGGACCTGAAAAGTCTTAACCCTAAGTCCTACAAGGTTCCTCTTGAAGTTAAGTGAATTAAGATCTTATTCAAGCTCCATTTCTCAATTTAATTCCAGGCTTAGTTTAAATATCAACTCTCATCCAGGAAAAACTATATACATATATGTACACGAGATGCTATTTACAAATATTTTACAATCATGCAAAAATTTTGAAAAATGTTTTGAAATCATGAATGAATGATGCATGAGGTGCAAGTTTTGCAAAAAGATATTTACAAACATTTACACAAGATTTTTGCAAACTTTTGATTTTCAAAACATTTTGGAAAAATTTTGTACTATATACATAATTTTGATACAAAAAATATTTTACACAAGCTTTACACAAAAGATTTTTGAAATCATTTTTACAAAAATACTTTGTACACTAGCTATGTATGTGCAAGAATAAAAGAGGTTTATGTACATGAAAAATTTTTAATTTTTGTGATTTTTAAAATTTTTAATTTTTGTGATTTTTAGCCATTTTATTTATTAACACACTCACACAAAGTACGAGTTATGGCTAAAGTATATATGAAATATATACACACCCCCCCTATACTTAGCTCGAACGATGTCCTCAGAGTGATCAAGAGCGATGAAGAAGACATAACTCGTGCTTAGTAAAAGTGAAGTGAAAAGGAATGGCTAAGTACAGGAACGAATAAATGAATAGAATGAGAGGAACTCGGGGTTTCCCCCTATACTTAGGATTAACTAATCCTAAGTATAGAAAGCTGTTCATGAAGGGAAAGCCGAGTGAAGAATATACAGAATCTGCCCCCCCTATACTTAGGGTAAAATATCCCTAAGTATAGGCAGCAAAAACAAGAGCAGAAAGAATGAAAAGAATACTCACAGGTCCGACATTCCCCCTACACTTAGGGTAAAGTACACCCTAAGTATAGCATAATCATAAGATGAGAAATGGAATGTGGGACTAAAGAATAGAATGATATAGACAACTGGATCTATACAGGCGGAGGAACAATGAAAATCAGGCGTGAGATGCAAAGGATGTGAGTCAAAAGACCATATCTCACGCAAAATGAATAGCAGCAATAATAACGTCCCGCGGCTCATGATCTAGAAATGGTTTGAGCCGCTGGCCGTTCACTCGAAAGGTACTCTCAGAAGATAACTCAGATATATCAATGCTACCGTTATCGTGTACCTTTCTGACCAAATAGGGTCCTTTCCATTTGCTCTGTAGCTTCCCTGGAAATAATCTAAGCCTTGCATCAAACAGCCATACTTTCTGTCCAATCTCAAAATGCTTGTGGCTGATGTGAGAATCATGCCACTCTTTGACTTTCTCCTTATAATGTAGGCTGTTTGAGAATGCTGCATCTCTAAGCTCTTCCAAGGCGGCTAACTCTGCCCTCCTCTGGTTTCCTATACCATCTGGATCCATCAATATGTCTGTAACTGCCCAGAGTGACTTGTGCCTCAGCTCAACTGGTAGGTGACAGGGCTTGCCATACACGAGGCGAAAGGGAGATGTACCCAATGGAGTCTTGAAAGACGTCCGATATGCCCACAAGACCGAATCCAAAAGCTGTGACCAATTCTTTCGGTCAGGGCGGACGACTTTCTGCAAAATATTCTTGATCTCCCTATTCGACACCTCGGCTAGACCATTCGTCTGTGGATGATACGGTGTAGCAACACGATGATCTATGCCGAACTCGGTAGCAAGTGCCTTCACCTGGTCGTTGATGAAATGAGATCCCCCATCAGAAATCAGAACTCGTGGAACTCCAAACCGCATGATGATGTGCTTCTTTAAAAATATGCAAACTGTCTTTGCATCTGCGGCTCGGGCGGGGATAGCCTCAACCCAACGACTAACATAATCTACGGCCAACAGAATGTACTCAAATCCCTGACTCTTAGGGAATGGACCCATGAAATCGATGCCCCATGCGTCAAAAACCTCACAGAAGTGAATGGGCTGCATCGGCATCATATCACGCTGTCCACAAGTGCCCATCCTCTGACAGTCAGTACACCTCTTCACGAACTCATCAGAGTCCTTGAAGAGGGTAGGCCACCACAAGCCGGATTGGAGCACTTTCTGTGCCGTTCTCCTCCCAGAATGATGTCCTCCTGCCTCAAGCTTGTGGCAGTAAGTGAGGACACTATGATGCTCCTCCTGAGGAATACACCGACGCCAGATGCTATCCCCTCCTTCGTGGTAAAGGATGGGATCCTCCCAGTGGTAGTACTTGGCCTTCGCAAGGAAGGTCTCAATCTTCTGCTTGGGCCAATCTTGTGGGACTTTCCCAGCAACGAGAAAGTTCACAATATCGGCATACCACGGGAGTGAGGCGATAGCAAGGATCGCCTCATCTGGGAAGGTATCACAAATGGGATCAATCTGCTCAGAATCCTCAGGCTGCTCTAATCGGGATAAATGGTCCGCCACCACATTCTTGACTCCAGGCTTATCCTTGATCTCAATGTCGAACTCCTGGAGTAGAAGGATCCATCTAGTAAGTCTGGCCTTGGCATCCTTCTTTGACATGAGGTACCTGATGGCGGTGTGGTCAGTATACAAAGTCACTTTAGATCCAATGATATATGATCTGAATTTATCTAGGGCAAACACTACTGCTAGCATCTCCTTCTCTGTGACTGTATAATTCCGCTGGGCGGAATCCAATGTGCGGCTAGCATAGTGTATCGCAAATGGTACTCCATCCCTCCTCTGTCCTAGCACTACCCCTACGGCAAAATCAGAGGCGTCCGTCATGATCTCGAATGGGAGAGACCAATCAGGTGGCTGAAGGACAGGAGCCTCAATTACGCACTGCTGGAGAGTCTCAAAGGACGAAAGACACTTGTCATCGACAAGGAACTCGGTGTCTTTCGTCAAGAGGTCAGTCAACGGTCGGGCAATCTTGCTGAAATCATGAATAAATCTCCTATAAAAACCAACGTGCCCCAGAAATGACCGTAACTGCTTCAGATTGGACGGCGGTGTGAGTTTCCTAATGACATCGACCTTGGCCGGGTCAACCTCCATGCCTCTGTTGGAGATGATGTGGCCAAGCACCGTCCCTTGAGTCACCATGAAGTGACTCTTCTCCCAAGACAGAACTAAGCGGGTAGCAATGCATCGCTGGAGCACTCGGTCTAGGCAGTCAAGACAGGAATCGAATCCGTCGCCGTAAACCGAGAAGTCGTCCATGAAGACCTCCAAACACTCCCCTACCATGTCCGAAAATATCGACAGCATGCATCTCTGAAAAGTCGCAGGGGCGTTACATAGCCCGAATGGCATGCGTCGGAAGGCGTAAGTACCGAAGGGACAGGTAAAGGTGGTCTTCTCCTGATCCTCAGGAGCGATGGCCACCTGGTTGTAGCCCGAGTACCCATCCAGGAAGCAATAATGGCTCTTCCCTGCCAGTCTCTCTATGATCTGGTCAATAAAAGGCAGGGGGAAATGGTCCTTCTTGGTGGCCTGGTTGAGTCTCCTGTAGTCAACACAAACCCGCCAAGAGGTGGGTACTCGTGTAGCAATCTCCTCTCCCGACTCACTGATCACAGTCGTGATGCCCGTCTTCTTGGGCACCACATGCAAGGGGCTAACCCACTTGGAGTCGGAAATGGGATAAATAAAATCTGCACTCCACCATTTTGATATTTCCTTCATAACAACCTCTCTTAGGTTGGGGTTCAGTCGCCGCTGGAACTCACGCGACGGCTTTGCCCCTTCCTCGAGATAGATATGGTGTGAGCACAACGAGGGACTAATCCCATGGAGATCTGCTACGCTCCATCCAATTGCCTTGCGGTTCTTTTCAAGAACCTCCATCAGACGGGATTCTTGTTCTTCAGTCAGATCGGCAGATATGATGACTGGGTACATCTCAGACTCTCCCGCAAGGAATCGATACTTCAGCGAAGTAGGGAGCGGCTTTAGCTCTGGACAGCTGGGTGCTGGCAAATCTGGCTTCTGAAGAAGATGTGTGTATGCGGATAATTCTGCCAAATTTGCCTGGGAAAAAGATAACGAACTCTCACAAACTGGATCTGGAGAAGGCGGGTCCTCTACATTGTCTCTGATCTGTTCTGCCTCTACCTCCTCCTCATCTATAGGCTCAGGTGGATCCAGATCTGGCATCTGATCATTACAATCTGCCCAATCAGATTCTGAATCCGAGGGATCTATATCAGACTCGGTGGCATCAGTACCACCGGAGAACGAGGTGGCATCAGCACCACCATAGAGCAGGGTGGCCTCAGTACCACCATCACTGGAAATCGTGTCGCGATCAAGGTCCGACTCTGCTGACTCAATAGTATCCTGAACCAGGATTGTGCTCTCCAGACTATCCTCTGCTATCATCTCTGCATCAGCTGTATCTGAATATGAGAGGGTAGTCTGTGACTCAAGGTCTGCCCAAGCTGCCTCATCATCTGTGATCACAAAATCACAGTCCTGGTGGATGTCTGGCTCTGCGTCTGTCAGCTGCTCTGAATCTGTACTGCTATGTGAGCGGGATCTGGATCTGGCTCTGTGGTCCTTAACCGTCTCTATTTGTATACTCTCGCCCTGGACGCGAAAGTACACCTTCCCGCTATCATGATCAGTCACCGCCTTGGCTGTGGCCAAGAATGGGCGACCGAGGATGATGGGGGAATCGGTCAGCGAGTCAGGGGTCTCCATGTCCAGCACTACGAAGTCCACGGGGAATTGCAAACCCTGAATCGTGATGACAACGTCTCGCAACAACCCCTTTGGCCTCTTGACAGACCGATCAGCAAACTGAAGGTATGTCCTGCTCTGTCTAAGAGTGCCCAACTCTAAGTGGTCGAGAAGGGCTGCCGGAAGAAGGTTGATTGACGATCCGCTATCTAATAGAGTGCGGTCGAACCTCTGCTAACTAATCTGACATCTGACATACGGGGCCCCTAAATCTGGCCTCTTGGTCGGCAGATGATTCTGGATCGCGTAACACGTGGCTTTTGTTAGCACATGAATTTCTGCGGTCTTGTTCCTCTTCTTCCTCGTGACTGTGGTCCTATCTCTTAGGGATCGCTGAAGAAGAGGAATGTGCTGCAAAGCCTCATTGAGGGTCAGCTGGATGTGAAATCGGTCTATCATGCTCTGGCTGAACTCCTCCTGCTCTCTCTTTTTTGGATCTTTTTCTTTTTTCTTCCCCTTCCCCAACTCAAGGGCTCTAGGAAAGGGGATCACAGGGTCCTTCTCAGATGAAGGACTAGGAATAGGCCTAGACGATTCGATGACTGGATCCTCACAAACATCATTCACCACAGTGGGATCAGAAGAAACTAAACCTTTTCCTTTATTCAAATCAGAGTTCCGAGATACATTCATTCGAGGAAAGACAACATTTCTATCAGAATAAATGTTGGTGGCATCAGTACCACCTCTAGTTGGCTCTACAACTAGACGTCTTGCGGCCTCAGTACCGCCGGTGGAATCAGCATCTCTGGTGGCCTCAGTACCACCGTCATCATGATGTGCGGCTTCAGTACCGCTCTCTTCTTCCTCATTTGGCGCTCTAGATGATTCCTCGTGATGTCGCTCAGATGAGGCGCCGCCTGCTGGTCTTCTACCGCTCCTAAGTGTGACAAAATCAGCATCAAATATATCCGACGAGATAACATCAAATGAGTCACTAGAAGTGGTAGGCTCAGTGGGAACTACCTGCTCAGATTTCCTCTTCAAGTTATTCGGATTAGGCTCGATCTGTGCAGGGATGGCGGCTTTCCCTCTCATCAGGTCCCGCATCTCCTGGCGGAACTCGTCCATCTCCCGTCTAAATGTAGCCTGCTGCTCTGTGAAGAGGCGGGCTAGATCATCCATGGCGGGGCTCTCATGGGAACCCGACGGGTTGCCTCTCTGGTAATGAGGCTGCTGGACCTGGTGCTGCTGTGGCTGAGAAGGGTAAGAGGATGGATGCTGCTGCAGGTGAGCCTGCTGCTCACGTCTCCAACTCTGTCCCTGCTGCTGATAGGGACGAGATACGAAAGATGATGGCTGGTGTGCTGGGGGCTGCTGGTGATCTCTCTGCTGGGAATACTGCCCTCCCTGACCGGCTGGCTGCTGCTGGGGCTGGTTCCCCCACCTGAATCCGGGATGGTCTCGTCGGATTCCAGGCTGAGGCCGGTCATACCAAATCCCGTTGACATCCATCAACGGTTCCGCATCGTAAGGGGCTGGTGGGAGTACATCCAGAGGCTGATCCGGCTGATATACCACCATCTGCAAGTCTGGAGATGGTGGTGACTGGTAAGAGGGCTGCTGCTGCTGGTACGGCTCCGCCTGTACAAGGTGAACTTGTCTAGGCTGCTGCAAGGAGCTGGAGCGCTGGGACGAGCTGCGGCTGCCGGCGGAATTGCCTCGCGACAGAAGACGGGGCTGAGGAGCCGTCTGTGCCTCCTGAAGACACAAGAGCTGGGTCTTCATGTCGCTCAGAGTTTGTGCCATTTCCTCCATCTGAGTTATGCCCTGGCACTGCTTCTTCTCTATGATTTCCATGCGGTCCAACTTCTCGCTGATTATCCCCATGTCCGCAGCGGCTGACTCTGCCTGTGCGGCAGCAACTGTGGACGAACTGGATGGACCTGCATCAACCCGTGCTATCCGCTGATACTGCACGGATCCTGGCGGCTGCTGAGATCTCTGTGTGTACAACCGAGTCTGGGACATCACCATGTAATTTTCTGCCATCTCTTCGTAGATGGCCCAGACTTGGTTGTGGTCCTTGGCAAAGTAGGACCCGCCGCAAGAAGCATTCACCAGACCCTGAAGCTCTGGTGTCATCCCACTAAAGAAGCTCTGAACTAGGTTCGGCTTCGAGATGTCATGGTGTGGGCATCTATCCAGAAGCTCTCTGAACCTCTCCCATGCCTCGTGAAATTGCTCGTTAGGGAGCATGGAGAAGTTGTTGATCAGGGCCCTCGCTGCATTCGTCCGCCCGAGTGGATAGTACTTGTTCAAGTACTCGGTGCGGAGCTGATCCCAGGTGTAGACAAACTTCCCTAGATGTTTCAGCCAGGCGGCTGCTCTATCTGCCAGTGAAAAAGGGAAGGCCATCATTCGAATCGTATCTTGGTCCACACGACGGTCGTGGACAGTGCTGCAGATCATCAGAAACTCCTGGAGATGGAGGTGGGGTTCCTCAGTGGCGAGTCCGTGAAAATGAGGAAGCATCTGCAGGGTGTTCGGAGGGAACTTGAAATCCCCCACGATAGCAGGTATCACCACCCATTGGTGCATCAGTGTAGATCCGGGGTTGTGAAGTTCCCGCATCGGTCTTGCCGCGGCGGCGGCTGCCTCTGCTGCGGCAGCTGCGGCTGCGGCTGCTGCCTCTGCATCAGCGTCAGGAATGTCCTCCGGCTCGCTCGGCTCTTCTCGCTCTCTTCGGAGTCTCTCCAACTCCCTCCTCATCTCTATCATGAATGTCCCCTGATCGCGTAACTGTTGCTGAACTGTCTCTAATGACGCGATCAGGGTGGAGTTAATCGCCCCCTGGTCTAAGACAAAATGTTCGGGCTGGCGATCGTCTGAACTTCCGGCTCCAGCCATAGGGATGTCTGCAAAATCAGATGAGCCCAACTCAGGTTCAGTCAAATGAATTCGTCTTTCCTCGGGCTCATGTCTCTCAGTAGCAGAAGAAAGGGGATCGAGGGGGAACAGGGTGGATTCGAACTCGGGCCCAGAGAGCTGGTCTCGACTCTCACGGGCCAACCTAGATGATGGAGTAGACGCGCCTGAAAGCGGTGCAGCCAGAGGCTGCCTAAGAGATCGTCTACCCATCATCTTGATCTTGGCAAGTTGGGCGGATGGGATCTGGAGAAAATATGATTACAAAGCAAACCCCTGGTTCACCAACGCAACACAATCTGAAGACCGTGAAAGATCGGTCAATTTATCTTGTCAATTTTATTTGGTGAACATACAAGATATCAGAGCGATTACGTGACCTGCTGGGATACCCGATACTCTCTCAACCGACTGTCCCGCACAGAAGAGTCGGTAATCAGTCGAGATGAGCACCGGAGGGCTTTACCTAGTGTTCGGGTCACTCTCTCGCACAATCAAACCAAACAATGAGGGGGTTGCTCTCCCCAAGACAAATTTTTAATGTGAGTGTCTTTTAGGGTCAATAGTGTTATCCAGTCCCAATTTTTTATTGTTTTTCTTTTTAATTTTTTTCAAAATAAATACAAGCGGCCTAACGGTTTTTCCGATTCTCCTGATGATTAAGCAAAAAACAGAGGGAGAAGACGAAAAAGCCGATGCGCGAAGAAATCAATGATGCATGCAGAGAAAGAATTGCGTACCTTGTCTCCAGCACTCTACATGCAAGTGATCCGCGCAGAATTTAAAGACAGAATAAAACTACCTAAATGGTGCAGCGGGAAAAACCGGCCTTAGACAAGCAACTTCTATTGATCGTGAAGAACAATAGTTAGCTAACCGAATCGAGTCCGGAGTCCGATCTTGGGAGTCACTCGGTGCCCGCCACAACGGGTCCTGCCAGCGCTGTATGTGACTCCTCACGGCACGTGGTCTCGAATCCAATTAAACTAACTTTTTCAATGAATTTTATTAAGGTCCAATTACGTTCTATAGGAACAGATATTCTATTAGGTGTTTGGGCCTTAAAATTTACGTCACAATCAACCAAAATTCCTATGTCTAGGGGCTAAAACCGCGAGAAACACCGGAAAAGGCAGCTAGCTATGAAAACCACGATAAAAGCCGCGAAAATCCGAATGGGTCCCCCGAGCACACCGGTGCTCGGCGAAACAGACCCGCTAAGTTACAAGTGTCCAGAGTTCAAAGTCCAAGTCCTAAATTATTACAATAAGAATAATGTTCTCTCTCTCTCTCTGAAATGAAAATTTCTTCTCCTCTCTCTCTCTTCCTGCTCTTCTTCCCGTGCGGGTCCTCAAAAAGTAATCTCCAAGTTGTCCACGCAGTACCTCGCACAAAAAATTAGAGAGAAAAAGGTCAGAAAACAATTATAATATAGAGAGATAAGATAGAAAAATGACTACAAAGCCGTGCTCCCCGGCAACGGCGCCATTCTGATGACCGGCCAAATGACAGAGGTAAAAGGTACAGAAATAGGTCGTTGTGACCTCTACCACTCAGCACGTGTCAATCAAGAAAAATCAATCACTCAAATAAGATAAAATCAAGCAAGCATACAATAGAGCGATCTAGCTATAGGATTAACCTGGTATAGCTCCCAGGGTCGAACACAAGGAGCACAGATTGGCCTTGCGGCCTACGATGTAGTCAGGAATCCAAAAGAATCTTTTTTAGTGTTTTTATTTGTTTTTATAATTTTTTAGATTTTTTTAAAAGATGAGAAAAATGAGAGAAAGTAAATACAAGGGGACTTCAACAATTTATAAAACACTCCAAAAATAATGCAAAAATTAAGGAAAAATGGTTTTTATGTTTTTCAAGTTTTTTACTGTTTTTGGTGAATTTTTGGAATTTTTCTAATGGGTAAATTATTTATTAAAAATCAAACAATGCAACAAACAGAGGGTACTGTCCAGCAAGGCTTAAGACCCAAAAATAAAATAATTTTGGATCTCAAAAAGCCCTAAAGGTAATTTTCCTAGAATCTAGAAAGAATAAGGAAAATTTAGGCACCCTAATTATTGTTTTTGGATTTTTAATTTATTTATTACAATTTTTATGAGTTTTTAGGGGTTTTTCAATTTTTAGGATTTTTAAGTGATGAAAAGTAGCCAAAATTGGCTCGAAAATCAAACAACAGGTAAACAACAAGTCCTAATTTTTTTAGAATTTTTGGTGGAGTTTTTATATTTTTTTGGTATTTTTAAAGTCAAACAGTAGCAAAAATATGGGTTTTTGAATTTTTAAAAATAATAAATGGAATCAAAAATGTCCCCAAAAATCATAGAAATTCCTACACCATGGCAGGAGCCATGTGTCAAAATTTCATTTGATTTGGAGGTCGTTTGATATTTTATTCAAAAATAAAGGTGGGGCACTGTGCACAGGGACCTATGTGCAAATACCCAAAAGTTCTGGGGTCCTGGTGCAAAATACCCAAGAAGTCACGTGCCAAGCACGTGTCTGGGGCACTCAAGGACCTAAATGTAATAAAAATAAGTTCCGAGGGCTTATTGGTAACAAGTACCAAAAGTCCAGGGACTTATATGCAAATAACCCAAAATAATTCGCACATGTGCAAAATCAATGCTCACAGGGGTATATATGCAAATAAACAAAACTTTTCATTCATTGAATAACATCCAGAACTACAGGGCTTCTTATGCAAATAACCCAACAAAACACGTGACGAAGCACGTGGGTCTCTACTGGCAGGGGTATAAATGCAAATAAAATTAAGCGCGAGGGTCTCTATGCAAATATCCCAGAAAATAAACAACTGAATTAAAAATTACAGGACTTAAACGAAAACAACAAACTACGAGGGGGCCCTATGATATTTACCCCTTTATTAATGAAGCGTTGGATGCGCGCCACGTGTAGATCGAACGGCTGCGGGTGGTGGGCGCTCCAGATGGCGTCTCCTCGGATCGGACGGTGGAAGCAGCTCCTCGATCGGACGGCCAAGATCTGATCTGGAGCGGTGAGGACGATCGAACGGCGATGGAGGGTCCTCGAAGAACAGGTCCCCGGCGAGACTCGCCGAGCTCGTGCGTGCACTAGAACCCTCCGGTGAGCCTCCTGAAGGTCGGAGAAGAATCGCGGGAGGCTCCCGCGTCTGCCGGTGGTCTCCAACGGTCAAACCAAGCTCCGAGGAGCTCGAGCAAGGCCGGCGGAGCTGGGTCTCCTGGCTGAATGGCGAAGGGCCTCAGACGCCCTCGTTTCGACCTGAAAAGCAAACCAGAAGACTCGCGGGTCGAGGGCAAAGTGCCTCGACCCGGTTAGGCGGCGTGAAGGTGGTTTGTGCGTCGGGATGGCGAGCTCCGGCGAGGGTGGTCGGCGAAGGAACTCGAATCCCAGATCCTGTGCGATCTGGGTTGAATGAGCGGGCGTAGAAGGTGCGTGGGGACACGGTGAAGGTGATGGTCGGGACGGATGATCGAGAGGTTACGCGAGGTGGCCGGAATCGGAGATGTACGTCGGAGATAAGATTTGGGCGTAATCGGAAATTGGAAGAAAGTAGAAGGAACTAAGGCTACCTGGTGGCTGAAGTAGACTGTGCTGGAGCGTGGCTATCTCCGGGTCGTAGCTTCGAAGGGCGTCAAGGCCTGAAGCTCGATGCTCAACGCCGGCGGCGGAGCAAGGACGGCGAAGTTACGCCGGATCAAAGGATACGCCTTCTCGCCTCACTGCAACAAGGGCTGACGCTCGCTGTCACTCTTGCGGAGCCTATGGAGGTCACTGGGAAGAAGGAGAGGGTCCAAAGATGGGGCGCGGAGGCGGCGGAGATGATGGTTATATAGAGTGACAGGGGCGTTTAGGGTTGCGGCTCGACGGCGATGGAAAGCATGGATTTGATGGCGAAGGATCCGGCGAGGGAGAGGGATGAACGGCGAAGAATCCGGGCTCGAGATATGCGTGGGGGACAGCCTGGATGCGCGTGGGAAAATCGGGGAAGATGGGCGCGGCGCGCGTTGTCCAGAATAGGAAGGAGTCGCGGGGGAGTTGACCGGGGTCAACATTCCCCCGTGGACCAGTCAGACGCTGCCACGTGTGTGCTATTTTGTTTATTTATTTTAAGGCAGAAATAGGTCGAATTAAATAAAACTCAAAACATGAAATATTTTTCTTTTATTTTTTTCTATTTTTTGGTGATTTTTAATTAATTTTTGGAAATAAAAATAGGGTAGCTCTATATATAGGTATATGTACACTATATGGATTTTTATTTTTGATTTTTTATTTGTTATTTTTATGTGTTTTTATGCTCATTTTGTATTTTATTTATTTACAACATGAAATATGGAATAAAAGAATATTTTTATTGTATTTTTATCACTTATATACAAGGGTGAAATAAATGGATATATACATTGATATACATGGTATTTATACAATGTATTTTTGTATTTTCAATTTTGTGATTTTTATTTGATTTTTGTTTTGTTTCTTGTTATTTATTTTATTTACAAAATATGCCATAGAATATTTACAAAAAGTTTAGAAAATAATTGAATTTATTTACAAGGTTAAATAAATACAATGGTGTGGTGGTCTATACACATGGTGAAAGGGTATTTTTGACTTTTGATTTTTATCTTTTTATTTTGTTTTTAATAGAATATACACACAATATGTACAAGTATATTTTTGGGGTGAGGAAAATATAAAGTTTTATTTATTTACAGAAGTATATACATGTGAGCCCCTATCTCCCTCTACTTTGGCTTTTATGCGGTCAGGCCCATGCTGAGCCCTCCCTTGGGTTAGGTTGCTCAATATTTATTCTAAATATTTCCCTCTTTTTCTTTTTGCTCTTTATTCTTTTATTTTGTGCACAAAAACATGCTAATTATAGGTTTTTACACAATGCATGCTTTTGGTAATTATTTGTATTTACACATATCTACATGTATTTGCAAAGGGTTTTTGTAGCTAAAATAGAAGAATAAAGAGTGATGAATGGGTATTCATCAGTGGCCCGACGACGTTAGGCATCTGGAGCTCTTTTGCCTTAGTGTTTGGACCTCCAGATGAGGCCCTTTTGCTTCCAAACCTGCATAGGTGAATCACTAGGTCGAGGGCAAATTGCCTGGATCCACTAGCACGCGAAATGGGTAGAGGATGAGTCAGGGCGAGGTCCTCCGACGAAGCAGTGGCGGAGGAGGACCGATTGCCTGTTCTGTGGGCGAATCAGGGTGAATGGAAGGGCGCAGAAGGTGGAGAGAGGTCTCGCGAAGGTGATGGGACAGTCTATAGGTCAGATGGGGGGTTCGATCTCTAAGAATGATACGATGAAGCTCGGTTGACCGGAATCGAAAATTTGGAATCTAAGGCAATCGAAGCTACCTGATGGATGATATCGTCTGTGCTGGAGGTCAGCTACCTCCTGGGATCTTCGCCTCAATGGAACGACGTCTCCAGTGGCTCGGGCACACCTTGAAGCAGAGCACGGCGAGAAGGCTCACCGAACCAAAGGTTAGACACCTCACCTCCTCGCTACGACACTCCCACTCACTCGTTGTCACTCAAGGAGGAGAATAGAGCTCCCAGGAATCCGAGGAGCGGATCTCTAATGGTATCGGCGGGTGCGAATCACGGGTCACTCCTCAGTAATCAGTGCGTGAAACGAGATGGAATGGTGATCGGCTCAATTCAAGAAAAATCTGAGAAGTCGAGCAAAAACGCGGATCTGGGCGAAGACTGGTCTAGGGGGTTGTTGACTGGGGTCAACAGTACCTTGTGGACCAATCAGAAAAATCTTCGGTCCAAATTATTTGTAAAATAATTTAAAAATCGAAAATTTATTTAAAAATATGTTCAACAGAAAAATGTTCCTTATTTTCCAAATTATTTTGTAATGATTTTTATTTATGTTTTTGAAAAATAAATCAAGGTATATACATTATATTATATTATATTAGTTTATATTATATTATATTATATTATATTATATTATATTATATTATATTATATTATATTATATTATATACAAGTATAAAATACCTAGGTATTTTATATTTTTATTTCCTTATTTTTGTATAAATACTCTAATTTTATATTTTATTTATTTACATCATAAAATTTAGAGTATAAAATAAAGTTTATTTTTTTTAATTAATATTTACAAGTGTCAAATAAATAGGGATACATACATATATAGATGGTGTGTACAAGGTGGAGAGAGAGAGAAATTATTTTGTTTTTATTTTAATTTTATTTTTCTCATTTTTGTTTTATTTGTAGAAATATATACAGGGTAGTAAAAACATTTAATTTTTATTTTAAAATATTTATATATATAGAGGACATATGTACAAGGTTGAGTGTCCCTATCTCTCTCTACTCATTTTATTTGGCGATCAGGCCCATGTTGAGCCTTCTCTTAGGATTAGGTCACTCAATATTTATTCTAAATACTTCCCTCTTTTTATTTTACTCGTTATTCTTTTATTTTTGCACAAATGCATGTTAATTATCGGTTTTTAACAAATGCATGCTTATTGATAACTTATTGTATTTACAGTTATATACATGGTGTTTTGCCAAAATATCTAGCTAAAATAAAGGAATAAAGAGTGATGAATGGGTATTCATCGCCTCTCCACTTTAGCCAGCCTGCATTTATTCTCTTAGTAACATCTCCGTCAATTTCTCCATCATGTTGCAAATAGATCCCATATATCTAAAAGAATCTCTCTTTCGAATTTTATCGTCACCAATATTCACATCGATTCCTTCGCCATTTCTTCCATCAAAGGTATACTCCATATATTCCGTCTTAGCCCTACTATACGAAATCCTTTAGTCTCCAACTCATGTCTCCATACCTCAAGCTTTTCATTTACTCCATCTTTAGTCTCGTCAATCAACACAATATCATCAACAAATAACATGCACAGAGGTAACTCATCTTGAATGTGACTTGTCAACTCGTACATAATCAAAATAAAAATAAATGGACTTAGAGCTGAACCTTGATGTAAACCAGTGTTGATGTCAAATTAGCTAGTCTTCCCAGGCGGGGTCCTTACACAAGATAATGCCCTATCATACATGTCCTTTATGAGGTTAATGTATAGGACAAGTACTTATATCTTCTTCAAAACTCCCCACAATATCTCTCGTGGGACAAAATCATAATCCTTCTCCAAATCAATAAAGATCATATGGAGGTTATTCCTTTTAGCTCTATAAATCTCCATTGTTCTCCTCAGCAAATGGATGGCTGCAATAGTTGAGCGACCTGGCATGAATCCAAATTGGTTTTATTTTACGTTGGAAACTTTCCTCAACCTTCTTTCGATCACAC
Organism: Ottelia alismoides; assembly: GCA_037367405.1. NCBI lineage: Eukaryota > Viridiplantae > Streptophyta > Magnoliopsida > Alismatales > Hydrocharitaceae > Ottelia > Ottelia alismoides. The sequence goes on from JAZKJV010000266.1 coordinate 20,562, forward strand.
TTTCCCAAATTTTCATAGTGTGACTCATTAGCTTGATACCTCTATAATTTGAACCATTTTGAATGTCTCTTTTATTCTTATAAAGAGGCACCACGATACTCCTCCTCCATTCTTCAGGCATTTTCTTGCTTCTCCAAATAACATTGAATAGATTTATAAGCCAAGTCAGACCATGCTCATCTAAACTCTCCATACTTCTACAGGGATGTCATCCGGTCCAACACCTTTCCCAGGTGTCATAACCTTCAAATCCTCCTCTACTTCCTTTCTTTGTATTCATCTATAGCTTGCACGACGATGCAAGTAACTTTCACTACTATCGAGATCACCCAAAGTGATATCTCTATTTCCTTCCCTAATGAAAAGTTTATGGAATGCAAAATACAAATGAGGCCAATTTTAGGGACTAAAAAGCAATTTTCAATCAAACCATGTTCGAAAATTATGGAACTTGACTGAGATGTCAATTACGATGAAATGAATTCGGTGTAATTTTTTTGGAATTTTTGAATGCAAGATAAATATTTCATGAATTTATGAATGCAAATAAGGTAAATTTCAATAATTAAATATAATAAATATTAAATCTATTTATTTTCAAGGGATAAAATTATTCAAGATCTATAATTAGGTGATTGACCTCAGGAAAATCCTAAACCTTAAAAATACAAGTTTCAGAGTTATATTAATTACTTATGAATTATTAATCACATATTGGGTAAATATGCAATTTATCACAAGAATATTAAGTATTAATTAACCACTTTCTAGAAAAATATCATAAGAATGCCATAATGTCAACACTTAGTTGAAAAATACAATGTTATTTTTAAAATAATAAAAAGATGCAATAAAGCAGTTCAAAATAAAGAGGGAACATAATAGTCTCAATGCAAAATTACAACAATTAAGTAATGAAGTAAATGCATAACATGGGATAAACTGAAATTACCTAAACTGTCGGGGGAGATCTACAAAAGTGCTAGAGGGGCACGTGCGTCGCAGGTGCCCTCTGGATTTTGGGACCCGGTTATGAATGGGAAAGCTCCAGGGGTGTGTTCGCAATTAACCCACCCCGCACGTGTGTATCACAAGAGAGGGGTTGGGTCTCCTATTGATGTTTCCTCCGCACGTGCACTGTACGTGGGAGGACCTTGGGCTTCACGACTGGTGGCTCGCATGGAGGAGATAGGGGGCTCATGGTGGTAGATGGTTGAGGAGCGACGAGGGCAGTGATCGGGCACCAGCGAGCATGGTGCTTCGGTGGCAGAGCGATGGAGGGGTGAGGCACCTAGAAGTCGGTGGCAGTGGCTGCGGTCCAGTGACCATCCCAGGAGGTGAAGAACGCGTAGCCGATACATGACTGTGGGTCGTCAGGACAGAGGCACTGACTCCTGTGGTGGTAGATAGAGGGCATGGAGGTACGATCAAGGAGCCTCCTATTCACGGCTATGGAGGCTAAGCCGAATGTTTGTGTCGTTGATGAACGTTGATGGTGAACGATGGTAGGTGATGAATTTGTTGAACGTTGTGCGGCTAGAGGTGTTGTGACATCATCGAAGATTGCTGGAGGTAGGGGTGATGGCTTATGACGGTGGTTATATGGTGGCTCTAGTTGGATCTTGCTCCGGTGGAGCGTTCATGCCGATGAAGCGGTTGTGGTAGAGGGAGTTTGTTGGATGCCTCCTGTAAGAAGGCGAAGCGGAGCAAGTACGTTGATGAAGGCAACGTCGTTGATGGGAGGTGAGATCGAAGACGTCGACGATGATGGTGGATACTGGAGTGAGCACTGGGCGATGCATGTGATTCCTTGTTGGTTACTAAAGGCAGTAATGTGGCGGTGCGTGGTGGAGATGCAGGTGTCGGGGCTTAATGGAAGAGGCGGAGAGGCACATGTGGACAGTGGTGTCAATCGGGTGAAGGGATATGCGATTGGGGAAGTAGGTGGTTCTTGCATCGTCGAAGGCAATGTAGAGGGGTAGGAGTAACGATGGCGTCGAGGTAAACTCTTTGTTCTCATCCAGGAGGCGTCGATGGAGTGCGGAGGTAGAGGACTTCCTGGATAGAGGTGGAGCACTATCGTAGGCAAAGTGGTTGGGGGTTGGAGAAAAAGCGTCCAAGGAAATCTGTGAGATACGTGGCTCGATGGTCAAAAGTAAGACCAGAGCAAGGCAGTTGTGGCAAAGCTTGGTCGTGCTACAGTAAAGATGATGGGCTTTGGATCTCGTCGAGGGAGAATGGGAGAGGTCGAGCTGACACCAACGACGCTCCCCCGTATGCTATAATGCTATGTAGTTGGTAGATGAATCGTGAGGGGGCGGCGCTGGAGTTTAAATAGGGTCAAGATAGAGGGGAGATGATGGAGGGATTAGAAAACGACGATGTGATATGGGAAAGGGATCAACATCTGATTTGGGGATAAGCGTGATTGAGAAAGAGAGATTCGCGGGGTAATATGGCGTGGAGGCGATCTGATTGAGAGTCGATTTGAAAGGGGTTGAGTAGTCAAGGATGGAAGGCAACCGACGCTCGACCAGAAGAGGAGAGCGGTGACTAATTTTAGAAAGTCGGGCAGTTGTGCTGCTGCAGATGAAGAAAGTGGAGGGGAATTGACGGAGGTTGTAGATGGTTACTGGGTCGTCCGATTGTCCGAGATCGGACGACCAGGATGATGCCACGTGGCATTTTTTATTTTTTTATTAAAATGAATTTATAAAAATCTAAAAAATGGGTGCCACATTGCGACTCCAGGAGTTGCTACATGGCACCTCCAGAAAATTCAAAAATAGATGATAAAGATAAATAAAAAATAGCAGACAACCTCGGATCAAAAAAATTCTTTACAAAAGTTGCTCATCTAGATGAGATCTACAACTTTCATGAAGAAATCAAAATCAAAATCCATTATTTGCATAAATTGATATTTTTTGGGGTATCCCATGCACTTAGATACCTTAATTTTTTGATTATATATTTTTCCCATTTTAAACCAGATAAAAATCCGGAAAAATATGATAAAATCCAAGATAAATATTTATATGTTAATCTATTTTTTTATTAAGTAAGAAAAAGAAGAAATAAAATAAAATGCAAAAATGATAATTTTTGTACAGACGGTTAGTGAAGACTCGGACTTAGTTAGTTTCTTTGATTTCAAGTTCATTTTGGATTTGGATTTTTACGCATTTTTATAAAACTTTTATCAAAGAAAACAAATGAAAAATAAATAAAATAAAATGAGTTAATTATGAATATAAAATAATAGGTCAAAATCAGGTAAAATACAAAATGTACAAAAGAGGTCCAAAATCCAACTTTCACGTATGAGCCCTGTTTCACTTGAACTTGGTCTTATTTTGAAGGTAATTTAATTTGCATTAGTTCAGAAGTGAGTAGAATTAAATCAGACACTGGATGAGGAATATATCAAGGTTTTAGTCTGAAAATCTTAGAACTAGAGTTTGGGTTTTTGATCCACTTATTTTAGGTTAGTGATTTTTTTGTATTTTTTTAATCTTGTTAGTGAATATGTACATTGTGGAGGTGGTTTCAGGTCATTTGGAGTATCCTGAAATAGTTAAAAGTTTGGGAAATTTGGCAATTTTACAAGTCACTTGGACTGTGATTTTGGCTTCTTATTTTATGCAATAATGAGGGATAAAATGCAATTATTAATATATGCATGAATGTTAATTATGCAAATAAATGAAGAAATGCCAATGGATATTAGGGATTTGAGCCTAATTAGTCATTTTTGTAGTGATGAATATGAGATTCATCATCCCCCTATACTTATACAATGCTCGTCCCAGAGCATTTAAAGAAATGTAAAGAGGAGAAATGAGATTGGGTTCCATACCAAGACCATGAGCTGATGGTGAAAGTGGGACTAGACCCGACCTTTGGATTATTAGTTTGGTGGAACTTCTGTGAAACTTAGGATTTTAAATCAACACCCTCCAAGTTCTACACATCATTATCATAGTTTCGGGTAGTAGGATTCTTTGTATTTGGATTTTTGGAAGCTCTGCATGGATCTTGTTGTGCCCTATAGATATGGAATATTTTTTCCTGTACATGTTTTGGGTTCTTAAAAAAATTGTGCCCAGTCGTCCATCCCTTTTTCGAAGATTTATTTCAACTCGTACTCTTGTCTTTAGATGTCCACGCTACTAGAAAAGAAAACTCACACAGTCTTCCAACACCCCGTCTGAGTGGAGCTAAGCGCATAGTGCTAGACTACAAATTAATTTCTTATTCCAGAGTCGTTCCTAGAATGAAGAGACCAGGCTAGACACTAAGAGTCAAACTCTGCACACTAGTATGTGGAACTCGAAGAATTAAATTAAAGACATGAAGCTTCTAAAATCATATTTCTCAGTGAAGTTCCTCCAAAAATTACGTGGATTAAGGTCAACTCCAGACCACTCTTTGTTTCTGCTCATAACTGGTTCAAAACCCAAGGGCTTTTCACCAATGCATGAAATGTTGGATGAAGTGCAGGTATGTGAAATGCAGACACATTTTGTTATTTTTATTTTTTCCTTTGAGATTCTTTTAATGCAAGGAATTTTTTTTTAGCTTTTTATGCAAAAATAAATAAAAAGTCATTTTTTTCAAAATAAATTAGTTGGACACAGTCAGTGTTAGTTAGGGGTGCTAATCGAATCGAATACATTCGAATCCACCTAGATTCAGATTCGATTCATTATAAAATTCTCGAATCCAAATTCGAATCGAATATTAACGAATTTCTATTCTAGATTCAAATTCAATTCGTTTGGAGTTTCGAATATTCAAATTCGATTCATTTTATATCGAATTAGAATTTTATTTAATAATGTAACTAATAATAAAAAGGTATATTAATAATATTCTAAGTTTCAAAGAACTGAATAGACTTTAATACTAGTTTGTGAAAAAAAATAATTAAAGAATGTAAAAAACTTTTAACAAATATGTTAAAATTCAATAGATAATATAAATTGCATTAAAGTACCTAACTTTTGTCATTCGTGTTATGTCTCTTGCAATCCTTATTTGCTTTTTTTATACCTATGGTGAATTGAATATATAAAGAAAAAATAACCATTGACATTTTGATAAACCATTGATCTTTTCTTTTTGTACCTATGATGGCAATTCAATTCAGTGCATCTCCACCTCTTAACAAACACTGCACCAACTTTCTCGTTCTCTTTGGTAAATTATTCACAAACCATTGATCTTTTCTGTCTATCAATCTTGTTAATTATTTCAGAAATCAAATTTCTATTTCTTCACCCTCTTCTTCCACTTTTTCATTAAGATCATCATCACGCCCAATGACCCTCTTATGGATCCTATCTTGAGAAGATGGTATGCTTGAACTAGACTTTTAAAAACAAAATGAAAACACATACTCAACTATATTTTAAATTGCATACCAATATAGAAATACAAAATATAGATTAATAGATATACATGTCCCAAACAATAACCAGAAGATTGTGTTCCACGTTTCTCTTAAGAATCTCCCATATATTGCCCCCCCCCATTGTGACCTATCTCCATCATATCTAAGAAAAAAGAATCACTAAATTCCATCAAAATCTTAAAGAGGTCGACGTGAACAGTGACTTATAGCTGAATCCCACATCTGAGGTGTATAAAAACTGGCAGACCTGACTAAGAACTCAGTTTGGTATGGCTCTGATATTCAAATTTCTATTATGTAAATTTTTTTCTACATCAGTCATGAACAGTTCATGCTTATTTCATTTCAATGCATTCTTATGGGGGCATAGTTTGGTTTATTAAAGATTATGATGATATTTCCTTCTTGATAACCTAGTCTCGTTGTAATCTTGATGAGAAATGGATTTAGTTGCAGCTATGAAAAAAAATCTTTGGCACATTTAGTCATTTAGGAAAAGCTCGAAATCCATGAAATATGTTCATACCTTAATTGTCTCTAAGATGTTATTTGTATTCAAATGCTTGGTTGTCATTATCATAAGATCTGGATATTACGATAGATGTGAGGATTAAGAGTGTGATTAAGGAAAATATTATTAGAAATTTGAAATCTATGACATCGGGATGTTTTTTAAAAAATTTAGTATGTGTTTGTTTGTATATGATGTATTTTAGAATAACATAAATTATTTGGATATAACCTAAATCTTAAGTTTTTAGGGTAAAAAGAGGTGTGTGGTAATACTAGTAGTTGCGGGGGGATGGAAGGATGATGACGATGTTGGTGAGTCTAGAACTGGTGTCGTTGTCGACAACAACGAAGAGTGGGAGCTAATGGTGAGGTTGGCAACTGGGAGGGTGTTGTCAGTGGTGGGAGTGAGCAGGAGCGGGAGACTAGAGCCGACGGCATTGGAGAGAGCGAAAAGAAGTGGGAAATTGGAGCCGACGACATTGGAGAGAGCAAGCAATAGTGGCAGACTGGAGCTAGCAACTTTGGAGAGAGCGAGCAGGAGCGGAGGTTGGAGTTGGCAGCGTTGGAGAGCAAAAGCAAATGGGGTTTTTTCTCATGAGTGACGAGAGGAGAGAGAGAATTCGGGGGAGTAAGAGGGGGTATGGTGTATGTAATATGCATCTCAAAATTGGGATGTTTAGAATAAGATGATGAAATTTTTTATTTATTATATTAAGTTGTGTATCATTTGTGGGAATTTTTAAAAAAATATATAATACATTTATTTACGTATATATAACGATCCATACCATATTATATATGTGTGTATCGAATCGAATCGAATTGTTATCGAACGAATCCAAGTGAATTCATATTCGATTCATTTGAGAAGTGAATCTACAAGTTAAATTCAAATTCAGTTCATTTAATTTCAAATCGAACTTTTTCGAATTTTTATCGAACGAATCCTAATCGAATACGAATGATTCAATTCAATTAGCAGCCCTAGTGTTAGTAGCAAAAGATTTTTTTGTGTTTGTATTTTATTTTTTTTGAAAATTTTACAATTTAGTTACCCATCCCATAATTACATATAGACTTACGCAAAAGTACGAGCTATGGGTAAAATATATACAAAGTATACATACACCCCCTCATACTAAGCGAGAGTTGTGTTCTCAGAGCACGAGAAGGGCAAAGAAGACATAGATCGAGCTAAGCTTAAGAGAGTGAAAAAGAATTATAAACAATAAAAGTCGGTCTGCCCCTCTATACTTTGAATATGAACAGTCTAAGTATAAAACAATGGTGAAAAAATGAGGTGGATAATTGAAGAAGAGGATGGAGAGAGTACATATAGTGGGCATCGGGTCTCCCTATACTTAGGCTCTGGTCAACCTAATTACTGAAGAAGGGTGGAAATGGGGCGATAGAGAGAAGAAGTGGATGAGGAGAGTGGTATATACATATGGAATCGGTCTCGCCCTATATTTAGGCCTTGGCTTAAATAAAGAAAGAAAATGTACAAGGAGACCGATGGGGTCGGGGACAGTAGCCGATGATTAAGGCAATTTTCGACCGATCTTTTTGTGAGCCTATGGTAGGAGATCGTAATGATAATAAGGAGATGAAGCATATGATTCCCAACCATTGTCAGTGTTATCTTCGGAGAAATCATGTTAGAGTAGATGGAGCATATGAATTAGGTGAAAGATAACCATCATCGGAGTTAATCTTAGAGGAATAGTATTTGAAAGTGGATGCACTCCAGATATTATTGTTCTTTAGTTGCTTCAGTTAATTTCTTAGAATTTATTTCTTTTTTGGGATCAAGCGATTCATCATCGAATGATGAATACTTTGAAGCAACCGGTCTCAATCAGCTCATAAGAATTATTCTAGTATATTTAATGAGACCAGGTGAATCGGCTTTGAATGAATAATAATGAGGAATAGGATTCGTCCAATAGTGATTGGAATTTGGATCCTTTCATAGATAGTATTTTAGAACTACCAAACATAACTCTCTCATGTAGATTACCCTTTCTGAGCCTGAAGAGGAATCATTAGACGATTCTTTTTTTAGCATGTCAAAGGCAACTTTCTTTTTAGATGAAGGGGCAACCTTATTGTTTTGTGTTGTTTGAAAAGATGCTAGTCCTGAGAGTGAGGTGTTGGCACTTGAGTCTCTGGAAACCATTGAAATATTCCTCCTTGGTTAGTGCATGACCCGCGTATTTGTTCTTATTTCTCTTATTGTTGGTGCATTCCTGACTTGGATTGAGTTGGTCAAGGTATTCAGAGAAGGTTTCAGCCGACTCAGGGTTAGCCCAAGCATATGTCTCAATATCATATAAGAAGTCATATATTCGATTTTCCATGGTGAGAGCAACGGGAAATGGAACATTGGGGAGAGTCTCTGCATATTTGTTCTCAATTGACTTGATGTTGGTGCATTCCTGTGTCAGGTTGGTTTGATCAAAATGATCAAAGGAAATTTCAGCTGACTTAGGATGCATCCATGCATATGTCTCAGGATCATATGAGAAGTCGTTTCCCATGGGGAGAGAAGCGGGAAATGGAACAATGGGGAGAGTCTCTAAACCAATAGTCTCTTCAACAACCACAATCTCAGGTATAGCAATGGGGTAGGGCTCATCTACAACTTGTTGGTTATGACTGTTGATAGCTTCATGGGTTTCCTGAGGATATTACGTTTCGTCAAAGACTGGGTGAGATCTAAGTGATCCCAATGTTATATAATTCATTTTCCGAGTCCCACATTCAATAATTTCCTTAGTCAATGCCATGAATGGCTTTCCAAGAATGATTGGAGATTGGGTGAATTCTCCTTGATGCTTAATATCAATGATCGTGAAGAACACTTTAAGCGGAGCACCTTGTAATGTAACGATCACTAAAATTGTTCCTCTCAATCGTTTTATATATCAATCAGCTAGTTGACCGATCTCTCTTATTTTTCTGATAGATTCGAGTTTGAGCATGTCAAAAACAGAGGTCGGGAGGATATTGATTATTGAGTCTTCATCAATTCGAGCATGGGAAATATGGTGTCCTTGATTCCAGAGTCAAATCTGGGTAACCACTTCATTATATGGCTCTTGGTTTTTCTCCTCAACACCAAGGAGGTGGCCATTGACAAGATATGTCTTTCAGTCTTTGTTCTCATGTTGTCCGACTTTTTCATCATTAATTTTCTCATTACAAATCCTTTAAGGTCGGGAGAAAGTTCAATGGCATGTATCAAGGGCAGTTCAAAAATCAGTATTTTCTCCAGTGCTTCCTTTAGAGCAGGATCCAAATTCTTCAAGTCTTCTTCAGTTTCAATTTTTATGAATTTTTCTAGTTTTTCGAATTTTTTGGTGTTTTCAGTGTGGTGTTAATGAATACTCATTCATCACTCTTTATTCTTTTATTTTAGCAATTTTCCTGGCCAAAATACCATGTATATATTTGTAAATACAATAAGTTACCAAATAGGCATGCTTTTGTAGATATCAATAATTAGCATGTTTTTGTGCAAAAATAAAAGAATAAAGAATAAAAGAAAAATAAGAAGATATTTATAATAAATATCGAGTGACCCTAATCCCAAGGGAGGGCCAAGCATTGGCCTGACCGTCAAATAAAACAAGTAGAGAGAGATAGGACCGTTCACCTTATTGATATTCCTTCTTATTTTACATATTTTATTTTCACAAAAATTAAATAAAAATATGTTTCTATTACTTTGTATATATTTATAAAAATAAAACAAAATTTTAAAAATAAAATTAAAATAAAAACAAAATAAATTCCCTCTCTCCACATTGTACATACCTTATATATATATCACTATTTATTTCACCCTTGTAAATAAATAATAAAAATAAAATAAAAATTATTTTATATTTTAAATTTTATGTTAAAAATAAAAAAAATGAAAAATTAGAGTATTTATACAAAAATAAAAAATAAAATAAAAATACAAAATACATTGGTGTTTTATAATTGTATATAACATAATATAATTTATATACCATAATTTATTTTTCATAAAAATAACTAAAAATCACTAAAAATATTTTAAAAATAATAAAAAATTTTTCATTTTGTCAATATTTTAAAATAAAATCATTTTCGATTTTTAATTTATTTTCTAAATATTTTTCGACTGGGGAATATTCTGATTGGTCCACAGGGGATTGTTGACCCCCGATCAACTCCCCCCTCCCAGACCCTTCCTCGCGAATCTGTTTCGTAGGCCCGACTTCTCCTAATTTTTCGGAACCGATCCGATGCCCATTTACCTTGATTTTTTGTGCCAGATTCATCCCCATGGATCAGCCACCCCCGCGGATCCCTAGGGGGTGGCGGATCTACCTTGGTTCGCGTACCCGTGCCCATTCTTCATCACCTCCTAGGAAGTGCTATAAAGCCTTCATCTCGATTCCCAGCTCGATGCTCGCGTTACAAGCCCTCATTCTACCCCAACGATCTTCCCCTCGGCGACAGCGATCGTAAGCACCCCTTGGTGGCCGGATTGAGTGGCTATAGCCGTTGCCCAAGGCACGTGGTCGGAGTGCCGCCACGTTCGAGCCTCCCCGCCCGCCGTAGTGTGGTCGAGGTGACGACCAACATTACCGCATCCTCTTGGAGCTCAGAATCGATTTCAGATCATCAGGTATACCTCTCGTTGACCCTAGTTCCATTTATCGTCTAATCCTTCATCGGACCTCCGCCGCTCCGACCCAGTGGTCGGAGCTCCATCGACCACCCTCATCTGCTCCGATAGACTCCCCCGCTCGCCGTCATCATCCTTCCGCAGCTTGATCATCCCGATCTTGGCTATCCGAGCCAAGATTGGGCTAGGTTCCTCCCTCCGCCTTCACCGGAACCTTCCTCCGCCTCCCACCTTCGCTTCCCTTCGTGTTTCATCAAATAACCATCGCCGGAGAAAGCCTCCGAGCAGTAGCTTTCATCTGCAGGTCAAAGAGTGCCCGATTGATTCCCAGCTCGCATCTCATCCACCTCGCAGGAGCTATCCCAGGTCGTACCCCCCTTCCTGTCGATCTGATCGGTGGATGCTCCATCCTCCACTGCCAACCAACGTGGAGGGGCGTCGCGAGGCGATCCCTCCTTCCTGATCATTCATCGGACGCACGGAGCACCCCCAGTCCTCCGACGAACTTCGCCAGGGAGGAGTTCTTCCAGCACCTCCTTCAGCCGTCGGATCTAGACCGTCCACGGCCTGCTCTTGTCAGGCTGTTAGATATCAGATCTAACGGCCACGTACGCCCCACATTCGCCATCTTGTCAGAGCCGTTGGATGCGCCAGCCGTCTTCGTCAGGACCGCTCGTTGCCAGACACTCACCGCCCACCACTTGGCCCCCGTGACCCACACGAGCAACTAGGTAATTTGTGCTTTCTTCCCTACAGTTTCTGTGTTCTAATTTAGTCTGTTAAATAAATAGTACACTGTGGACTATTTGCATTCGAGCCCCTTTTATTTTCAGTATTTGCACTTTGGTCCTGTTTGTATGGGTGCACGTGCATCGACACATGCTTTTGTTTGACATTTGCATATCTTTCCCTGCAATTAATGGATGTTATGATTTGAATTTATAGTTTTTGTATTTACACCCATGCCATTGTGAATGCTGAGTTTCGATAGTGCTAAAATTCGTGGGTAAATTGTGGGAATGGTCTTATACTTTTGACGTGTGCTGCTACTTGACCCCTGTAACTTCTTTTTCTTGCATATTAGTCCATATGTGCTGGATGCTTTTGATTGGTTGAATAAAATAGCAAACTTAGCCTAAATTTCATGAAATTTGGACTTGTGGCTCCTACCACATTGTAAAATTTCTATGAATTTTTGGGCCCATTTTGTTTTCATTTTCTAATTTTAAAATTCAAAAATCTTGAAATTTGCTTCTGTATGTTTTGAAAAATCAATTAAAAGTATTAAAAACTCTCTAAAAAATCCAAAAAATTGAATGTGTACTTGTTTTGTTGTCATTTTGATTCTGTTCAATTTTTGTTTTGTTTGGACTTATAAAAACTCTAAAAACTGAAAAACACTAAAAAACTTAGAAAAATCAGTAAAAATTCTTTAAAAAAATAAAAAAATGCAATTTCAGTTGCTGTAGTTAGGGTTTTATTTATAGTTTACAATAAAATTGGTGTTGGAATTTTATAGGCTATTCAGATATTTTTGAATAGCCTTTAGATTCTAACTGCATAGTAGCTTACATTTCTGGATTTGTTTCATTTTTATAAAATCAACTAAAATCAGAAAAGTCTAAGAAAAATATCAAAAACATCTGAATATTTATAAAAATCCAACAATATTTTTTTGAATTTTCTGAGTATTTTTGAGGTAGTTAATAATTGTTTGATTGAGGTTTTCTTAATGTTTTAGCTTTTTCGCTAATATTGAAAAATCCAAAAAGATTTAAAAAACATAAAAACCACCAAAAATACTTGTTTTTGAATCCTGACTACTTCGTAGGTTTTTTTCATCCCGTGCTCCTTGAGTTCGATCCTGGTAGCTATACCAGGTAAAATAAAATTGCGAGACCGCTATCTGTGTGACTTGCTTTATTTTTATTTGGTGGTCTTTCTTTTTCTTGTTGAGTGAGCATCACGGTTCGGATCGCAACGACCCTGATTTACGCCTAAACCTGACCGCGAGTTTTCTTGCTCATCAGAATGGCGCCGTTGTCGGGGAGCACGGCTTAGTAGTCGGTTTTCTTTTTCGGCTTTTATTTCTTTCTATTTTTGCATTTATTTTCCATTTCATTTTATTTGTACATTTTTATAATAATCTGTGGACTGACACATTTATGTTTGATCTTCTTGCGAGGGCCCGACGATCAAGGGTGGCTTTCTTCGAGAAGCCGACGCACCCACAGGATTCGGAGGTGGCTCTTTTCTGCATAGAGACGCAGGGGAGCGCGAGAGAGGAGAGAAGGAGTGTGGGGAGTTTAGTTTAAGTTTAGTTTAAGTTTAGTTAGATTTTTATTTTCATCATTATACTATTGTAATAATACAGGGACACTCACAGACTTTCAGACATGGTGTGCTATCGGGGTCTGTTTCGCCAAGCACCGGTGTACTCGGGGGACCTCACCGCAGATTTTCGCCAGTTTTGTTTTTGTTGTTTATTTACTGCTTATCTGATTTTTGAGGATTTAGCCTTAGCCTTAGGATTTTCTCTGATTGTGACGTAATTAATTAAGGCCAAATCCTAATTATCTGCTTGTTCCTATAGTTCGATAATTGGACTTAACTAATTAAATCACTAAGAAAAATTCAGAATAATTAGGCTTGAGTCCACGTACCATGAGGAGTCACATACAGCGTGCAGGATCCGTTGTGGCAGACACCGAGTGGCTCCCAAGATCAGACTCCGGACTTAGCTTGATTACCTGACTACTATGCTTTTCATGTAGAAATTGCTTTGTCTAAGGCCATTTTCCTCGTGCATCATATAGATAGTTTAATTTCTGTCTTTATTTTATGCGCGGATCACCCTGCATGTAGAGAGCTGGAGTCAGGTACGCATTTCTTACTCTACATGCATCATCATGTTTGATCGTGCATCGGTTTTTCGTCTTCTCCCCCGGTTTTTGGACTTAAAATAATCAGGAGAACCAAAAAATTCGTTAGGCGTTGTTTGATCTAAAAAATACCTAAAAAATAAAAACTATAAAATTGGGACTGCTAAACACACTTGACCCTAAAAGACACCTCACCTAAAATTCTGTCTTGGGAGAGTAATCCCCTCATTGTCTAATTTGGATGAGCGAAAGAGTGACCCGCACACTAGGCTAGAGCCACATCCGATTTCCGAGCAGACTACCGGCCTTTTATACAGGATAGTCTGTTGGGAGTATTGGATTCCTATCAGCTCGCTTAATCACTCTGAAAGACTATTTGATTACCTAATAAAAACTGACAAGATAATTTACCGAACCTTTACGGACTTTGGCTCCGCGTTGAGTAGGTGAATCGGGGGTTTGCTTTCTCATCTTGTGTGTTTCCAGATATCACCCGCATTCACTCACCAGATCAAGATGATGGGAAGGATGTCTCTTAGGCAGCCATTAGTTGCACTGCTTTACAGCACTCCAGTCCACTCATCTAGTTTGGTTCGTGAGAGTTGAGACCCGCTCTCCGAACTCGAGTTTGATTCTGCCATGTTCCTCCTCGACCAGCCTTCTACCAGTACTGAGGTGCCTGAGCAGAGACCGCAACAGATACCAAATGATTTATCGGTACCTGAGTTTGGGTCTTTTGCCTTTGCAGAGACCATGGACAACAGCGAGGAGCGCACTGATGGATCCCGTACGACATAGACTTACGTATTGGATCAGGGTGCCATCAACAACACCCTGTTAGACTCTCTGGAGACCATGCAGCGTCAGATCAGAGATCATAGTGCTTTCATGGTGGAGAAGCACCGAGAGATGGAGAGATTGAGAGCAGACAGAGATCAGCCCAGAGCAGCCGGAGAAGGAGACATTCCAGATAGAGATCAGTCTGAGGAGCTAGCCCATCCAGCACCAACAGCCCGACCGATGCGGGAGTTGCACAACCCTGGATCGATGCTCACACACAGATGGATAGTGCTGCTAGCGATTGTGATGGACTTCAAGTTCCCCCCTCAGATGATTCAGCTTCTTCCCCGCTTCCATGGGATCGCTACTGAGGAGCCACACCTCCATCTCCAGGAATTCGAGATGATCTGCAGTACTGTCCACGATCGGCATGTGGACGAGGACACCATCCGGATGATTGCCTTTCCGTTCTCCCTCATATACACAGCAGCCAACTAGATGAAGTATTTTGGGAGATTTGTTACCACTTGAGAGCAGCTATAACCGAGTACTTGAACAAGTACTATTCACTCAGTCGAACGAATGCAACTAGGTCCTTGATCAGCAACTTCTCCATGCTCCCCAATGAGCAATTCCACGAGGCATGGGAAAGGTTCCGAGAGCTCACAGACCGGTGCCCATACCATTACATATCCAAGCCCAACCTTGTTCAGAGTTTCTTCTGCGGGCTTACATCAGAGTTGCAGGGGCTCATCAACTCTTCTTGTGGGGGCTCCTATTTCGCCAAATATGAGGATCAAGTCTGGGCCATTTACGAGGAGATGGTCGAGAACTATACAATGATGTCCCAGACCTAATTATACACTCAGGGGAAGCCCCATCCACCAGTCATGTCCTATCAGAGGATAACACGAGTTGAGGCCGGTCCTTCTACATCCACAGCAACCACAACGTAGGCGGAGTCTACAACCGCTGATATGGGGATTATTAGCGAGAAGTTGGACCAGATTGAGATGATCGAGAAGAAGCAGTGTCAGGGCATGACGCAGATTGATCAGATGGCACAGATGCTGAGTGACCTGAAGACCCAGATCATGTGTTTCGAGGAGGCACAGACAGCTTCTCAACCCCGTCTCAGGTCACGGGGAGATCCAAGCATCAGCAACAGTTCGTCCCAACACTCCAGCCACCTTAGACAGGTCCACAATGTTCAGGCGGAGTCGTACCAGCATTGGCAGCAGTTTTACTAGCCACCACCATCTCAGGACACTCAGATGGTGGTCTACCAGTCGGATTTGCCCCTGGCAGTCCTTCCCCCACCCTCGTACAAGTAGGAGCCCTTGATGGATGTCAACGGGATTCGATATGACTGACCTCAGCCTAGGATCCGACGATACCATCCGGGATTTCGTTGATCGACCGGAGGTACCAGCTCCCAACAGAAGCCTCCATGTCAGAAAAAAACTACAAAGTGGACGACGTGGCATTCTCGTTCAAATAAACGAGATGCTAAAGGAGTTATGAGACATCCTTCCGATGCAGAAGAATGGATAAAATTTGATCAGAGATATCCGCATTTCTCTAGTGATGAGAGAAATGTTCGCTTGGGATTAGCTTCAGGTGGTTTCAATCCGTTTGATAATATGAGTCTGAGTTATAGCATTTGGCCCGTGATTTTGATTGTTTACAATCTACCACCGTGGATGTCAATGAGTTCATCATTTATGATGATGATACTACTAATTCCTTGTCCTAATTATCTTTGTGATGATGACACTAATAGTTCATCATTTATCTTTATGAAGAGTGCATTAATTTCTGTGAAATGTATATGGACGGTGAAAGCGTGCATTTCAACCATTATGAACGAAATGACGAAGGCGAGGTCGTGGAGGAAGAGGAGGAATCTAAATTATGGGTCTTTCATTCTTGTGGCAGGCATATATTCAGTGGTATACGCTGCGTAATATCCGATGACGATAGAGATCTCATACACTACTATGTCTTGATGCAGTTGTCAGAAATAGATGAATTTTTTGATGAGTACAATTCATTATTTAATGAGACGCATAATAAATCTGAATTCCTCAAATGGTTCCGTTCACATGTGAAACATTTACGGGAAACGGCAGATGATAGGTGGAACATTAACCTTGATATTCTTGGAAGCATACCATATTCTCAAGTTATGTCTTACAAGGGTTATATTGTGAATGGATACAGATTTAGAACAAAGTTCGCCGACGAGATGAAATCGACGCAAATGTCGGGTGTTATAGTAAAAACAGATTTACCTTCAGGTTTAGACGGCTATTATGGGGAAATACTTGACATAATAGAGATCAGTTTTACTCATGAATGTCGATGTGTTCTTTTTATGTGCAATTGGTTTGATGTTGGTCGCGAGGGGATAGGATATCAAAGAGACAGAAATGGGATCATTTCATTGAAACAATCTGGGAAATTGCAAACAAATGAGCCTTTTACACTAGCCAGTCAGGTAGAACAAGTTTTCTATATTCCAGGCAACTTAAGTGATGGATGGATCATACCCGTGAGAACAGTACCAAGAGATTTTTTTGATGTCAATGATGATGATGAGTTGCTAAATACAAACGAGGCATATCAAGCTGAAATACAAGAACATCCAACAGAAATTGTAGATGCGGATTTTTAAAATGTAAGTTTACCATCATTTATTTTCCAATTTTTTGATGTAATATGTGAATTATATCATTGTTGTTATATCTAATTTAAATGTTTCATAATATGCAGATATGCCTCCACGTCCTAGACGCATTCGGGATGCACCGCCGGCACCATAGCGAGGGAGTGAGACCTTCGATCCTGACGGATCGAGTAGCTCAGGCAGACATAGAGGCCCATCTCAGTGCCGAGTGTTGGACCGTCTTCGTCTTGGTGAGACACTCAGGGTGCGGATAGTTGGAGGCGATGCGGTGGGGGAGAATTCAGCTGTTTTCCAGAGTTACTTGGGACAGGTGTGCAGAGCCAGGGTCCCTCTCCACATTACAGACTGGCGTTTAGTGGAGCGGTCAATAAAAGATGCCATTCTTCATGATTTGGAGGTATTTATAATAATAACAAACCAAATTTTTTCTTCTGTATATATATATATATAAACTTATTTATGTTTGCTTTAATTTCTTTGCAGTCTAGTTTTTCCTGGGACTGTGACCCGGCCACTGATGCTCTGATTTAGGCCATGGGGCAGAGATGTTGCGTAAATATCGAGGTCGTCTGAAGGCCCGAGTGAGTACTTTGCTTTATATTTAAGTATAAATTTGTTTTTCATCATCTAAGTATATAATTAATTTCCTTTATATTTTAAAGCACTTCGACCCGGAGCTTCCATTGGAAGCCAATTTGGCAAATTGTCCTCTCAATGTACCCGCTGAACAATGGAGGGCGATGGTTTATATTTGGATGGGAGAAGAACATACGGTATGTGACATATATATGCGCATTTTATACATATATCATTTGGAATTCTTTTATTAAAATTATTATCTTCATATAGGGCATCTCAAGGAGAAATGTTGAAAATCGGAGGAAAGTAATAGTCTACCCATAGAATGGGGAGAAGAAACACAAATCAACTGAAGGATGACTTCGTAAGTAATCTACTTTATGATTAGTGTTAAAATTGTAACCATTATATATGTATTAAAATGGTATCGTAAGTTTACTAATCTTTTCCCATTAGGAAGTGGAAACGAGCGAGTGCCCAGCCGAATGGAAGTCTTCGAGAGGTCTAAGAGCCGCGATGTGGGCGGGGAGGTTCATTGGGTGGATCCTGCCTATGGTCCAATTCATGTAAGTTATTCATAACATATTTGCATCTTTTTTACAAAATAAATGAATTTGAACTTACTTAAATAAATTTGTAGGAGGAGATGGTCAGACTCACAACCACTGGCTCTGTAGACCACACCGAAACGAGTCATCCACCTCTTACTCCTGATGCGGCCTTCCTCCAGGCGACCGGTCCAGAGCATCAGGGACGCGTCCGTTGTGGTGGTCGTGGTGCCACCATACGGAACTGGTATGGAGTAGGGACCGGCTCGACCTCTCAGAAGACACAAAGGGAGAGGGAATTAGAGAGTCAAGTGTCTAGCACGAATATGGAGATTCAGGATTTGCGCCAACAAATGGAGATTTTTAATGCATTCATGCAGGCACATCAAGGTGGAGCGTCGACTAGCCACCTAAAAGATGATGATAATACCGCTGCGAGGCTAGGCAACGACGATGACGGTGAAAAGGAAGATGATGATGCTGATGACGACGAGGACGACGACGAGGATGAGGACGACGACTAGGATAGCTTAGTTACTTTGTAGGATACTTTAGTATATTGTATAACCATTTTGGACAATTACTGTATGATACTGTAGTATTTTGAATGCATATGTTGTTGGACGACGACTTTATGAATGTGGATTGCATTTTTTGTGTGGTGATCGTAATATTTATTATGAAGACATTTTTTTGTAACATGTACTACATTATATTGACATACAGGGCAAAATGAGGATCAAATAGGGGGTAATGATAATTTTTTTTGTTAGCAGATGAACAAAGGGGACGGTCATTGCGACCGTCCCCTTCGTTCTTAGAGACGGTTATGACCGTCTCCACTTTCTCACTTTCCCTGAATGGCTTTAAGGGACGGTCGTGACCGTCCCCAATAAGATCCTTTAAGGGACGGTCATGCCCGTCCCCTATACCATACTTTTAGGGATAGTCACGACCGTCCCCTATATATGAGTATAGGGGACGGTCCAGACTACCGTCGCTTATACCAAATGGGACGCCACCTTTGGAGACGGTCTCATGACCGTCCCCATTGATCAGAGGGGACGGTCATGTTATCATTCGCGACGGATGTTGACCGTCGCCTGTTCTACTCTTTCTTGTAGTGTCCCTAGGGTGAACATAGTCTATGAGTTTCTGAATATCCATAGGGTTCTCAACATTATATCCAATTATTTCATCCTCCACTTTCATACCCGAGCTTCTGTAAAATGGAATTAGTCGGTCAGTGAAATTTCTAAATTTTTCCTCAAGTAATTCATATCTTTTACTTATCTTTGAAATGCCATCCTCCAAATTTTTTTTATAATCAATCATGTGAGCAGTCTGAATGTTGTCTCATTTTTTAACTTGAGATCCAATTATTTCATCTTCCATTTTCACGTACGAGCTAGGAGAAGATCCTCTTGGAATATCCATTGTATTGTCATTATCTTTTGAAACTTCTCTTTAAAAATCATGGAAGGAGTCTGCTCGATAAGATAGAAACAATATGTCTCATTCTCAACATGATGTGATTCAGGTTTGTATAGTTGGTTTGAGTAGAGTCCATTCCTTTGGTCATGATTGGTCAAACCCTTATTCTGTGGAGTCAACATACATGGTTCATATATGTTGATATCATCAGTCCAATCCTCTATTTGAGTGTCATGTATGAAGATGGGATTGTCACGGTTTATCTAATATGGAAGATTATCAGGTGGGGGTCAATCCTCTTGCTCTGTTTTGATTTCCATTTTATTTCCAATGGTCAAATCGAATCATTGATTTGTGAAGTATTGACCTCTTCCGACAATATGGCGAGGAGAGATTGAAATCAGTTGGAGTTGTTGTCTCGACCTCTCATTTTTCTCAAAAGTGATTTGATCTTCAAATGGTTCATGAGTTCTGAAGAGAAATGGGTCAATCCGAGATGGCAGTTTCTCATTTGTGGTCAAAAGTGGGAGAGGTGGAATATATGAAGAAGTGTTAAATTCAATCGGGCTCATCATATGGTTAGACGTCTCCCATGAGTGATGGACTGACAGTTATATTGTATGAAGGATGGATAGTATGATCAGAATATATATGATTGACATATGAAGAAGTGGAGACCTCAATCAGTTGGTTTTTTATTTGATCCGAATATAAGGGATTGTCATTCATGGAGTAGATCGGATTTATAGAGAGGGTTGGATCTATTTGTGAGTGAGAGTCTCTTGTGAAAGTTGAATGATGTCTGGTTGGAGGAGGTTTTGAGGCATTGGGTCTGACTGATATGAATTCATTTTCATAGTATGGATCTGATGGGTACTCAGACAGATGTCTTGTTATCTTCGAAGAAGGTGGATGAGTTGTCATGATAGATCTTGGTTAAAAATGTTCAAGTGTATGGGATACTCAATAGTAGAAACCCGAAATTTTAAATCAAGGAGATGATGGCATAAGTGTGGTGTTTTTGGTATTTGAGATCGGTTCACGCACACCAATGCAAACAAAAATTAAATACCAAGTTCACCAACTCACATAATGAAGCCGCAAGATTTCGGCAAATTATATTTTCAATTTTAGTTGGTGATAAATTCAATCTTGGAAAAAATTTAGCGAGTTGTTAGGTACCGAAAATTTTTAAAGACTGACCCGAATTCATATGGCTAGTTGCATCCACTTTCAGCCAGTATGGGTGTAAGTACGGACTGTAAAATGAGTACCGGGTTACTTAAGGATAGAGCCTTACGTAGTGTCCTTTAAACCACTATTGACACGATAATCCCATCGACTAAAATGTAAGAATAAGCAAGCGTCGCTATTCCTAGCCAATCAACTTGGTCAATCTAGAAAATAGAAACCTTTCAGATAAGTCAATTACAACAAGGTAATGTCAACGGACTCCTCTATTTATTTAACCTGGTATAGCGACCAGGGTCGAACACAAGGAGCACAGAAATGCACGAAGTAGTCCTAATCAGGGAATAAAAAGCATACTTTTGTGGTCTTTAATTTTGTAAGTTTTTTATATTTTCAAAATGAGAAAACAAGACAAAGTAATAAAGGACAACCAAGCTTCAATAATTTTTATTAAGAGTTCCAATTTTTATATGATTTTATATAAATCAAATAAGAGCTAAATGGTGAGATAGTGTACAGCCAAGACAAAATGACAAGTAAAAAATATTTAAATTGCCCTAATGTCCTAGATAGCAATTTTATGAGAAAGTAAATGAAAATTAATAACAATAGCAATTGTAATTATATTTTTTTTGATTTTCTTATGATTTTTAATTATTTTTATAAGTTTTTGAGTCATTTATATTTTTAGGGGTTTTACAAGGAATTTTCGAGCAAGAATGCTATTGAACACAAAGATATAACAACACACACATACACCAATTTTTATGGATTTTTTATATAATTTTTCGAATTTTTATGCATTTTATAAAATAGATAAAATAGTTTTTGGGTGTTTTTGATTATTAGAAAATAACAAATAAAACTTAATTCATTCACAAAAATTACCAAAAATATTACATATTAACAGGAGATAATTGTAATTTTTGTGGAATTTTTGGAGTTGATTTAGTAATTATTGACTAAAGACAAAGCACGCAGAATACATGGACCTACTTGTAATTATCTTAAAGTATCAAGACAATTTATCCAATAAATTCACGCACTTGCTTGAAAATATAAGCACATGGATATATATATGTAATAATCTGAAAGTTTTTACTCAAAACATAACATCTATAAAGCCCAGGGATAAGTCATGCAAATAACCCACAACTCACGTGTACATGCACGTGTCTAAGGTCCGGAAGGACTAAACTGCACATAATGGAAACATAGGGTCCAAACTATAAAATGTCTACACTACAGCTTTTATTTACTGGACTAACTAGAAAATCATGTAAATACAAATAAAATATGCAAAATATCCTCCATAGGGCACGTGCAGAACGCGTGAGGGCACGTGGCAGGCTCTGGAGGCAGCGATTGCGTACTGTCCTGGTCACTGGAAGCTCAGATCTGACAGTCCGCAATATGTCTGTGACGTGCGGCGAGATCTGGTTTGTCAGTTCTGATCCAACTATCTGAAAAGTTGCGTCGACGGTTGGCTCTGATCAAAACTGGTGCTCTGCTCCTTATCCAACAATGGTTGAAGATGGTGGAAGAACTAGCGGGTGGCGAACTTCGATCAGGAACGGGTGCGAATCCACTAGGTTGATCGAGCCTCCTAATGGTCCAACACCTCCAGAGGGGTACTTCGCATCGAATGCTGGAGGTTGATCAGATGCGTGATGGTCGGATGGTCAGGGCAACAGAGCTCCACTTGGAGCTGCTCCAACGAGCCACAGGAGTACCTGAACGAGGTTCCTGTCGTGTGAGGGTACCTGCAAATGAAAGATAGGACTCAGGGCTGCGCTCCGATATAGGTTATTGCAGTTGGAGAGGAAAGAAATGACGGTGGATGGGAGTTGGTCTCCGGTGTACATCAAAGGAGGGGACCTGACCTTAATCTCTACCTAGAGGTCGAGGCTAAGGATGATCAGATTGGGGTGCGAGATGGAGAGCGAGGTTTAGGTTCGATCTGAATGGATGAGTACGGATAATGGGGCTCCGACCAGTTGGTCGGAGCAAGTGAACATGCGGTATAGTAAAATGGATAGATCAGAATGAACTGGGAAAATGAAGCAGGATGGGCAATATCTGAGAGTCTAAATGAGCTCAGGAACGTCTTGAGAAGATGGGAATCAGGGTTGTTACCTCGACCTCGCTCGGAAGGTGGGGAGGCTAGACGTGGTGGCGCTCGCCGGCCATGTAGCTTAGTTGATGCTTCATGCAACCAACACTCGATCTAAAGGACTCCTCCGGTTGTTGTCACTCCACTGAAGCTTCCTATGGATAAGAGAAGGGGCGAGGCATGAGCTGCGTTGTAGTAGAGGCGGAAGAAGATACTATATAGGGTTCCAAGGGGGTTGGAAGTATAAATAGCAAGCACGCAACCCTAGGAAGATACGCGCCTTCTTAGGGATCTGTGAGGGTTGTGGATCCTAGGAGAAGGCTCGGGTGAAGATTTGGGTCGAGAGGAGGCTTGGTCCGATCGGGAAAAAAGGGAGAAAATGCTCTAGCGAGCGGAGTCTGGTCGGGTCAAGCCTGGAAGAGGGCGTTGACCCACGGTCAACATCTGGTCCCGGCCAATCAGAAAAAAGGAATTTAAAAATTATTTACAAAATCAATAAAAAAATATAAATGAATTCAAAACAAACAAAAGTATAAAATAGAAAATGTTTATTAACTTTCAAACTATTTTTCAGTGATTTTTAATTATTTTTATGAAAAACATTAGTTTATATATAGTATAAGGTGTTATGTACAGGTATAATATACCTATGTATTTAGTGCAATAATTTATATTTTGTTATTTTGGCACCAATACCCTAATTTTGTATTTTATTTATTTTTAACATATTTTTAGGAGTACAAAAAAATTTATTTTTTATGATTTATTTACAGGTATAGAATAAATAGGGAGTGAGACACATATACATGTATCATGTACAAGTGAAAGGGGATTTATTTTTATTTTTATTTTTATTTTTCTGATTGTTTTTAGGATTATACACAAGGAGGTCGAAAGAATATTTTATTTTTATTTTATCAAAAATAATTATTTACATATATGGGTAATATGTACATCATAGAGTAAGCCCTGTCTCTCTCTACTTATTTTCTTTAGCGATCACGTCAGGACTTGACCTTCTCTTGGGGTTCGGGTCACTTTGTATTTATTCTAAATACCTCCTTCCTTTTTCTTTTCCTTTATTCTTTATTTTTTTGTGCAAATAAATATTAATTATACAATGTTAACACATACATGACGAATGCTAACTTATTGTATTTACACCTATTTACATGATGTTTTGCCAAGATAAATAGCTAAAATCAAAGAACAAATAGTGAGAATCAGGGATTCTTCAGCCCCCTATACTTTACCTTTGCTAGTCCCTTAACAAACACTTATTTGAAAAAGAAGTGAAAGAGAAAAGAAAAGAAAAAGAAGGAGAACCAAGACTGATTATTAAACTTGACTTCATTAAATTGAAGTATAGAGCTCAGTCAGACCTTTGGATTATTAGTTTGTGAACCTTATTTGGACTTAAGTTTATAACTCAATAGTCTCTAAGTTCTACCAATCTATGGTCAAGACTCCTCAACAATCCAGACCAGAACAAGTCTATATACACAAACTCTAATGACTGTGAATCTTTCCTTGTACCGTGTAAGTGATATGTAGCTCCCCACCTCAAAAATGACAAAGAAACAACCTCCCTCAACAAGGTACCTCTAATCCTCAGTCTAGCAGCTCTTTCCTCAAGGAACAGGGTATTCCCTTCTAAGTTCAAGTGTAACCGACTCAAGAAGAGGGGAAAGAAGAGAATGGACCATGACGAGTGTAGACATGTATCCCTGGGAGCCCCAACTAATGTAGCTAAGTCTCCCATTGCAAGCTTCATGAGATGAGAAGGTGTAACATAAGCTTTGCTTTATTTGACTATATACACTCTGACAGGCATTTATTTTCAATCAGGCTTGCCTACTTTTTTGGAGTTTTCTTTTGCACATTTTTTTATTGTGCATATGTACAACATGTCTACATGGTGTAGCATATATACAGAAGGACTTTTTCTCTTGAGCCAGTAGACTATCCATTTTTTGAAGCATTATTGCAACCCACAACTCTTGTCTTTAGAACTCAACACTGCCAGACCAAGTTGATACGCACTTCCCTCCCTAAATGAAGATGAGAGGTTCCGCCTAGGAGTACAACCCCCGTATGCTACCCCAAGCCAAAGGCAATTGCATCCTCATCACCCCATCCGTAGAGATTTATGTGTAAGGTGTTGGTGCAAGTAAAGCCATTGTCTATGAGAGTCATGTATGCATTGTTAAGTGTTCTACTTAGGCTCATCAAGATGACATGTGAACATGGCCTAGTGGACTCAAAGAAATAAGTCACCAATGGACCTGAAAAGTCTTAACCCCAAATCCTTTAAGGTTCCTCTTATCATTAGGGGGATTAAGGTCTTAACCAAGCTCCATTTTCCAATTATTTCCAGACTAGTTTAAATGTCAACTATGTTTTAGAAGAATGTATAAATATCTACAACAAACTTTTTATGCAAAGTTTTTCTTTTGAAAATGTGCAAAATTTTTGAAAACGTTTAAATGCATGCATGAATACAGAAGTTTTGCAAACTATTTACAAACATTTACACAAGGGTTTTTTGTAAATTTTTATTTTTCAAACATTTTACAAAAAATTGTACTATATATATAATTTTCATAAAAAAAATTTACGAACACTTTACAAGCAAAATATTTTTACAAAAATAAAAAAAATGGTTTCTATAAATGGCTCTGTATGTGTAAGTAAAAATTTTATGTACAAGAATTTTTTAAATTTTTATGATTTTTAGGTTGTTGTTTTTATCCATTTTATTTTTTTATACGCTCATACAAAGTGCAAGTTATGGCTAAAGTATATGTATAATATGTATGACACCCCCTATACTTAGCTCGAACGATGTCCTCAGAGTGATCAAAGAGCGATGAAGAAGACATAACTCGTGCTTAGTATAGGGATGTGAAAAGAAAAGCTATACTACAATGATGAATAAACGAATGAAATGAATAGAAGTTGGTGATTCCCCTATACTTAGGATCAAGTAATCCTAAGTATAGCAGACTATACACAAAGGGAAAACCGCATGAAAGAATGTATAGGGTCTACCTCCCCTATACTTAGGGTAAAATGTCCCTAAGTATAGGCAACAAAATAAAGGTAAAAAGAATCAAAAGAATAATAAAAAAATCCCATACCCCAATATACTTAGGGTAAAGTACACCCTAAGTATAACCTAATCACAAGAGCAGATGGGGTGTCAGACTATAGAATGAGGTAATATGGACATATGGATCTATACAAGGCGGAAGAGAGTGATAATCAGATACAAGATGCAACTGATGTGAGTCAAAGACCACGTCTTATGCAAAATGAATCGGGGCGACGTCAACAATCATCCGATCTTGATTTAGATAAGGCTTGAGGCGCTGACCGTTGACACGAAAGGTGGACTCAAATGACATCTCAGATCTGTCGATACTACCATTGTCATGCACCTTTCGGACCATGTATGGTCCTTTACACTTACTTTGTAATTTATCTGGAAATAATCTAAGCCTAGCATCAAACAAAAATACTCTCTGATCTGGCTCAAACTGCTTATGGTTGATATGAGAATCATGACAGTCCTCTACTCTCTCCTTATATTGTAGGCTATTTGAAAAGTTTGTATCACTAAGCTTCTCCAAGGCTGCCAATTCTGCCTTTCTTTGATCTCCTATATTTTCTGAATCCAATAATATCTCAGTGACAACCCATAGTGACTTATGCTTAATCTCAAGAGGTAAATGGCAAGGCTTGCCATAAACGAGACGAAAGGAGATGTATCCAAAGGAGTCTTAAAGGAAGTCTGATATGCCCACAAGATTGAATCCAAAAGCTGTTACCAATCCTTTCGATCTAAGCAGACTACCTTTTGCGGTATCGTCTTGATCTCCCTTTTCGACACACTTCAGCAAGACCATTGGTCTGAGGATGATATGGAGTGGCAACTAGATGATCTATGTTGAACTCATTACAATGGCCATTATCTTGTTGTTGATAAAGTGAGACCCGCCATCAGATATCAATACTCTAGGCGCCCCGAACCATGAAATGATATTCTTCCTCAAAAATCTGCAAACAACCTTAGCATATGTGGTTCAGACGGGTATGGCCTCAACCCAACAGCTCACATAATCAACATCCAACAGAATGTACTCAAATCCCTGACTCTTAGGGAATGGACCCATGAAATCAATGCCCTATGCATAAAAAATTTACAGAAGTGAATGGGCCGCATCGGCATCATATCACGTTGTCCACAGGTGCTTATACTCTGACAGTCAATACACCTCTTCACGAATTCATCAGAATCCTTGAAGATGGTAGGCCACCATAGACCAGATTGGAGCACTTTCTGAGTTATTCTCCTCCCAGAATGATGTACCCCTGCCTCAAACTTTTGGTAGTAGTGAGGACGTTGTGGTGCTCAACCTGAGGAATGCTCCGATGCCAGACGTTATCCCCTCCTTCATGA
This sequence comes from Ottelia alismoides, assembly GCA_037367405.1. Lineage (NCBI taxonomy): Eukaryota > Viridiplantae > Streptophyta > Magnoliopsida > Alismatales > Hydrocharitaceae > Ottelia > Ottelia alismoides. The sequence goes on from JAZKJV010000266.1 coordinate 47,832, forward strand.
TAAAGGATGGGATCCTCCCAATGGTTGTACTTGTCCTTCGCAAGGAAAGTCTCAAGTCACCGTCTGAACCAACCTTTTGGAACTTTCTTGGCAACAAAATAGTTCACAATGTAAGCATACCATGGGAGAGAGGCGATAGCAAGGATCGCCTCATCTGGGAAGGTCTCTGTAATAGGATCATTCTGCTCAGGTTTCTTAAGATTTTCCAAACGGGAGAGATGATCCGCCACCACATTCTTGACTCCAGGTTTATCCTTAATCTTAATATCAAACTCCTAGAGTAGAAGGATCCATATAGTCAGTCTCGCTTTGGCATCCTTCTTTGCCATGAGGTGCCTAATGGCGGTGTGATTGGTATAGATAGTCACTTTGGATCCAAGAATATATGATATAAATTTGTCAAAGGCAAAAACTACGGCTATCATCTCTTTCTCTATGACAGTATAGTTTCGTTGAGTAGCACCCGATGTACGGCTAGCGTAGTGAATGGAAAATGGTACTCTGTCCCTCCTTTGTTCGAGCACGGCTCCTACGGCAAAATCAGAGGCATCCATCATGATCTCGAATGGGAGAGACCAATCAGGTGGTTGAAGGATAGGAGATTCGACAACTAAGATCTTGAGACTCTCAAATGACGCAATACACTTATCATCTACAATGAACTCGGTGTCTTTCATCAGCAGATCAGTCAACAATCGAGCAATCATGTTGAAGTCGTGAATAAAATGTCAGTAGAAACCAACATACCCTAGAAAAGACCGTAACTACTACAAATTGGATGGTGGATTGAGTTTACTGATGATATCTACCTTGGACGGATCAACCTCCATGCCCTTTTGGAGATGATATGACCAAGCACAGTCCCTAGAGTCACTATGAAGTGACTCTTCTCCCGAGATAAAACAAGATGGACCTCTATGCAGCGTTGAAGCACTCGGTCTGAGTAGTCAAGACAAGCATCAAACCCATCGCCGTAGACCAAAACGTAATCCATGAAGACCTCTAAACAATCACCCACCATGTCCAAGAAAATGGACAACATGCACCTTTGGAATGTCACCGGGGTGTTACATAGATCAAAGGGAATCCGTCTGAAAGCATAAGTCCCAAACGAATAGGTGAATGTTGTTTTGTACTTGTCCTCAGGCTATGGCCACCTGATTGTAAATGGAGCACCCATCAAGAAAGGAGTAATGAGTCTTCCTAGATGGCCTCTCTATAATCTAATCAATAAAAGGCAGCGGAAAATGATCCTTCTTGGTGGCACGATTCGATCATCTGTACTCCACATAGACCCTCCAAGAAGTGGGTACCCGGGTAGCTATCTCCTCTCCAGACTCACTCACAACTGTAGTGATGCATGTCTTCTTGGGCACCACAAGTAATGGACTAACCCACTTGGAGTCGGAAATGGGGTAGATAAAATCGGTGCTCCACCATTTCGATATTTCCTTCATGACCACCTCTCGAAGATTCAAATTCAGTCATCACTGGAACTCACGTGATGACATAGAGTCCTCTTCAAGAAATATATGGAGGGAGCACTGATGAATCACATATCCATCACTCTAGAAGTAATTATTAGCTCAAATCTCTAAAATGCGTTAGCATTTCTTCATTTATTCTGCATATTTAGCATTCATGCATGTATTGATAAGAATTGCATTTTATCACTTATTATTGCACAAAATAAGAAGCCAAAAATCTCAGCCAAAATGACATGTAAAATAGCCTAACTTCCTTGATTTTTAACTAATTCATGCTAACTCCAATTGACCTGAAACCATTTCCATTGTGTACATATCACTAATACAAATAAATGAAAAATACAAAAAAAACCACCAACCTAAATAAGTGGACCAAAAACCCAAACCATAGTTCTAGGATTTCTGGACTAAAACATTGATATATTCCTCATCCAATGTCTGATTTGATCCTACTCACTGTTGAACTAATGTACATTCAAATATCTTCGAAATAAGACCAAGTTCAAGTGAATCGAAGCTCATATGTGAATGTTGCGTTTTGGGCCTCTTTTCTACATTTTGTATTTTAGTAATTTTTGACCTAATATTTTATGTACATAACTAACTCACTTTATTTTATTTCCTTTTCATTTATCTTCTTTGATAAAAGTTTTATTAAAATGAACAAAAATCCAAATCCAAACTGAACTTGAAATCAAAGAAACTAACTAAGTCCATGTCTTCACTAACGGACGACACAAAAATTCTCTTTTTTGTGTTTTATTTTATTTCTTCTTTTTCTTACTTAACAAAAAATCAAAAAATAGATTAATGTTAAATATTTATCTTTGATTTTATCATATTTGTTCGGATTTTTTATCTGGTTTAAAATTAATAAAAAAAATTATAAAACCTAAAAATCAAGGTATTCTATGTACATGGGATACCCCAAAAATATCACTTTGTGCAAATGATCGATTTTGATTTTGATCTCTTCATTAGAGTTGTAGATCTCGTCAGGATGAGACACTTTTATGAAAAAAAGTTCTCGATCTGAGATCGTTTTCTATTTCTTTTTTATTTATCTTTATATTTGTTTTTTCGAATTTTCTGGAGCCGTCATGTGGCATCCATTTTAAACCCTTTGTATATTCATTTTTATAAAAGTAAAATTTAAAAAATAAATTAAAAAATAAAAAATACGAAAAAAGGAAAAAAAAGAAAAGAAGAAAAATTTGCCACGTGAGATCAGGACCGTCCGACCTCGACCGATCGGATGGTTCTTGTACCTCGTCTTCCACTCGCTCATTTCCCAAATAAACTCTCACGAATCACGTGAATCACGCTTCCTCTTCTGGCTGTATATCTCCTCCTCCTCGGATTTCATCATTGTCGCCACCATCTTCTATCCCCTTCTCGATCAAAGACCCCCGTCACATCTTTAAGATCCTCTTTCCATCTTCTCCACGCATATCCCACATCAGTGAAAATCACCGCTCCTCTCCGATCCCCTTCCCATTCTGGCACCCCTTCGAGCCCTATTTAAGTGACTGCATCACCCCGCGTCCCATCCATCCACCGATTCACGCAACGTGATGGGGGCCCGCCGGTGACAGTGCCATTGACAATCCCCACTTAAGATTGGGTGAGATCCGAGGATGAGAAACCTCGTTGCAGCGCTGCTCCTCCACACGCATGCTCTTGCTCCGGCCCCTTCGCTACCGTTGAGCCACCTCAATCATCAACGCAACCATTGTCGTACCTCTGCGTTCTTCAACAACCATGGTCATCGACTCCGGCAAGCCTCAACGTCTTCGTCTCTCCTGTAACAACCCCCTTGCCTTTGAGCCCATTACCTCCAGCACCGCCATATCATCTGTGCATGCTCCTTGCTCTGGCCTTCAACCGTCTAGCCTATCCAACTTCAACTCCATCATCTTCATTAACACCAGGAGTCGTCTGCTTTGACAACACCCCCTCCATCCATCGACAAAGCTTCGTCCTCCGACATCTTCTCCTCTGCCACTCTTGGAGGCTCCACTACCTTTGCAGTCATGCCCAACTGCTACTCAGCCACACCAACGCACATCCACTCGCAGGAGACACCACCAGGAGCCTAGCAACCGCATATCGCACCAGGCCCAACTCCACCAAAGCGTCGCCGGGGGCTGACCCGAGAGCCCTACGCATGTGAGGAGCATGTGCATCGGGGGGGGGGGGGGGGGGGGCATTTGCAAGCACCCCCTAGGAGACCCGATTAATTGTAGCTTCATCCTTCCGCGCATGTGCCCCTTGGGAATTTTGCAAAGAAACACCCCTAGATCATGGTATTATGCATTGGTCCTTCCATTACATTTTGATCATTGTTTATTTATTGTAATTTTGCAATGATACCCATGCGTTCCTCTATTATTTTAGACCTCTTCATCACATCATTTTATTTATGAAAAATAAGCATTTTGTTCTATAATTAATTCACTACATCATGCTATGCTTATGATATTTTTGTAGTCTGTGGTTTATTATTATTTATTATTCTTGTGATAAATATTTTTTCCATCTTGTGCTTAAAAATTCATAAGTAATTAACCATAGCAATCAAAATTATCATAAAATTACGAATTGTAGAATTTGTTGTATGTCACTTTGTGCACAAGAAGAATTACATTTTCGTACATGGTTTGTTCTGTAAAAATCATTTTGGATATTCCAATCTTCGATTTTTAATAGGTATTATAACTCATATTTTTAAGGTTTAGGACTTTTCTGAGATCAATCATCTAGTGATAGATCTTAGATAATTTTATCCCTTGAAAATAAATAAGTTGATTATTTATTATAATTAATTAATGAAATTCACTTTGTTTGTATTCATAAATTTATAAATAATTATCTTGCATCCAAAAATTTCAAAAACATTACAGTGCATTCATTTCATCGTAATTAACATCTTGGCCAAGTTTTATATTTTCCAAACGTCGTTTGATTGAAAATCGTATTTTAGTCCCTGAAATTGGCCACATTTGCATTTTGCATTCTAAACTACATAAAAATAATAAAAAATACCTTCTCGAAAACCATGCATGAACTTTGATAGATAAATTTCAAGGTTGCTCCTTTGGCTCCTTGAGTTCAACCTTGGGACTTGTCGAAATAAAATAAACATTAAACCACTTTGAATAAAATTGATTAAAAATGTGTGGTTATTTATTGACTGATTTCGATTGCCCGACAACAACAAATTCAACATTAATTTAAACACTAGATAATTCCCCATAATTAACTAGGGCATTCTTAGGACTCGTTAGATGGCGACGTTGCCGGGGAGGTAACGGCTTAGATTTTATCTAAAAAATTTTTGTGTTTGGTTTTCCATATTCGGGTAGTCTGACCCCGAATTTCCATTGTATAATTTCTATTTTTTCAGCATTTGTTTTATTTTCTAGCATTTATTTTATTGTTTTATTTTGTGATAAATTTTGGTGTCATTCTCTTACACTCTCCCTCTTATTTTTTCTTGTGAGGTACCCAGCGTACGTGGAACGATTTCTCACAAAAATCGACGCATCTTCACTGACGTTCGAAAAGCCGCATTAAAACGAGTCGAGTCGTGAGAGAGCGTAGAGTATAGGATTTATTTTTCTGAAATTTTAATTTTTGTAATTAATTACTCATTTCTAGTGATGTCCATTTGGACTCTCGCGTGTGTAACAAGACCTTAAACCTTTACTGTGGTGTGTAGTGGCATGTTTCACTCTCTGGTAAGGGTAGGGCCCGACTAGAGTGGCTTGTAGGTTAGACATGCATATACGGCTATCCGAGCTTCTAAGAATTTATTGTTTGCGCTCTTAGAATCTAGGACCACGTTGCACTTTAATTGAGACACGCATTAGATTGTTCAACTTAGTCAAATTCAAATCAATTCTTCATGGCTAATAGACCTTTCTGCTAGGTGCGATTTTTATCGGTTTGCATTCATATAGATTAATTTTTTTAATTCTTGTATCGCATCCCACATGGAGATTGTAAGGAATCACTGTAAGTCTTCTATCTGATCATACATCATCATTTTTTATGTGCATCAGCTTTTCTCGAATTTCCCTCTCCTATTTTGTCACGTAAATTTGAAAATAAAATTGGGATTGCATGGTAAACGTGTATTTTTGCTCATCTAATTTTTCAATTATCGCCTAATTAAAATTGGAACTGCTAAACAAAGCTGACTAAATTAATTCATAAAATCAAGAATTTTTTCGGGAGAGAAACCCCAACTTTGGTTTCATTTTATTTTTCTGAGTGAGCGAGAGACGACACTTAAGGCTAGAGCCCAAGTCCAAATATTCATATTGACTACTAATTCTATAAAAATGATTATCTACTTCTTAGTAAGGAATATAGGTAATCGGTAAACGGACTAGATTTCCTTAACATAGTGGGTGGTTTAAGGAAACTGTGTAAGGTTCCGTCCTTAAGTAATACAGGTATCCATTTTACGGTCCGTACTTACATCCATATTGGTTGAAAGTAGGTGCAACTAGTTGTAAGAATTCATGCCAGTCTTTAAAAAAATTCGGCACCTAACAGCTCCCTATTTTTTTCCAATATTGAATTTATCACCAACTAAAATTGAAAAGGTAATTGCCGAACTCTTGCGGCTTCATTGTGTGTGTTGGTGAAACTAGAGTTTGTATCGCATTTGCATTAGTGTGCGTGAATTGATTTCGAAGACTTGTGACTTAACCCTCCTTGATAAAAATTTCTTCTTATTAATATCATGTGCACTTGCACTGAGATCAACCATGTCGATTCATCATAAACCTCTATCGAAAATTATGCAATTTTTGTCTGAGCACCCGCCAGATCTGTACTATGAAAATGAATTCATCTCAGTCAAACCCAAATCGTCATCCATCATGTCAGCTCATTCAAAATGATGAGACATTTGTCCGAGTACCCATTAGTCCTATATTATGAAAATGAATTCGTCTCAATCAGACCCAAATTGACTAAACCCTCTTCTTTCAGTAATCCTCAATCATTTGTGGGAGACAATCACCCTCGAATGAATCTAGTCCAATCTATGAATTCTAATATTCTGACTGAATTCAACATTCCATATTTGCCACCTTCCCCAACCTTTGATACACATGATTAATTGCCATCATGGATTGAACCATTTTATTCATGATTTCTCGTCGAAACTAATGAACCATTTCAAGATCTAATCACTTTTGAGACTCATGATTGGTCGAGAGACCAAAGCCAACAAATCTCATTCTTTCCTCACAATCCTGTTGGGACAAATCCATAACTCACAGAAATGCATTTAGACTAGACCTTAGGGAATAATATGATGGTCCGATCAAACCACAAGGAGAGAACCACACCTAATGATCAACCATATTGGATTGATCCTAATGATCAAATCCCTCTTGATGAACCCTAATACCACTCCTTCGATTAACCTACACATACAGAGAACTAGACTCATGATATCAACACATATGAACCTTGTATGACTCCATTATTTGGGGATACAATCAATCATGACCATGTAAGTAGACTCTACTCAAACCAACATTGCATGCCTAAGTCACAACATGATGAGTATGAGACCTACAGATTCCCACAAAATCCTTCCACTGAGCAGACTCCTTCCATAATTTTTGAAAGGAAATTTTCAGAAAATAACGATCATATATTGGATGTTCCAAGAAAATCTTCTCCCAGTTCATACAGGAAAATGGAAGATTAAATGATTGGATATCAAGTTGAAAAACAAAGGAATACTCATGAAACTACACAGAATGTTCACATAATTGATCCTGAGAATTCTCTGGAGGATAATATTTTGAGCATAAATAAGAGATATGAGATAATGGAGGAAAAATTTAGAAATTTCACTGACCCAGTAATTTATTTTATGGAAACTCAGAATGAAAGTAGAGGATGAAGTGATCCGATCTAATGTTGAGAATCATGAGGATATTCAGAAACCCGTAAACTGTGATCAACGTAGGGATGACCCTGACAACGACACCTATGCCTACTACTCCCCTAGAGACAACTCTGAATCTGACTCGGCATATCAAAACCCCTCATCATCTACTAAAAACACCACATTCACACACCACACCGAAAATACCAAAAAATTAAATATTAAAAATACTCAAAAAATCGAAAAATCCAGAAAAATACATAATAAATGAAACTGAAGAAGATTTGAAAATTTTGGATCCTACTTTACGGGAAGCACTGGAAAAATGATTGATTTTTTGAACTTCCCTTGAAACAGGCCATTGAAAACATCCCCGACCTTAAAGGATTTGTAATGAACAAATTAATGATGAAAAGTCGATCAGGATAAAAACAAAGACTGAAAGACATATCTTGTCAATCGCCACCTCTTTGGTGTTGAGGAGAAAAACCAAGAGTCGCATAGTGAAGCGGTTGCCTAGATTTGACTAGGAAATCAAAGACACCATATTTACCCATGCTCACAACGATGGGATTCACCAATCAATATCCTCCTGACCTCTGTATTTGACAATCTCCAACTCGGACCTATCAGGAAGATAAGAGAGATCGTTCAATTGGAAGATCGATCGATAAAGTGGCTGAGAGGAACGATTTCGGTCATAGTTATATTCCAAGGTGCTCCGCTCAAAGTATACTTCACGATCATTGATATTGAGCATCAAGGAGAATTCACCCAGTCTCCGATCATTCTCGGAAAGAAATTCTTGGCATTGAATAAGGCAATTATTGAGTGCGAGACTCGGGCAATCAATTTTACAGCAATGGGAGCACTTCGATCCCAAACAGTCTTTGAGGAACCACGATTTTCTGAGGCAACCCACGAAGCCCTCAACAGCCATAATCATTAAGCGGTAGATGAGCCCTAGCCCATTGCTATACCTGAGATAGCGGTTGTTGAAGAGACTATTGGTTTAGAGACTCTCTCTACTGTTCCATTACCCACTGCTCTCACCATGGAAAATCGAATATATGACTCATATGATCCAAGGACATATGCTTGGGCTCACCTTCAGTCAATCTTCTCTGACTACCTTGACCAAATCAATCCAGCTCAGGAGTGCACCAACATTAAGAAAACTAAGAACAAATACGCAGGAAGTACACCGACCAAGGAGAAAATTTTCAATGGTTATTCATCTAGAGACTCAAGTATCAACACCTCACTCCCAGGACCCATATCTTCACGAGACAAAATGGATGCTCCTTCATCTAAAAAGGAAATTGCCTTCGACCTTCTGGAAGAGGAATTATCTGATGATTCCTCATCTTGTCCAAAAAGGGTAATCTACACGAGTCGGTTCTGTTCGGTAGTTCTTAAACCATATCTGCGCAAGGATCCAAGGTCTGTTGGACGGATCCTATCCCTCGCTATTATTCATCCAAGGCCAATTCTCCTGATCTCATTAAATATACTGGAATAATTTCTTATGAGCTGGCTGAGACCGTATCTTCTGAATATTCACCTGAGGATGAATCGCTTGATCCCAAAAAGGAACAAATTTTGAGAAAATAGCTGAAGAAACTAAAGAACAAGAATCTTTGGAGTTCTTCCACTTTCAAATACTATTCCTCTGAGGATAACTCTAATGATGTTATGTTTCATCTGATTCATACGCTTCATCAACTCTCAAGCATGATTCCTTTGAGAATAACACTGATAATGGTTGGGAATCATATGCTTCATCTCCTTCTTGTTATTACGACCTCCCACCACATGCTCACAAAAAAATCGGTCAAAAACCACCTTAATCATCGCTATCCACCCTCTCTCCCGACCTCATCGGTCTCCTTGTACATCTTCTTCCTCTACTTATGCCAAGGCCTAAGTATGGGGGGGACCGATCCCATATGTACATACCATTCTCTCCTTCTCACATACGCTTCATTTCCATCCTTATTCAATACTTGGGTTGATCAGAGCCTAAGTATAGGGGGAACCGATGCCCATCCGTATATACTCTCCTCATTCACATCTCCCGATCACCTCATTTTCGCTTTTCTTCTATACTTAGATTGTCCACAGCCTAAAGTATAGGGGGGCAAGCCACTTCTACTATGTATAATTCTTTTTCACTCTCTTACACTTAGCATGAGCTATGTCTTCTTTTCGCTTCTTGTGCTATGAGGACATAGCACTCGCTAAGTATGGGGGGTGTATATACCGTGTATATATTTTACCCATCGCTTATACTTTCGCGTAAGTCTATATGTATTTATGTGGTGGGTAACTAACTTTAAAAAAACAAAAAGCAAAAAAAGTTTTGTTACTTACACTGACTGTGTCCAACCAAAATGTTTTGAAAAAAATTATTCATTTTTGCATTAAAAAAATTAAAAAATCAAATCACAAAAGTAAAAAAATGTGTCTGTATTTCACGCACCTGCACTTCATCCAACATTACATGCATTTGTGAAAATCCCTAGGGTTCTGGTTCGAGTTATGAGTAGAAATTGAGAGCGGTCTTGACTTGACCTTAATCCACCTAATTTTTAGAGGAACTTCACTGAGAATAGGATTTTAGAAGCTTCAGGTCTATGACTTAATTCTTTGAGTCCCACATGATAATGTGCAGCCTTTAACTCTTAGTGTTTATCCTAGTATCTTCATTCTAGGTACAACTCTAGAATTGGGAATTAATTTGCACACTCTCTTTATGCTCCTAGCTCAACTCAGAAGGGGTGTTGGAAGACTGTGTGAGTTTCTTTTCTGGTAGTGTGGACATATAAAGATCGGACTACGGGTTGAAATAAAGCTTCGAAAAAAGGATGGACGGCTAGGCATAATTTTTTCTAAGACACCAGAACATGTACAGAAAAAAAGATTCTATATTTGTAGGGGTAGAACAAGATCCATGCAAAGGTACGAAAAATCCAAATACAAAGAAGCCTACTACCAAATAAATATTTGACCGAAAAGGTCCAAGCTTCAAGAAAACATGCAGATCTTGGTGGAGACTCATCTACGCTGGCCAGCTTTACAAGGAGAGGTGACTACATTGGTCATGCTCTAGATCTTTTCCCCTTCCTCTAACTTCTCCCCCATTTCGATTGTAAACACAGCGCGACAGACCTTAGAATGAAATACCTCTCTTCGAGGATGAGTTACTGGAGAAGAGGTTTGCGTAGTAGTCCGCCATTCTGGATGGAAAGAGCTAAAACCTTTCACACGCATGAGTCAATTGTTCAATTTTCATGGGGTATGCTTTGGGAGGTGGATTGATCTAAGATGACTTCTGAGCCGAAACTGTGATAATGATGTGTAGAACTTGAGGGTTGTTGATTTTAAGATTCTAAGTCTCATAGAAGTTCCGCCACACTAAAAATCCAAAGGTCGGGTCTAGTTCCATTTTCACCTTCTGCTCATGATCTTGGTATGGAACCCAATCTCATTTCACCTCATTGCATAGCTTTTGATGCTCAGGGACGAGCACGGTTTAAGTATAGGGGGATGATGAATCTCAAATTCATCACTCTAAAAATTATTAATTAAGCTTTAAACCTTAAAGTTCATTGGCATTTCTTTATTTATTTTGCATATTAAGCATTCATGCATGTATTGATAAGAATTGCAATTTATCACTTATTATTGCACAAAATAAGAAGCCAAAAATCTCAGCCAAAATGACACGTAAAATAGTCTAACTTCCCTAATTTTTAACTAATTCATGCGAACTTCAATTGACTTGAAACCCACCTACATTGTGTACATATCACTAACACGAATAAATGAAAAATACAAAAGACCAAAAACCCAAACCCTAGTTCTAAGATTTTCGGACTAAAACATTGATATCTTCCTCATCCAATGTCCGATGTAATCCTACTCACTTTTGAACTAATGTACATTCAAATACTTTCAAAACAAGACCATGTTCAAGTGAATCGGAGCTCATATGTGAAAGTTGGGTTTTGGGCCTCCTTTGTACATTTTGTATTTTAGCGATTTTTGATTTATGTACATAAGTAACTCATTTTATTTTATTTCTTTTCATTTTTATTATTCGATAAAATTTTTATTAAAACGCATAAAAATCTAAATTTAAATTGAGCTTGAAATTAAAGAAACTAACCGAGTATGTGTCTTCACTAACTGACTGCACAAAAATTCTCTTTTTCGTGTTTTATTTTATTTCTTGTTTTTATTACTTAATAAAAATCCAAAAAAATAGATTAATGTGTAAATATTTATCTTTCCTTTTATCATATTTTTCTGGATTTTTTATCTTGTTTAAAAATAATAAAACAATTATAAAACCAAAAAATCTAGGTAATCTATGTACATGGGATGCCCCAAAAATATCACTTTGTGCAAATGATCAATTTTGATTTTAGTCTCTTAATGATAGTAGTAGATCCCGTTGAGACGAGTAAACTTCATAAAGAAAATGTTTCGATCTGAGATCGTTTTCTATTTCTTTTTGAATTATCTCTATATTTATTTTTTCGATTTTTTTGAGGTGCCAAGTGGTAGCTTATGGAGCTGCCACGTGGCATCCATTTTTGAACCCTTTATATATTCGTTTTTATAAAAATAAAAATTAAAAAATCAATTAAAAAATAGAAAAAAAGAAGAAGAAAAAAAAGAAAAAAATAAAAATCCGCCACATGGCGAGATCAGAATCGTCCTATCTCGATTGATGGGACGGTTCTTGTACCTCGTCTTCCTCCCATTCCTTTCCAAATCAACCGTCGTGAATCGTACGACCCTGCTTCCTCTTCCGGCCACATATCTCCTCCTCGGATTTCACCGTCGTCGCCACCATATTTGATCCCCTTCTCGATCAAAGACCCTCGTCACATCTTCAAGATCCTCTTTCCATCTTCTCCCCGCATATCCTGCATCCGAAAAAATCACCGCTCATCTCTGATCCCGTTCCTGATCTGGCATCCCTTTGAGCCATGTTTAAGAGATTGTGTCACCCCGCATCCCATCCATCCGTTGATTCACGTAACTCGAAGGGGGGCCCAGCAGTGACAGCGCCATTGACAATCCCCCTAAAGGTTGAGAGAGATCCGAGGTTAAGAAACCTCATTCCATGTTGCTCCTCCGTGCCCATGCTCTTGCTCTGGCCCCTTCACTGTCATTGAGCCACCGTCATCATCAATGAAACCACCATCGTACCTCTGAATTCTTCACCAACCATCGTCATCGACTCCATCAAGCCCCAACGACTCGACTCGCCTGCAACAACCCCCATGCCGTTGAGCCCCGATACCTCCAACGTCGCCATATCACCTGCACATGCTCCTTGCTCCGGCCTTTAACTGTCAAGCCTATCCAACTTTGACTCTATTGTCTTCATCAACACTAATAGCCTTCTACTTTGACAATACCCCCTCCATCCATCTATAAAGATTCATCCTCCGTTAGCTTGTCCTTCACCCGCTCTCAGAGGCTCCACCACCTCTGCAGTCACACCCAACCGCTACTCTACCATGCCAATGCACATCCACCCGTCGGAGCCACCGCCAGGAGCCTAGCAATTGTCTGTTGCACCAGGCCCCTCCAGCTCCACCAAAGCGCCATCAGGGGCTAACCCAAGACCCCTACGCACGTAAGGAAGACGTGCATTGAGGGGACGTTTACAAGAACCCCCCTGGGAGACCCAACTAATTACAGCTTCATATAGGTCCTTCTATTACATTTTGATCATTATTTATTTATTGTAATTTTGCAGTGATACCTCGGTTTTCTTCTGTTATTTTAGACCTCTTCACCACATCATTTTATTTATGAAAAATAGGCATTAGGACTCGTCAAGCACATGGTCGATGTGAGAACTCTTACGGATCATGTAAAATTGTTGATGACGGCTCTGCTAGTATGTATGTACTCGGTGATGGCACGATTTCCACCCTATATGTTGGCTCTGTGGAAATAAGACAAGGTAATAAATCATCAAACTCTGCCCAGTCTATGTCTGAATCTGAGGGATCTGAATCAGAATCACATGACACAAAATTTGCTTCGTTGTCCTGAACATGGTCGTCAGCCTCAAAAGTGTCCTCGGCTAGCAGTGTGCTCTCCGAACTCTCCTCTACTAGAAGCTATGAATCTATTGCATTTGAAGGAGAGAGAAGGACTCGTGAAACAAGGTCGAACCAAGCAGCTTCATCATTAGTGATCACAAAGTCGCACTCGTGGTGGACGTCCCGCTCTGCCTCTGTCGTATACTCTACATCACTAAACTGCTTTGTGCAACCTGAATCTCGTGATCTAGTCGCATCAATCATCTCTATTTGTATACTTTCTCCCTCTATGCGAAAGTATACCTTCCCACTATCATGGTCGGACACTGCATTGGTTGTGGCCAAGAATGGGTGTCCTAGAATGATGGGGGTATCAAACACAGATTCAAGGATCTCCATGTCCAACATAATGAAGTCCACGGGGAATTTCATGCTCTGAATTGTGATGATTACGTCCTTAAACAACCCCTTTGGCCTCTTGACAGATCTACTAACAAATTGAAGGATTGTCCTTCTCTATCAAAGAGGGTCGAACTTGAATCGGTCGAGTAAGGCTACCGAAAGGAGGTTGATAGAAGATCCATTGTCTAATATAGTACGATCGAATCTATGCTCATGAATGTGGCATTTGACATAGGGAGCTTCTGCATCTAGCCTCTTGGCAGGCAGACGGTTCTGAATAACGAAGCAGGTGGCACGGTCAGCACATGGATTTCTTCCTGATGGTTCCTCTTCTTCATAGGGATGGTGGTCTTCTCTCTCAAGTTCTTCTAGAAGAGAGGGATGTGCTCAAGTGCCTCCTGTAGAGTCAGCTAGATATGGAATCTATCAATCATTTAATGGCTGAACTCTAACTATTGATCTTTTTTTATTTTCTTCTTTATCCCCCTTTGCCAAGCGGAGTGCTTGAGAGAAGGGGATGGTTGGGCCATCCTCAGATAGAGGGATAGGAAGAGGTTCCTGCTACTGAGAAGGCATGGAATCCATACAAGTATCATCAATCATCACATATGGATTCGAAGATGAAGAAACTTTTTCCTTTATTAATTTTTTTGGTATTTTTCATAATGTCCCGAGATAAAAGAACTGGAGGTGACACAATGGGAATAAAAGGGGTGGTCTCAGTACCACCAACAGCATCTGTCTTCGTGACATCAGCACAGCGCACTGGCTCAGCATCATTTGATATGGTGGCATCAGTACCACCTACGGCAACTGGAGAAACGATGACATTAGTACCGTCGACTGGATCAACGTCCTTGGTGGCATCAACACCATTGTTGTCATCATCCTTAATGGCATCAACACCACTATCCTCCTCATCTAATGCTCCTGGATCATTGTGGTGTCATCGTTGAGATGAGGCACTACCGATTGGCATCCTGTCTCTCCTAAGTGACACAAAATAAGCATCAAATGAGTATGAAGCAATGTCACCTAATAAATCACTAGGAGTGGTGGTCTCTGTAAACTATACCTGCTAAGATTTTCTGTTAAGGTTATTTGGATTGGGTTAGATCTGAGTGGGTATGGAGGCCATTCCTTTGATGATATCCCTCATCTCCTAGCAAAACTTGTCCATCTCTTGCTTGAAGGATGCCTCTTGATATATGAGTAGGCGGGCTAAATCATCAGGGGATGGGTTCTCATAGGCTGGCCCATGAGAACCGGACGGGGCTGCTGCTAGAACTAGTGAGAGGGAGGCTAAGAATATTGACGTGGTTGATGTTGATGCTGCCTCCATTGATGTCCCTGATGGTAGGGACAAGGACCCGACTGAAGTTTTGCTGGTGTGGCTGGTGGGAGAACTGGGGCTGCTGCTTCTGTTGGTCGAACTGCCCACCCTGAGCTGGAGGCTGCTGCTAGGATGAGGTACCTTCGGTCGACCATCTGAATCTGGGATGGTGTCAGAGGATCCCGGGTTACTGTTGATCATACCAAATCCCGTTGACTTCCATCAACAGCTTCTGCTCGTAAGGGGGTGCAGGGAGAACTGCCAGTGGTTGATCATGTTGATACGCCACCATATGAGTGTCCAGAGATGACGGTAGCTTAGTGTAATGGTACTGCAACTGCTGGAATGGCTATGCCTGGATGTGGTGAACCTGGTGAAACGGGGCGGAATGATGGGACGAGCTGTTGCAGCAAGGATCAGCTCGTGACCTAAGACAAAGCTGAGAAGTTGTCTGTGCCTCCTGGAGACACATGATACGGGTCTTCAGGTTACTCAGCATCTGTGCCAACTGATCAATCTGGGTCATGCCCTGGCACTGCTTCTTCTCTGATCTCGATGCGGTCCAGCTTCTCACTGATAATGCCCATGTCAGCGGCTATTGACTCTGTCATGTTGTGGCTGCTGAAGACATAGATGGACCTGTGTCGACCCGTGCTATCCTCTGATAGGAAACGACATGGGGTGAGGGCTTCCCTAAGTGTAGAGCCAGGTCTGAGACAACACTATGTAATTCTCGACCATCTCCTCATAGAAGGCCCATACCTGGTCTTCATCCTTGGCGAAGTAGGAGCCCCCACAAGAAGCATTCACTAGCCCCTACAGCTCCGGTATCATCCCACAAAAGAAGCTCTGTACTAGGTTGGGCTTAGAGATATCATGATATGGACACCAGTCCATGAGATATCAGAATCGATCCCATGCCTCATGGAACTGATGGAGAAACTATTGATCAGAGCTCGCGATGTATTCGTCCGGCCAAGTGGATAGTACTTATTCAAGTACTCGATCCGGAGCTGCGACCATGAAGTAATATATCTCCCCAAATGCTTCAATCAGTAGGGTTCTCTGTCTATTGATGAATCCCCATTCATCACTCTTTATTCTTTTATTTTAGCTAAATATCTTGGCAAAACATCAGGTATATAGTTGTAAATACAATAAGTTACCAATAAGCATGCATTTGTTAATAGTCAATAATTAGCATGTATTTGTGCAAAAATAAATGAATAAAGAATAAAAGAAAAAGAGGGAACTATTAGAATAAATATTGAGTGACCTGAACCCAAGAGAGGGTCCAAACTAGACCTGATCGCTAAATAAATAAGTAGAAAGAGATCGGGTCACTCTACCTTGGACATACTCCCTTCCATGTATATATACATATTATCGTTATTTTATTTTCACAAAAATAGTAGTAAAAGTGTATTTTAACCCCTTGTATATATTCCTAAAAAAATTATAAGAATAAAAATTAAAAAAATTTGATTTCTCTCTCTCGCCTTGTACAAAACACATGTATACATGTATCATACACTTATTTATTATACACTTGTAAATAACTCATAAAAATAAAATAAATATTATTTTATACTCCAAATTTTATGTTGTAAATAAATAAATATAAAATTGGGGTATTTGTACAAAAATAAGAAAATAAAAATAAAAATACATAAGTATTTTATACATGCATATAATGTAATATAATATATACCATAATTTATTTTTCATAAAAATAAATAAAAATCACTAAAAAATTGTTTGAAAAATAATAAACATTTTTCATGTTGAACAAATTTTAAAATAATATCCCTTTTTCTATTTTTAAATTATTTTACAAATAATTTTGACCTAGCTAATTTCTGATTGGTCCAAGAGGATTGTTGACCCCGGTCAACTCCCCCTCCCGGACCAGTCTTCGCCCGGATCCGAGTTTCGCCTCACTTTCTCCCATTAATCCCACTCGGATCTGGCCATCTTTTGCTTCAATTTCACTGCCGGCTCCTTCCCCTCGGATCCAAGATCCTCCGGATACCTACGAAAGGACGGACCTTCCTCGGTTCAGGGACTGGCTATAAAATCTCCATTTGATTCCTGATGAGCGAAAAATCACCAAGATCCGGGTAAAGGTAAAAACAATGATCGTTGCAATCCGAATCTCAGAAATCGATCAATCAAAAAAAATAGACCAGCAAATAAGAGTAATCAGAATTGAAATCCGAATAGTGGTCTCGCTATTTATTTAACCTGGTATAGCGACCAGGGTCGAACTCAAGGAGCACGGATTAGCTCAAAAGAGCCTACGAAGTAGTCGAAAAATGAAAAGAAAGAATAAAATATTTTTGGTGGATTTTATGTATTTTTATATTTTTTATATTTTTTTAAATATAGAGGAAAGATAAGAAAAGGTTAAAAAGAACACATTCAACAATTTATTCAATACATCAAAATAACTCAGAAAATTCAAATAAAATTGTTTCATGTTTGTTATATTTTTAAGTGTTTTTGGTAATTTTCTCCAGATTTTATGATTTTTTGTTGATTTTATAAAAATGTAAAAAGGAGAAAACAATGAATTAATGTGCAGCCAGATTTAAAAGGCTAATTAAAAATAGATAATTAGCCTGTAAAAATCTGAAGGCTATTTTTGTGAAAAGTAGAAATAAAAACTCAGCCATAGAAAGATAGTTTGCATTTTTTGAATTTTGTAGAATTTTTAAAGATTTTTATGAGATTTTTAGGGTTTTGTTATATTTAGGTGTTTTATAAATCCAAATGCAGTAAAAATTGGTCTAATGCAAGAAAATAATAAAACAAACAAACCTAATTTTTTTGAATTTTAGGTGGGTTTTTATATTTTTAATTGATTTTTCAATTCAGACGGTAATAAAAATGCATGTTTTTAATTTTTAAAAATATCAAAACAACTCAAAAATGTCCCAAAAATTTAGTGAAATTTTTACACAGTGACAGGAGCCATATTTCCAAATTTCACTTGTTTTGGAATTAATTTGATATTTTATTCGACCAATACAAAAGACACAGCACACAAGGACCTAAGTGCAGAGAAACATAGTTCATGGGCCAAATAGATAACACGTGTAAAAATCCTGGGGCAAAGTTGCAAAAAGTCCAGCAAAGCACGAGGCATGCACGTGATTCACATTCACAGGGACTAAAGTGTAATTCCTATTTATAAAAATATAAATAGTAACATCTCAAAGCTATAGGATAAACTATGCAAAAGTTCCACAAATCACGTGTCGATGCACGTGCACCACATACACAGGGACTAAAATGCAAATAAAACAAGCATAGGGTCCTACATGCAATTTACCCTACTTTAAAACAACTAGATAAAATATTTACAGGACTACACTATAAATGCGAAAATAACAGGGGCCTAAGTGATATTGCCTCATTATTTAGATCAATGGTTGGAGGGTGGCCACGTGTAAGATCTGGCGGCTGTGGGCGGTGGGTACCTCTTCGGCGATGGACATCTCTGATTGAGCTCCTCAAATGATCTGACCATTGTTAGCTCTCCATGGATGAATGGCTCGATGTAGACCTGGAGCGAGGAGCTCGATCTAACGACGATGGAGGTTCCAGGAAGAACAAGTCACCGGCGACTTTCACTGGCATAATGTGTGCGCAGGGGACCTCCTCAAGAGCTGTGGAGGTGGGCGAATCGACGAGGAAGCTCATGCACAGTGATGGGTGTGCTCAGATGGGACCGGAAGCGTCAGAGGTACTCCGGCGACGGGGAGGAGCAGAAGCACCTGTGCCTGAAAGGTTGGACCCCCAGATGGGGTCCTCCTTCGATGAAACCTGCATAGAAAGAATGCTGGGTCGAGGGCAAAGTACCTCGACCCGATTATGGGCGAAGCGGGTGAAGAGGTGGGTCGAGGCGTAGTCCTCCGGCGAAGGGCAGTGGAGGAGGACCTAACTCCTGCTTCCGAGGCGAACCAGGATGATCGGAGATGTGGAGAATGTGGGGCGAAGTCTCATGAAGATGATATGATGGTCGGATGGGAAGATGGTCGCTCGGAGCGGGGTGAAACGACCGGCGAAGGCCAGTGGTGCAAAATCGAAGAATGCAGATTAAACCTAATCTAAGGGATAACAAGGTCACCTGATGATTGGACGCGTCTGTGGGGGAGCTGCGGAGTCTCCTAGGGTCCTTTCCTCGATGGAGCGATGCCTCCAGAGGCTCGTGCTCGCCGGTGGCGGAGCTCGACGGTGTTGGCTGCCGGACCTGGGGCTATAGCGCTTCAATCCTCGTTGTGACACCTCCCAGAGCTTGCTGTCACTCAAGGCAGGAAGATGGAGGTCCTTGGAGTCGAAGAGGGTGGCCGAAGGTGCGTGAAATGGCAGAGGAAGGCGAGGCTTTATACAGGTAGGGGTCCGAGAAGATGGGAGTCGGGCACGCAAATCGAGGCTCGGACCCCTAAGAGGAAGATCGGGCGAGGATCGCGGATGTGCCTGCTACAATCAGAGCTCAGGGTTTGGGCAAATGGGAGGCGGATCGAATCGGGAAAAAGTCGAGAAATCGGGTCAAAATCGAACATCCACGGAAAAGAGGTCTGCGGGGGAGAGTTGACCGGGGGTCAACAATCCCCCGTGGACCAATCAGAAAATTCTCAGCCCTAAATTATTTATAAATTCATTTAAAAATAGTAAATGATTTTATTTAAAAATATTTACAACATGAAAAATGTTTATTTTTTTCAAAGTATTTTTTAGTGATTTTTATTTATTTATTTATTTGAAAAATAAATTATGTATATACATTATATTATTATTATATGCAGGTATATTTACATATGTTTTTTTATTTTTATTTTTAATTGTTTATTTTGTATAATTATCCTTATTTTATATTTTATTTATCTACAACATGAAATCTGGGATATAAAATAATTTCTATTTGATTTTTCTTATGTATTTACAAGGGGAAATAAATAAATATATATACATATATACATAGTATATACAAGGAAAAGAGAGAGAAGTTGTTTTTGTTCTTGTTTTATTTTTATTTTTCTTATTTTATTTTATTTTTATAAATATATACACATTAATCAAAACACATTTTTGTTTTTATTGAGGAAAATAAAATTATTTATATATATAGGTGTATGTACAAGCATGATTGACCCTATCTCCCTCTACTTGGCTTCTTTTGCGGTCAGGCCAATGCTTGGCCCTCCCTTGGGATTAGGTCGCTCAATATTTATTCTAAACATTTCCCTCTTTTTCTGTGTATCTTTATTCTTTTATTTATGCACAAAAACATGCTAATTATTCAATATTAACAAATGCATGTCTTTTGATAATTTATTATATTTGCACATATATACATGGTGTTCTTGCCAAAATAACTATCTAAAGTAAAAGAATAAAGAGTGATGAATGGGTATTCATCAATTCCCTGGAGTGGCAGTTCACGTCGCACACCCTCTTTCTACCCCTAGACCTCTTCCCCTTGGTGACAGCAACCAGAGCAGCATCTTGGAGACCAGAGAGAGCTGCTGCCACCGACGTTCAAACTTCGTGGCCAGACTTCCGCCGCGACGAGCCTCCCCTGCCTTTCGCAGTGAGGTCGAGGCTAAGACCCACTCCGATTTCATCCCCTAGAGCTTAGGATTTCAATTTCAATCCTAGTTCCAATTAGTTAGAATCATTCACCCGTCGTTCCGCCAGCTCCGACCTGCCGGTCAGAGCCTCACCAGCCACATCTATCCACTCCGATCGACTCATCTGATCACCGTCACCCTTCTCCCATGACCTGATCATCCGAGTCTTGGCTATCCCAGCCAAGATTAGGCTTGGGTTCCTTCTGCCGCTTCGTCGGAACCCCTCTTCACCATTCGTCGTCGCTTCACGTAATTTTAGGTCAAATAACCCCGACCGGAGTGTCCCTTTGAGTCGAAGCATTCCTCTGCAGGTCATAGTGTGCGCAGATACACCCAAGACCGCCTTCCATTCACTTCGTCGGAGGTCGTCCAGGCCTCAGTACCCTTCCAGGAGATCCGACCATTGATGACATCATCCGACTCCTCCACCCGACGTGGACGAGCTTTACGAGCCGACCACCGTTGCCCGATCATCCATCGGAGTCCCGGATCACAGCAGTGCTCCTGTGAACTTCGCCCAAGCGGAGTTCGTCCAGCATTCCCCTCTACCGTTGGATCATCGCCAATCGCCCAGATTTGATCCTAGCCGTCCCGTGCATATCCATGTCAGGTTGTCATCCAGCCATGACCGTTGGATTCTCCACCTATACGTGCCATAGCCACACGCTTCTCATCCAGTCATAGCGCGCCACCTTTCCCCCACGCGCGACGCACGAGCGGTTGGTAATGTGCTCTGTTTCCCCTGCAGTTATTTCCTTTTATTGTTTAGTCTGTAAAATAAAAATTTCACAATAGGTTAATTTGCACTTTTGATTCTGCAGTTTTCAGTATTTACATTCCAGTCCTTGTTGTGTGGATACGCGTGCTTCGTCATGTGCTTTTTGGGTCATTTGCAATTACTACGCTGAACTTTTTAGCTGTTACTGAATGAACTTTTAGTTTTAGTATTTGCATCCATACCCCTATGCGTGCTTTTTATGACATGTGCTGAAATTTATGTGAAAATTGCAGTAGGGCCCTTGAACTTTTGACGCTTGTTATTGTTTAGTCCCTGAAATATACTTTCGTTGCAAATGGGTCTGTGTGTGCTGTGTACTTTATGTTAGTTTGAATAAATAGCAAACTTAGTCAAAAATTTATGAAATTTCGACACATGGCTCCTCCATGTGTGGGAATTTCCATAAATTTTTAGGTTTATTTTGTTTCCACATAGTATTTTCTAAAATTCAAAAACCTTAAAAATGGCTATTGTTTGTCTTTAAAACCCCATTAAAAATATCAAAAACCCTTGAAAAATTCTAAAAATATTCTTATGTGTTTTTGTTGGGTAGTTCTTGCTTCGGTCCAATTTTTATCGCATTTGCATTTATAAAATCCTTAAAAATTGAAAAATATTAAAAATATTATAAAAATCATTTAAAATTCAAAAAAATCAAAAAATTTGTTTTCTTCTTCTGTAGTTAGTTTTTAGTGTATAGTTTTGCATGAAATTGATGCTCGAATTTTATAGGCATAAGTTGTACACTATTTAGCATTTTCAGCCTTGTTTCATTTTTAGAAAATTAATTAAAAATCAGAAAAATTCAAGAAAATTAACAAAAACATTTTAATATTTAAAAAACTCAAAAATATTTTTATTTGAATTTTCTGAGCATTTTTTAAGCTTTAAATAATTGTTGTCTTGTGAGTTTGTGAGTGTTTTTATACTTTTTCCTTATATTAAAAATTCCAAAAAAATTGAAAAACCTAAAATCCACCAAAAATACTTGCTTTCTGGATTCCCAACTACTTCGTAGCCCATCGCATTCCGTGCTCCTTGTGTTCGACCATGGTAGCTATAATAGGTAAAATAAATTAGAAAGATTGCTATTTGTGCTTGATTGCTTGATTTTTTCATGTTTGGTGGTCTTTGTTTTCTTGATTGACTTAGCCTTACGGTTTGGGTTGCATCGACCTTAGTTATACCTTAACCCGAGTAGCTCAGGTGTGTCATCATCTACCAATGAGAAAGGGAATGCCATCATCTTGATGGTGTCCTCGTTCATGAATCGATCATGGACAGTGCTGCAGATCATCTCAAATTCTTGTAGATGCAGGTGTGGCTCCTCGGTAGCAAACCCATGGAACTTGGGCAAGAGCAGAAAGGCCAGGGGAGGAAGCTTTAGGTCACCGAGAATTGTTGGCAACTGGATCTAGCGGTGTGTAAGAGTTGCACCAGGATTGTGCAACTGTCTCATTGGTCAAGGCTGCCTGGTTGTCTCTGGCTGCTCCTCCAGCTCTTCTGGTTGGCCTCCTACTCCTCCTCCTCCACCTACGGGTATATCTCCACCAGCAGCTCGTTGGTGCTCCTCTCTATTAGCTCGCATCTACTCTAACTCTTGACGGACCTCAACCATAAAAGCTCCTTGATCTCTGATCTGGCGCTGCATTGTCTCTAGGGAGGCTAACAAGGTGTTGTTGATGGCGCCCTGGTCTAGAACATAAGTAGTACTATGGGGTTGTCCATCAGTGCGTCCATCGTTGATGGCCATCTCTTGGATCTCTGCACAGGCAAAAAATCCCAACTCAGGTGCTGTCAAATGAACAAATATCTGTGCAGGTCTCTGTTTGGGCACCTCAAGACTGGAAGAGGGGTGGTCGAGGGGAATAGGGCAGAATCGAACTCGGGTTCAGAGAGATGGTCCAAGCTCTCCAAAACCTGTCTAGATGAGTGAGTCTAAGTGCTTAGAAGTAGTGCTACCAAGAGCAGCCTAAGGGACCTCTGACCCATCATCGTGAGATGGACGAAGTGCAGATGGGATCTGGAAGCAAACAAGATCAATCAATCAAACCCCCAATTCACCTACACAACGCTGAGCTGATGACCATAAGGGTTCAGTCATTTATCTTGTCATTTTTATTTAGGTGATGATTCAGTCTAGCAGGGAGATTAAGCGAGTTGTTAGCTACCTGGTGCTCTCAAGAGACTGGTCCAATCCCTAAGCTAGATCTTTCCCATCCAGTACAAGTTGCGGACCATTTACCAGCTACCTGATCAACTCGCTCTGCTAAGGACGTCGCGACCCACGTTACCGGATACCGGAGAGATCCTCACTGGAGAAAGACTAACTCCTAGACCAGTAGTCTAACGAGAGTTCAAGTGTAGCTCTAACCTAGTGTGCGGGTCATTCTCTCGTGCAAGAAAACCAAACAAGGAGGGGATGACTCTCCCAAGATAGATTTTAAGTGAGGTGTCATTTAGGATCAGGTTTGTTTAACAGTCCCAATTTTATGGTTTTCTCTTTTTATGATATTTTTCAATAACAAGAAAATGCCTAATGAATTTTTCGATCTCCTAATTATTTTAAGTCCAAACATAGGGGGAGAAGTCAAAAAAGCCGATGCACGATCAAACACTATGATGCATGCAAAGTAAAAGATGCGTACATGTTGCCAGCACTATACATGCAAGGTGATCTGCACATAAATTTAAAGACAGAAATGTAAACTAATCTAAATGATGCAAGAAGGAAACAACCTTAGATGTAACAGCTTCTAATAATCGTGAAGAACCAGAGTTAGTTACCTAGATCAAGCCTGGAGTCCGATCTTGGGAACCACTCCGTTCCCGCCACAATGGCTCCTGCTAGTGTTGTATGTGGTTCCTCATGACATGTGGAATCGAGTCTAATTAATCTAACTTTTTATTATGAATTATTAATTAGGTCCAATTATGAATCTATAGGTGCAAGCAAGATAGTAGGGATTGGGCCTTAAGCAATTACGTCGTAATCAAAGAAATTCTTAAACCTAAGGACCAAAATCTTAGAGAATCAAGGGAAATAAAAATGTGAAGAAATCAAAACCGATGAAAACCACGGTGAGGTCCCCCGAACACACCGGTGCTCGGCGAAACAGACCCCGATAAGCCAGGTCCAAAAAGTGTCCAAGTGTCCCTATATTACTACAACAATAAGTGTTGAAAATAAAACTACTCTATGCTAATCTATCTCCTATAACTACTCCTTTTGCGCTCCTGCTCCTCCTCAGGTACGATTCTCCTCCAAGTCATCCTCAGGCAGTTCCTCGCACAAAAAGCGAAATACAAATGGGTCAGAAAAAGTTATAACAAATAGATATCAAAATAGCAAAAAGGTTGAAGAGACTACTAAGGCGTGCTCCCCGGCGACAGCACCATTCTGTTGACATGATAATCCGATTGACTAAGATGGAAGAATAAGCAAGTGTCGGTGTTCCTAGACAACCAATTCGGTCAATCAAGAAAATAGAAACCACTCAAATAAGTCAACACAAACAAGGTAATGTTAGCGGTCTCCGCTATTTATTTAACCTGGTATAGCAACCAGGGTCGAACACAAGGAGCACGCAAGTGTACGAAGTTGTCCTAATAAGGGAATAAAAAGCATATTTTGTGATTTTTAATTTTACAATTTTTTATATTTTCAAAATGAGAAAACAAGACAAAGCAATAAAGAGAAAACAAGCTTCAACAGTTTTTATTAAGAGTAAAAAATGCTTAAAATAGGAAATAAAAATGTTTTTATATTTTTCAAATATTTAGATGTTTTTGGTGATTTTATGGGATTTTTCAAACTTTTATATGATTTTATAAAAATCAAACAAGAGCTAAACAGTGAGACAGTGCACATCCAAGACAAAGTGACAAGTTAAAAATACTTAAAGTGCCCTAATGTCCTAGATAATAATTTCATGAGAAAGTAAATGAAAATTACTACCAACAACAACTAGAATAATATTTTTATTTTTCTATGATTTATTATTATTTTTATAATTTTTTAGTCTTTTGTAATATTTAAGGGTTTTACAAGGATTTTTCGAGCAAAAATACTACTGAACACAAAGCATATAAAAACACACACCATTTTTTATGGAATTTTTCAGATAATGTTTCGAATTTTTATGTATTTTATAAAATATACAGATAGTTTTTTGGGGTTTTTATAAAGTATCAAATAAAACTAAATTAATTCACAAAAACTACCAAAAATATTACATGTTAGCAAGAGCTAACTATAATTTTTGTGGATTTTTTGGAGTTGATTTAGTAATTATTTGATTAAAGACAAAGCACATAGAATATAGGGACCTACTTGCAATTATGCTAAAGTTTCAGGACCAAATGATATGACACGTAAAAAGCTTAGGTCTAAATTTGCAATTTATCCAATAAATTCACACACATGCTAAAAAACATACGCACATGGGAATATATGCAATAATCAGGGCGTTTCTACTCAAAACATAACATCTATAAAGCTCAAGGGTAAGTCATGCAAATAACCCACAACTTATGTGTACATGCATGTGTTTAAGATCTAGAAGTACTAAACTACAAATATTGAAAACATAGGGTCCAAACTGTAAAATGTATACACTACAGCTTTTATTTACTAGACTAACTAGAAAAGCATGTAAATACGGGATAAAATATGCAATATACCCTCCAAAGGGTGTGTGCGTAACACGTGAGGGCATGTGGCAGGCTCTGGAGGCGCTGATTGCGTACGGTCCTGATCACTAGCATTCCAGATCTGACGGTCCAGGGTATGTCAGGGATGTGCGATAGGATCTGACTTATCAGTTTTGATCCAACGGTCTGAAAAGTTGCGTTAAAGGGTGGCTCAGATCGAAATTGATGCTCTGCTCCTCATCCAACGGTGACTGAAGATGGTGGACGAACTGGCGGGTGGCGAACTTCGATCGGGAACTGGTGCGAATTCGCTGGGCTCATCAAGCCTCCAAATGGTCCAACACCTCCAGAGGGGTGCTCCGCGTCGAATACCGGAGGTTGATCAGCTTGGTGATGGTGAGATGGTTGGGACAACGGAGATCCACCCGAAGTTGCTCCGTCAAGCCACAGTAGGACCAAAACGAGGTTCCTGCATGTGAGGGTACCTGCAAATGAAAGATAGGACTCGGGGTTGCGCTCTGATCCAGGTTATTGCAGTTAAAGAGGAAAGAAATGAGGGAGGATGGGAGTTGGGTCTCCTACGTACAAGGAGGGGACCCGGCCTTAAATTCTACCTAGAGGTCGAGGCTAAGGAATATCAGATTGTTGTACGAAATGGATGGCGAGGCATTGGTTAGATCTGAACGGATGAGTGCAGATAATGGGACTCCGACCAGCTGGTCGGAGCAAGTGAAAGTACGGCAGAGTGAAATGGATAGATAATAATGAACAGGGAAATTGAAGCAAGATGGGTAGTACCTGAGAGTCTAGATGAGCTCAGGAACGTCTGGCAAAGATGGGAGTCGGGGTTATGGCCTCAACCTCGCTGTAGAAGGTAGGGAAGCTAGAAGTGATGGCGCTCACCGGCTGCGTAGCTGAGTTGATGCTTCAGTCCACCAACACACGATCCAAATGACTCCTCCGGTTGCTATCACTCCACTGAAGCTTCCTAGGGATTAGAGAAGGGGCGAGGCAGGAGCTGTGCTGCAGTGGAGGTAGAATAAGACTATTTAGGGTTCCCAGGGTTTGGAAGAGTCGTGAGCAAGCGCGCAACCCTAAGAAGATCCGTGCCTTCCTAAGAATGCGCGAGGGTCGTGGATCCTAAGAGAACGCTCGAGCAAAGATTCGGGTCGAGAGGAGGCCTGACCCGAACAGGAAAAAAGGGAGAAAACACTCCGGCAAGCGGAGTCGGATCAAGCCTAGAAGAGGGTGTTTACCCGCGATCAACATTTGGTCACGACCAATTAGAAAAAA
The DNA here is from genome assembly GCA_037367405.1 of Ottelia alismoides. NCBI lineage: Eukaryota > Viridiplantae > Streptophyta > Magnoliopsida > Alismatales > Hydrocharitaceae > Ottelia > Ottelia alismoides. Next base: position 75,402 of record JAZKJV010000266.1, read on the forward strand.
AAAGAATTAACAAAATATTTACAAAATCCATAAAAATATTAATTGAATTGAAAATGAAAAAAAGCACAAACCAAAAAATGTTTACTAATTTTCAAACTATTAATCTGTGATTTTAGTTATTTTTATAAAAATAAATTACTGTATATACAATATAAGGTGTTATGTACAGGTATAATATACCTATGTATTTTGTACAATAATTTATATTTTTTATTTTTGCACCAATACCCTAATTTTGTATTTTATTTATTTTCAACATTTTAGGAGTACAAAATAATTTTTATTTTATCTTTATGATCTATTTACATGTATAGAATAAATATGGAGTGAGACATATATACATGTATTGTGTACAAGTGAGATAGGATTTTATTTTTGTTTTTATTTTTTATGTAATTTTTGTTTTATTTTTAGGATTATATACAAGTAGGTAGAAAGAATAATTTATTTTTATTTTATCAAAAGTAATTATTTACATATATGGGTAGTATATACAACATAGGGTAAGCCATATCTCTCTCTACTTATTTTCTTTGGGGGTCACATCAAGGCTTGACCTTCTTTTAGGGTTTGGGTCACTCTGTATTTATTCCAAATACGTCCTTCCTTTTTCTTTTTCTTTATTCTCTTTTTTTTGCACAAATACATGCTAATTATACAATGCTAACGCATGCATGCTAAATGCTAACTCATTGTATTTACACGTGTTTACATGATGCTTTGCCAAGATAAATAGCTAAATAAAAGAATAAAGAGTGAGAATCAGGTATTCATCAACCACCCACTCTGCTAAGGAAATTTGGACCGTTTGCCGGCTACCCATAGATCATCACTAAGAAGTAGCTAATTGTTTTCATAGAATCAATAGTCTAAATGATGATTCCGTTGCTGGGCTCTAACCTTAAGTGTGGTCTCTCGCTCACTCGGACAATTAAATGAATCTAAGATCGGGGTTTCTCTCCCGCAAAAATTCTTGATTTTATGAGTTAATTTAGTCAGCTTTGTTTAGTAGTCCCAATTTTAATAAGGCTATCACTAAAAAATTAGGTGAACACAAATAGACGTCTATCGTCCAGTCCTAATTTCTTTTAAAATTTATGTGACAAAACAGGAGGGAGAAATTTAGGAAAAGCTGATGCACGTGAAAAATGATAATGCATGCTTAGTTAGAAGACTTACAGTGATTCCTCGCAACTCTATGTGGGATGCAATACAAGAATTGAAAATTATTCTAGATGAATACAAGCCGATAAAAACCGTACCAAGCAGAAAATTCTATTAGCCAGGAAGAAATAAGTTAAATTTGACTAAGTTGAACAATCTAATGTGTGTCTCAATTAAGTGAAGTGTGACCCAAGGTTCTACGAGCACAAACAATAAAATCCTAGAATCTCTAATGATCGTATGTGCAGGTATAACCTACGAGCCACTCAAGTCGGGCCCTACCCTCACTTGAGAGTGAAACAGGCCACGACACACCACAAAAAAATTCAAGGTCTTTTTACACTCGTGAGAGTCCAAAAGGACATTGTTGTAAATTAATTACAAAAGAATTAAAATTGCAGTGAAGATGCACCGGTTTTTGATAACTGCTCCACGTACGTCGGGTACCTCGCATGAAAAATATGAGACAGAGTGTAAGAGAGAGACTAAAAATAAAAAATAAAGACAGAAAATAAATGATGAAAAATAAATGAAAAATATAGAGTGGCACGTTCCAGGGTCAGACTACCCGAATGTGTGGAAAACAGAGCACTAAAGTTTTAGACAAAAACTGAGTTTTTTGCCTCCCCGGCAACGGCGGCATATGATGATTCGTGAAAATACCCTCTTTAAATGATGTGAATTATTAAGCATTTGAAATATCTATGTGTCGTTGTAATTACGTTGGGTAATCGGAATCAGTCAAGAATAACCACAATAATTTATTCAATTTTTAATTAGCATGGTTTATGTTTATTTTACTTAGACAAGTCCCAAGGTCGAACTCAAGGATGCAAAGGAACAACCTAGAATAATGTCCATCAAAGTTCATGTACAGTTTTCAAGATGTTATTTTTTTATTTTTAACAATTTTGGAATGTAAAATACAAATGAGGCCAATTTTAGGGACTAAAAAGCATTTTTCAATCAAACGATGTCCGAAAATTATGAATCTTGCCAAGATGTCAATTATTATGAAATGAATACCCTCATTTTTTGGAATTTTGGACGTAAGATAAATATTTTATGAATTTATGAATGCAAACAAGGTAAATTTCAGTAATTAATTGTAATAAATACTAAACATATTTATTTTCAAGGGATAAAATTATGTAGGATTTATCACTAGATGATTGATCTCAGAAAAATTCTAAACCTCAAAAATATGAGTTTTAATACATGTTAAAAACTAAATATTGAAATATGCAAAATGATTTTTATAGAGAAAACAATACAAATGCAATTCTTTTTGGGCACAATGTTAAAAACAACTAATGTTATAATCCGTGAATATTTTGTAATTTTCAGAGTCATGGTATATTATTTATGAGCTATTAATCAAAGATAAGGTAAAATATGCAATTTATAACAAGAATATTAAGTATTAATTAATCACCATCTAGAAAAATATCACAAGCATGCCATAATGTCAAGAATTAGTTGAACAACACAATGTTATTTTTGAAATAATAAAAAGATGCAATAAAGTGGTTCAAAATAAAGGGGGAACACATGGGTCTCGATGCAAAATTAAGATAATTAAGTGATGAAGAAAATGCAGAATAGTGGCTAAACTAAATTACCTAAACTGTTGGGGGATGAGCTGCAAAATTGCTAGAGGGGCACATGCATGGCGCATGCCCTCTAGATGGCGGGACCTAGTTGCGAATGAGGGGAGCTCTAGGGATGTGGTCAAAATTAACCCACTCCACACGTGCATATCACATGAGCGGGGGTGGGTCTCCTGCTGACGTTTCCTTCGTACGTGCAGCACACGTGGGAGGACCTCAGGCTTACGCTCGGTGGCTCGTAAGGTGGAGATAGACGGGGGGCTCATGGCAGTGGACGGTTGAGGAGCTATGAGGGCGGAGGCAGGGCCCTAGTGAGGATGGTGCTCTAGTGGCAGAGCGGTAGAGGGACGAGGCACCTGGAAGTCGGTGGTGGTGGCTGCGGTCAGGTGATCAACCAGGCGGTGAAGAACATGTGGCTGATACACATTTGTGGGTCGTCAGGGCGGAGGGCATTGGCTCCTACGACGGTCGATAGAGGGCGTGGAGGTGCGATCGAGCAGCCTCTTGCTCACAGAAGTGGAGGCGAAGCTTAATGATTATGTCATTGACGAACATCGACGGTGAACGGTGGTAGGCAATGAAGTCATTGAACATTGTGCGGTTGGGGGTGTTGTCGCATCATCGAAGATTGCTAAAGGCAGATGTGATGGCTTATGACGGTGGTTATGTGGTGGAGGTAGTTGGAGCTTGTTGTGGTGGAGCATTGATACCGATGAAGCGGTTGTGGCGAAGGGAGCCTGTTGGATGCCTCCTAGAAAAAGGCGGAGCGGAGCAGGTGCGTTGATGAAGGCAGCATCATTGATGAGAGGTGCGATAAAAGATGTCGATGATGATGGTGGATCCTGGAGTGAGCGATGGGTGATGCAAATGATTCCTCATCGGTTATTGAAGGCGGTAACGTGGCGGTGCATGGTGGAGCTGTAGGCATCGGGGCTCAACGGAGGAGGTTCAGAGAGGCGCGGGTGAAAAGTGGTGTCGATCGGGTGAAGGGATATGTGATTGGAGAAGTAGGTGGTTGTTGTATCGTCAAAGTCAAGGTGGCGGGGTAGGCAAGTCAAAGGCAACGGGTAGACTCCTGGCTCTCAACTAGGAGGTGCCGATGGAGTGCGGAGATGGAGGACTTCCTAAACAGAGGCGGAGCAGTATCGCGTGTGAAGAGGCTGGGGGTTGGAGAAAACGTGTCCAAGGCAATCTGTGAGATACGAGGCTCGAAGGTCAAAAGCAAGGTCGGAGCAAGGCAGCAATGGTGGAGCTTGGCCATGTTGCAGCAAAGATGATGGGCTTAAGGTCTCGTCGAGGGAGAATGGGGGAGGTCGATATGTCACCAATGGTGCTCCCCCGGGTGCTATGTAGTCGGCGGATGAATCATGGAGGGGGCAATGCTGGAGTTTAAATAGGGCCAAGACAGAGGGACGATGGTGGAGGGTTTGGCGAATGGCGGTGCAATATGGGAAAGGGATCAGCGTCTGATTTGGGGATACGTGTGATTGAGAAAAATATATTTGTGGGGTGGCGCGATACGAAGGCGATCTGATTGAGAGTCGATTTGGAAGGGACGGAGTAGTCGAGAATGGAAGGCGACCAACGCTCGGCCAGAAGAGGAGAGCGGTGACCAATTTTGGAAAGTCGGACGCTAGTGCCGCTGCAGAAGAGGAAAGTGGAGGAAATTGACGAGGTTGAAGATGGTTCCTAGGTCGTACGATTGGCCTAGATTGGATGGCCAGGATGATGCCACACTAATTTCATCATCATTATTATTATTATTATTATTATTATTTTATATTTTTTAATAAAACAAATTTCTAAAAATCTCAAAAATGGGAGCCACGTGGCGGCTCCAGAAGATGCCACGTGGCACCTCTAGAAAATTCAAAAATAAATGATAAAGATAAATAAAAATTAAATGGAAAATAACCTCGAATCGAAAACTTTTCTTCATCAAAGTTTCTCGTCTCGATGAGATCTACAACTTTCATGAAGAGACCAAAGTCAAAATCGATTATTTGCACAAAGTGATATTTTTGAAGTATCCCATGTACATAGAATACCTTGATTTTTGGGTTTTATAATTTTTTTGTCAAATTTAAACCAGATAAAAATTCTAAAAAATGTGATAAAATCAAAGATAAATATTTACACATTAATTAAGTTTTTTTAGATTTTTACTGATTCAGAAAAAGAAGAAATAAAATAAAATGCGAAAAAGACAATTTTTGTACAGATGGTTAGTGAAGACTCGGACTCAATTAGTTTCTTTGATTTCAAGCTCATTTTAGATTTGGATTTTTATGCAATAAAACTCTATCAAAGAAAAAAATGAAAAAGAAATAAAATAAAATGATTTAATTATGTACATAAAATAATAGGTCAAAATCAGGTAATATACATAATGTACAAAAGAAGCCTGAAACCCAACTTTCACATATGAGCTCTGTTTCACTTGAGCTTGGTTTCTTTTGAAGGTAATTGAATGTACATCAGTTCAAAAGTTAGTAGAATTAAATCGGACACAGGATGAGGAAGATATAAAGGTTTTAGTCCATAAATCCTAGAACTACGGTTTAGGTTTTTGATCCACTTATTTAGGTTAATGGTTTTTTTAATTTTTCATTTATTCTTATTAGCGATATGTATACAGTGGAGGTGGTTTCAGCTCATTTGTAATTAGCATGAATTAGTTAAAAATCCGAGAAGTTAGTCTATTTTACAGGTCACTTGGACTGTGATTTTTGGCTTCTTATTTTATGCAATATTGAGTAATAAATTGCAGTTACTATTAATACATGCAAGAATGATAATTATGTAGAATAAATGAAGAAATGCTAATAAATGTTAGGGATTTGAGCTTAATTAGTCATTTTTAGAGTGGTGAATCTGAGATTCATCAGACACCTAGCTGGGTCGAGTTGTGATGAGAAGGCACCTTTTATGTATCCTTCAATCACACACACATTCACCATAGTTCCCACCTTCTCCACCCCGAGGATGACAATGTACAGACTACTCTTAGTCATCCTTGTGTAGATTATGATTTCGATCTCTTCCCTTGTATGGAAGAGATAGAAAATCATAAAAAATAATGAACCATCCCGAATGGTGACGAGTCGCTAAATACGATGTTTAATTTGAACACGTTGTAGCACGTGTACTTAGCGATTCGGTCAGAACCGAGAGAAGATCTCCGTGAAGAGTGTCTCGGCTTAATTTATATCCCGGGCAAGTTCGGGGTCGAACTCAGGGAGGCAAAGGAACAACTTGGGTTTAATTCAAAGACTTAGGTCTAGATTTCAGTGCGGTATTTTTTAGATTTTTATGCAAATACAAAAGTGAAAGACAAATGCACGTGAATTAAGACACTAAGAAAGCATCCAACAAGGCCAAATTAATTTTAATGTCAAATTAATCCAATTCAGCCAAATTATATTTTTCCTAAAGTCCTAATCCAGTGGAGAACACAAAACACATTTTTTTAGAATTTTAGGGGTTAAAATGCAATAATGAAAAATACACACTTTTATGGGTTTTTCGTAATTTATCACACAAACAGAAAGCAAAAATTATTAAAAAATTACTGGAACTAAAACATGATGCAAGGAGACTACAGTAATTTTTTTGGATTTTTCTGACAAAATATGAATTTTTAATGAATTTTTTAGTGAAATTAGAGTGACAGTGAGTAAATAATTTCTAATAAATCCATCTTATCAAATTAATCAGAATTCGAATTATCTCAGAAAGATATTTAGATAAGCAATCCAGTAGAGTTAAAATTTTGTAAAAAGGATATATGTGGATTTAATTAAAAATCAAATACTAATTTAACTCTATGATTTATTTCAGGCACAAGACAACTCCATTTTAGATGAAATTTGGACAGTACGTTTATCACATTTCAAGGCGTCATTCCTAATTTTTGTGGATTTTTTTGGAGCAACCGTGTGTGAGATATAATTTTAAGAGTCCAGATTGAGTAAAATATGCAATATTTCAGTTAACCATTTTTAATTAATTACCCAACTATCATAAAAATACAAATAAATACTCACATGACAGAGGATAAGTTGCTCAACATAAACACATTTTTTATTGCATAAAATGATGCAAAAGAGCGGTCCAAATTAAAGCATGAATACAGGGGTCTTTGTGCAAACTCAGAAAACTATATTTACATCAAAAACGTGTACAGGGACCAATTTGCCATTAATAAAACTATACAAAACAAATATGCAATTTTTACAATAGAATAAAAAAAATAACCTTTCTTCCTCCTTCCTTCGTTCTTGCAGGAGGAGGAACCCAACGAGCCGCGCGCGGCCATGGTGGGCGGTGGCGAGGGCGGCGAGGGGGCCGCGGGTGGCCGCTGGGAGGTGGTGAGGGGGCGGAGGCCGCGGGCGGCGCGGCAACCGCTGGGAGGGGCCGCGCGCGGCTGCGGTGGAGGCGCACGGCCGGAGAGGGGGCGGCGCGGCCGCGAGAACAGCGAGGCGGGGCGGAGGAGCGGAGCCGCTGGTTGCGGCCTGGAGGTCTGCGGCCGGCGGACTGTGGAGAGTGGGGGTGGGGCGGCGGCTTGGGGGCGGCTGCTCCACCTCCGTGAGTTTTTTTTAGTTTTTTTTTGTTTTTTTTGTTGTTGTATGACAAACTCTTTTTTTTAATTTTTTTAAACTTTTTTTTAAAATTTTGTTATACAGGAGATGCAAATGATATGGAAAAAAAGGGGGAAAATGATGTGGTGAAGGAAGTAATGGGGAAGGTGGTGGTAATATGATGAAGGTGATGGTGGTGGTATGATGTGGTTGGTGAATGATGGAAAGATGATGAAAATGATATGATTATGAAACAACAAAGAAATAAAAAATATTAGATAAAATAAAACAACAAGATAAATGAGGAGAAATCCTTACCTGATCTTCGCCGGATTGGCGGAGCAGCTACGCTGAACTCCTGTCGTCGCTTCGATCCGATTGGCGAAATAAAAATCGGAGAAGCTGAGCGAGCTCGATGGGGAATATAAAATAAATACTCCTAGATCCCAATGGGAAAAAGCCATAAAGACCAACTTCCAAGCTAAATTCCCGCTCCGTATGAACTCCAAATTTACCAAACTCACTTCTAAAGTTCAAGTTAGAAAATTATCTATCCAACGGAAGTGGTTTCATTAAAATCGGAGCTCATTTGCAAAAGTTGGGTTTTGGGACCTAGATGTACATTGTATACCTTGTATATATTCATTCTTTCTTTAATTTTTATTGTATCTTTCATAATTACTAAAAATACAAAAAGTTTTGGGCTATTTACATGTATAAAACTCCTTTGATTTTGCGGCTTTTTATGTGTAATTTATTTTGTACAATCTAATATACAATAATTAGTGTGTTTTATTTACAAGAGATATTTTGTTAATTTAATGAAGTTATGGACATTTTTCTGGGATTTTACTCGGAGATTTTGCTAAGATCAATATATTGAGATGATGAATCGTGGATTCATCAAAGGGGTAGCAACTATTCATGATATTATTGAGGCCCCACTTCGCCAGGCCATGAACCAATTATTTGCACCCTAACCCAAGAAAATAAAGCGATGAAACGGATCCGAGGAACACATTCTAACCATGGTCACTTCCTATGCCATCGCCCACCGTCCACTCTATAGGATAGGGGACACTAGTACACACCTTGTGAGATGTGCCATCTTTGACCACATGTGTGATTATACTCTCCTTGATGGCAGTGCATCGATTAATCTAATACCTTTACCTTTGGTATAGTCTCTTAATCTTAGACCTCTCAAGAAAACAAGGATTATTTGTCAATTCGCTGATGGATCCATAAAGAATCCAAAGGATATTCTTGACAACGTCATCATTCAGGTACAAGGCATGAGCTTTACTATTGATTTCGTTGTATTACCCATGGAGATCTCCACCCCAGAGCGCTCTCCAATCATCCTGGGATGACCCTTTCTCGCCTATATGAGAGTCATTATTGATTATGGATCTGGAGAGATTTGCTTTCGTTTTTCCAACGATAGCGTTGTCTTGATCACTACACCCAATACAGACCAGAGACCTACATTTCATGAGAGTGTTCCCGTATCAGTCGACCCCAAGGACTATGACCTATCTGATGATATCAGCGAAGTTTTCTTTATTATGGATGGTACTAAGACCCGAGAATTCCTCTTTAGAGAGCAAGACTCGAAATAATAGATCTTGGAGTTCCCTCTTCCTGTGCATGTGATGTGTTGATGACATCCACAATATTTACACCATAGATACCTTAGCACGGAAGGCAGACTTAGGAGAGTCTCTACATGACAGAATTGACCTATCTACTTTCATAGATGAGTCCGTCCCTTTTCATTTTGAGATTCCAAAGATTGCCCAGGCTGAACCTGACCATACTACTTCTACTGACTAGTTTGTGCCTTTTTGCTTTGAGATTGTTGAGGATCTATACCATGTCGATCTTGATCGGTTTGAGTTAGATGATGATCTTGATATCGACCTGCACCTTGTTAGATACATTACTCATTGGTCATGCAAGAAGGTATGCTTTCTAACTTCTTGATCTATGTTTGGCCTTCACTTTGTATATCTACTTTCGTTTACATCCTTCCATCTACCATTTCGCCCATCCACCTGAATCTGAGTGTTTGCCTTACTTAGGATATACTTTTTCCTAAATATAAGGGGTGGATGAGTCGAGTGTTCTTTCATCGTTATGTTTCATAACTTCCGTTATTACATATACTTAGAGCTCTTTTACCCTATATATGGGGGGGTGCATTCATCCACCCAACTTATTGATTTTTTTACTGGTTCCCTCAATTGTCTCCTCTCCTATGGATTTTCTGTCTATACTTAGGGATATCCAACCCTAAGTATAGTGGGAGACAAAATAAGTTGTGATTTTCTCATTCCCACCCTCGACCCTCCCTGCATATTGAATACAGTCTGCTATACTTGGGATTAATAGATCATAAGTATATGGGGATGGTTGACATCTCATTCTTCATTCATTCATTTATTTTTCCTTCGTTGTAGTATAGGCTCTTCTATACTTAGTACAAGTTATGTCTTCTTTTTTTCTCTCTGATCTATGAGGACACAACTCAAGCCAAGTGTAAGGGGGCATATATACCTTGTATATACTTAAACCGAAACTCATACTTTTGTATTTTAATAATATGGCTAATTAAGAAAAACTAAAACATATATACAAGTCTTTTTATATATTGATTAATAAACTGGTTAAAAATGTTTTGAAAAATATATGAAAAATGGTTTGAAAATCTCTTTAAAAAATATTTTGGAAACTATTTGGAAAATATTTTGTAAAAACCCTGTAAAAATATTTGTTTGTAAAAAATTCTATTCTTTGTGTGAATAAAATGTTTTGAAAATCCATTTATAAATGGTTTGTAAAATTATTGTAAAATATTTTGAAAAATCTATACATAGTGTTTGAAAAATCTTTGTAAATGATTTTCAAATTTTGTAAATGATTGCAAAAACAATTTGTCAAATTATTCTTTAAAAATAAAGTTTTCAAAATATTTGTAAAATGTTTTCAAATTTTTTAAGGCTAAAGAAATTCTTTACAAACCCTGTAAATACACCCTGTAAATACCTAGCGTAAATCCTTCATCTAAATTCTTGTGGATAAAAAGATGCACTCTCTTGTAAATATCTACACATAGTTCTTCTCTTAACTTTTTATTTGAAAATTTCCAAAAAAATGCAAAATCCAAAACCTCAAAAACATTTTCAAATTCTTTTCAAAAACCTGCATAAAAAATTGCAAACCATTTCAAAATCCATAAAAAGTTCAAAAATCAGAAAATTGTTCATAAAAACATTTCCTTACATTGTCCACAGCATTTGTATTTTTTGAATTGATGTTGATAATTAAACAAGTCTAAATAAAACCCAAAGATTGGAGATTGCTTGGACCTTGATCTACTTAATAACAGGAACCTTATAGGGACTAAAATTGAGATACTTCATGTCTACTAGACTTAATTTTTGGGACCACGAGACTTGGTTCAGTGTCATCTTGACTGCCTAAGTAGAATATTTTGGAACACGCACTTTACACTTTTCTCACCTACCTTGTCGATTGTGACCTACCTTGCATACCAGCACTTTACACTTTTCTCACCTCAGTTGAAGTGGTAGACGGTTTGATTTTCTGACATGAGACACAAGCCGATGGAAATGTTGGAAGTCATACATTTGTGGCCATTGTACCCCAATCCGATCCAGTAGCGAAGAGATATAAGGAAAGAATGTTGTGAGTTGAAATAATGTCAAAAGACGGATAGTCCACTAGAGGAACAAGTCTTTATCTAAATATTGTCATGCATAGTATTTGAAAAGAAAAAAATACAAAATCAAAAACTCCAAAAAATAGATGGGAAAATTCCAAGAAAAATAAATTCATGTTGGAGTCTGTATATAGTCAATAAGCAAGCTTGAGATTCAAAGTCAACATGTATGTGAGCTAGCAGCCAGGTGACTTGGCTACATCTGACCGCAACTCTAGGATAAGTAGCTACCATCCATTCTTCTCTCCATGTCCTCTTCTTGAGCTAGTTGTACTTGAACTTAGAAGGGAATACCCTGCTTCTCGCGGAAAGAGTTGTTGGATTGGGGAATTAGGGTCACCATGTTGGAGAAGACTGACTTTTACCGCTTCAGCCGAGAGGAGCTACATATCACTAATACTGTACAAGATAGACTCATAGTCATAAGAGATTGTGTATGACATCGACTTGTTCTGACCTGTCTTTTGAGGATACTTGGGTAGAGTTTAGTGGTTCTTAGAGGTTGTTGTGTTACAAGTATGATTCCCAATAAGGTTTAGTTGACCCTAGGTCAACTCTTCTGGCCTCAGCTCTGAACATATCAAAATTACACACCTTCCCTTGTTCACCAATTTATGTCGCATGATTCGCTTCCCAAGGCCATTTGACTTCTTGATGAAAAATCCTAGCAACACAATGACCCATCACACCCTACTCTTTGTTATGTCCTTCGTGCCTCAATATGAGGGTTCGATTGAGTGAAACTCACCCACATATATAGTTTGTGCTCCACCATTTTTGAAGTTGGATTCTCCTTATGTATTATTCTTAGCCCCTTAGAGCACCATGTGGTGGAGCTGCTTGTGACAAGGGATACTTGCCATGCTCCTTGGTGAGGAGGAGCAGCGTAGGAGGCGTTCCCGACCCATCTCCAGAGCTTCGCTTCTGGCAATCCATCTCCTTAGCCTCCAACCAAGTTGAGGTATTTTCCATTTTTTTGGTAGATTTTAATCTTATTTTGCATTTCTTGTCTTTATTTTATGATCTAATCAGTATCATTAGCTTCAATATAGGGTTTGAGTTTTCTAGAGCTCTCGAGCTCCATCTACCGTTCTTCTCCATCACACCCATGTTCTGACCCATCCATACACCTCATTTAATTTCCCCTTTGATTCTCCATCATCCGCACCTCACCACCCACCCAGATCTTCATCGGAGCTGGTCCGTCGAGGTTTTCTCCACTACCACTCGCCAGATTTCACCACCAACCCCATTTCCACCTCGATACTCCACCAATAATAGCCAGGACCATCGACCTTGACTCGCCATTCTTTTTATCTTATTTGCATGTCTTGAAGGGGTCACATGAGGCCCAGGCACCTCAAGTTTTGACTCCCAGATCTTCCTCAAAACCTTGGGCTCTAAGGCTCGATCAATGAGCTCTGGGCCCGTCTGAAGATGTAGGGAGGTGTGGGATGATGTTAGGAGTATGAGGAGCCAATCAACGGTGGTCTAGATGCCAGGAGGAGCGAGCTTCATCAAATCCAAAATCGCTAGTGGCGAGTTCATCTTCTATTCTTCTAACACCATCCCTTGTAGTCCGATCAAGAACGAGGCTCCAAAAGGAGCAACATACGTCAAATTTAAAGAATCGGTCACCGTTGGATCTCATCTGAGATCTAATCTCAAACATCGAAGGTAAAAGAGTCATCGCGAGATGAGGAAGCGCTATGTGTCCAAGTAAAGATCCAGATTTGCTCGATCAGACGCCCTTTAGGGGTAAATTGCATAACTCTGCTGCCTTTTTGTTTTATTATTATTCGATCGTGTAAATATTTAAACTGGTTAATATTTTGTGGAACATTTGCAAGTGTATGAGGTCATATTTTATTTTGGTCCTTGTTATCTCAGCTAACATGGCCCCTCATGAGCTGGGCATTTCGCTTATGAGTTTCTAGTGATTTTGCATTGTGCCCCCAGCCTTTTATTTTAATTGCAATACCGGCTAGTAGTTTGTATTTTAATATTTGCATTTCTTTTTTTAAAATTGCTCTTTTGATCCAAAAATTCTCGAAAAATATTCTGTGATTGGTTGATTATTCACAGTACGATTTTAAATTGCCATTTTGCATGCACTTATTTATTGAAAATCTTTTAGATCTATTTTATTCCTAGTTTGACTTAAAAAACCCAAAAAAATAAATTAAATCATATTTAAACATTACAAAAATAGTAGTTGTTTATTATTATATTTTGTACCTCCAGACCAAAAATCCCTAAAAAAAGAAAACTACTAAAAATTAAAAATCTCTAAGATCCTTATAAAAATTATCAAAAAATCTTCAAATTCTCAAAAAGATTAGCTTCCATTATGATATATTATATATTATTATCTGAATATAAAATTTCGTTTTGAGAAATTTTGACTTTATTTAATATTTTTAAATTTTAAAAAATTCGACCATGTTAAAAAGTCCTTTTTCCTTTATTTTGGACTTTAAAAATACCTAAAAAAATAGAAAAATTCCTAAAAATAAAAAAACATCAGAATAATAAAAAACATAAAATATTTTACTATGTTACCCTATATTGTATAATACACCTATATATAATTACACAAAATTAATGCTATTATTAATTATTATAAATACCCTAATATATTTTTAATCTTTTAAAAAAAGATTGTACTTATTGGTTTTTTTATTTTTGTAGATTTATTATATATTTGATATCATATATCACCTATATTATACATATTACATATATAGAGTTATATATAAACCTTTATTATATATTAGAAAGAAAAAAAATAAAAATCATAAAATTATAAAAAAACAAATATTAAAAATTAAAATTAAAAAAATATAGAAAGAAATATATTTAAAAAATTAAGTTAAATATTAAAAGACCAAAAAACGTTAATTGATTGAATATTGTACAAATAAATATTATTATTTATTATTTATTATTTATTATTTATTTATTTATAAATAATGATTAGTGCTACCACATATTCCACGTGTTCGATAATCTACCATACTTACACATATACACATCTATAGTAGAGTTATAATAAATTTTTAACTCATGCACATTGATCGCTTGAATTTTTCTATGGGTTGGTTGTTAATTAGAGGCACACTTGATTGTGTAGTGATTGCTAATCATGTTTGATTAGTAGACTGGTGTAAAACACCCTCTTTTTACTGCCCGCAGCAACTGGATGCTTCAGAAGGGTCCCAGGAGCTCAGGAGAGGTCCCAAGAGCTCGATGAAGCTTCAGAGCTCCAGGACCTTTCGAGTTGAACAAAATTGACCCAGGAGCGGTCCTTGGCCTCCAAAATCTGCAAGGTTTGTCTAGGTGCACAATAAAATGAGGTCCAGTGAGGCTGATTTGGGTGAAATGGGCAAAGATGGATTCAAGGTGGCAAGCTTTCGATGAACAACGGAGTTGGAAACCTGATATCCAGATCTAGAGAGGATCCAGATGAATGAGGGTATGTGGATTGTAGTTGAAGCGACAAGGATCGAAATGAAGGTGAAAGGTGAGGCAGTGCACAGGTCAAGGCACAGTGAAGACGGTGGCTAGAGCTAAGCTCCCACGAACTAAAATCCCCAAATTTTAAGAAATAAATTGCAAGATTAACTAAAAATGAAAGATAAGCTACTATAATCCTAATCATGTGAATGAAAAGAAACGAATAGCTATGGATCTACCTCAGGAAAGAGGGAGTCTATTGAAGCTTTGTTGCAGATGGCCAGCGATGATCGGATCATTACCTTAAGATCTCTTCCTCCACTCAAACGACTCGATTGGTTTCCTGTTGTCACCAAGGAACTCAGCCATAAAGAGATCCGAGGATTTAGAGGCCAAATGGAGGGTGAAATATCGAAGGGAAGCTGGTGACTTATTTTTATATAGGGAGGACTTTGAACATGGCTACGATTCATGATAGAGCTCCATTTATCAAGGAATCGATGCAGAGTGAAAGAGCAAAGATTGAGGAACAAGATTGTGGAAGTAATCGAGCCAAATGCAAGGTCCAACTGGGGAAATTCAAGGAAGATGGGTCAACGATAAGGCCTGACGGACATAGGGTTCTAGGGCTCAGTTGACCGCAGGTCAACCAAGGTTGGGCCCTAATTGGGCCACGTTAGCCGGATAAAGAAGGATGGAAATTATTTAGTAATTCAAATTAAAATAATAAATGATTTTATTATTTTTCCAAAACATAAAAAATAACTAGTACTTTAAGTAGTATTTTAATATTATTTTTTATTTATTTTTACAAGTTTATTTGTTGCATGTTACTTTTTGTATGTACATTTATAGGCATATTTACATATATATTATGCTTTTTATTTTATGTTTTAAATTATATTATTTTATATACATAATTTATATATTTATCACTCAATTATATACATATAAATATATTTTTATTGTAATTTGTGAAGTCATGTGTACACTTAATTAAATATGTATGTATATTATATAGGCATATGTATGAATATTTCATCTATATATTTTAGTATACTTATTTATTTATTGTATTTTAATGGTTTACTTTACTTTAACTATGCACATGTGTTTCGTATATTATTTATAAAATTACAAAGATATATAAATATGGAGAATATTAAGAATAAATATAATGATTATTGTATTCAGATAAATTACACAATAGGGCCCTATCCTTAATTTTGCATCTTAACTCCAAATTGAATGGAACTACTTCATTAAATACATAATTACATTTTATATACAATTAAAGTGAGTTTGGTCAATTTTGATACAATATGGAGAAGATGCATATCTAGAAAGTTTTAATTTTGACTTTTTATTTTGAGAGTCTAGGACATATTGTGCATTATTTTTAATTGAAATAAATTTTGTATTTTTCTATGTAATTTTGTCTACAAACTTTATTAGTTTGAGGTATAAATAATAAAGAATAAAATATATCCCAAAATGATTATTGGGGAATTAACAATTACGGTTTTTGTTGTATTTTTGACACTTATCTTCCCCTACTTTATTCCATGTTGACCCATTCATTGTGATGCCTAGGTCTCGGGGTTTAGGATCATTCAATATCTATCGCATTTCATTCTTTTTTTCTTTTCTTTATTTTTTTATTTTGGCATTGAATAAAGTATTTTATGTAATATTTTCAGTGTAAATAGTCGATGTCATTTGATGCAAGGTAATGATATATAAATGCATTTAGCTGGGGTTTAAGGGCCAAAATGAAATAATAAAGGTAATAAAATGGAGATTCATCACCTTTCCATTGTTGGAGGGAATATGTTCTGATACCATGTATAACGTTCTGAGGCTCTAGACCTGGTCCGTTATTGGAGATTATTAGTCCAGATAACCTGTTGGGGTTGGGCCCAATAGGAGCCCTTGTCCACAACCCAAAATGCTTAAGCCTGGGTTATCTAGTAGTATCCCCAACTACTTATAATCTACTACCACTTTGTGATTACTTGATGTAGTACTATGTTTAGGACATTATAATCTCCCCCTACTTATATTCACAACATCCTCATGACGTAATGGCCCATAACATATTCCCAGTTACGATGACGGCTTCACCTCTTGAGCAGCCCTTTCCTCCTAATACTATGGAAGGGGTGGATCCACCTCTTGGTCAACCCTTTCTACTATAGAGGGAATCTTCTATGTTACCATCTATAATGTCCAGGACTCATGGCCAAGTTCATTATCGAGGATTACTGGCCCTGACAACCTATTAGGCTTGGGCCCAACTGGAGTTCTTAATCACTACCTAAAATGCTTAAGTCCAAGTCGACTAGTATTATCTCTAACTACTTATAAGTTACTATGACATTTCATGAATACTAGATGTGGTACTATGTTTGGGGTGGTACATATGGTTTACCTCATGCATCTTGATTGGCCGAGAGCTATTGGGATGGATTGCTGAGATGTATGATCCGCCTCTGGCATCCTGATTGGCTGAGAGATTATGTTGGAAATGACTAAATGCAATGGATATTCTTTTATTGATGTATAAAATTGGCCCTGGGGCACCTCATATTGTATCCTAAAATCATTCAAGCAATAATAGAGAGAGTCTAGCTTCAGCATGTGGGGTAGGCGCATTGTTGAACCACTATTAATTATCATCTTGTGCGATTGTACATGCTTTCTTCTTTTATTGTGGTTATATTTGTGCAGTGCTTGATCGGATCCATCCCTAACAACTGACACGAGAGCAAGGTTCAGAGATCAACCTCTATACATAAGGTTGAAGAATCAAAGGTCGAGATCGAGAAGTTCAATGGATCAAACTTCATTACTAGAAGATGTAGAGCAAAGATGTTCTAGACCAAACGGATCTCTATATTCAAATCGAAATGAAAAAGCTCGAAGACAGGATAGATGAGGAGTGGAAGGTCCTAAATCGAAAGGCTATAGCAATGGTAAAGCTCAGCATTGCTCCATTAGTGGCTTCAAATATTGCAAAGGAGATGATAATGGTGAATCTTTTCAAAGCCTTGAAAATATGTACAAGAAGCCATACACATCAAATAAGATGTACTTGATGAAGAAACTTTTCAATTTAAAGATGAGTATGAACTATGTTGTGGCTTCACATTTGATCTGAACAGTATCATCAACTAGTTGGAGTCTGTGAAGATCGTTTTTGATGATGAGATAAAAGTCCTACTTCTTTCTAGTTTACCTAATAGTTGGAATGCATTAGTTGTAGTAGTTAACAACTCCTCTACTTCTGTAAAGTTGAGGTTGGAGTATGTTACTGATCTTCTTCTTGGAGAAGAGGCATGATGGAAATATCTGGGAAGAACACTCATCAGTTTCTACAATGAATATAGAAAGAGTTACAAGAATCAAAAGTATTCCAAGACAAAGATCCAAATCCTCATATCTAAAGACTATGGCCTGCCAGAATTGCAATCAAAAAGGGCATTACAAGACATAATGCAAGGCACCAAGAAAGCAGAAATGAGAAAATAACAAAAAATATATATATTGTAAATCTTACCTATGATGAGGATAACTATGTCTTAATATGTGTTATAGATGCTCGAAGTTAATCCTAGATTGTGGACTCCGGTGTTTCATATCATACCACCCCATAAAAGGATATCCTCCAAAATTATGTGAAAGGTGATTTTGAAAATGTGTACCTAAGAGATGATGAATGATGTGGTATAATAGGAAAACGGAGACAATGACATATCCCACCTAATGGTGGCTTCTTGAGATTGGAGAATGTTAGACACAAAGCTAGTCTAACAAGGAATCTCATATGTTGGACAACTATTAGAAATTGGTGTGGTGACACCATTCGATTTAGATTCGTCGAATATGTCTTATTAGTCCTTGCTCAATGTAATAAAGAATGAACTCTATATATTGCATTGAGCTCATATGATAAGATAAATGTATCATCTTCTGGATGTGATGCTAACACTTGGTATAAATGACTTGGTCACATGAGCAGAAAGGGAATGAAGATCATTCAGAAGAAGGAAAAGTTGAAAGGATTGCAAACTGTTGATTTAGACTTTTGTGAAGATTGTATCTTGAGAAAGCAAAAGAAAGATAGATTCACAAAGACTGCAAGAATAAAAAGGACTGGAAGACTTGAATCGTTTTATATAGATGTATGGAGGCCATATCAGGTACCATCCCTTGGCTGATCTCATTATTTTATTACTTTCATTGCTGATGCAACTAGAAAATTGTAGGTTTATTTAATCAAACATAAATTCGATGTGTATGAGACCTTCACGATGTGGAAGACCTTAATTGAGAATGAGATAGGTTTAAAGTTGAAATGTCTCAAGACAGACAATGGGGAAGAATACTACGGTGAGGAATTTGAATCCTACTGCACCAAGAACATGATAAGGAGATTTAAAACGATCCCAAAAAAGCCTAGACTAAATGGCGTTGTTGAACGCATGAACATGATTCTTCTAGAGCGTGTGAGAAGCATGAGGATGCATGCAGGTCAACCCAAGCGACATTGTGTTGATGTAGTGAACACCGCAACATACTTAATCAATCTAGGTCCATCTGCTACATTAGATGGGGATCTTCCAGAAGAAGCATGAACAGGAAAGGAGATAACACTTTCTCGTTTACGTGTATTTCTATGAGATAACACTTTCTCGTTTACGTGTATTTCTATCACATCTTATGTTTTCATTGAGCAGGAAGACATAGGAAAGCTTGACCCCAAAGTAAGGAAGCGCATCTTTGTTGGTTTTGGTATAGATAACTATGGATAACTCTCGTGTTCTACGTCGTCCGTAGGAAACCCTATCGAAAACTTCTTCACAACTTTGTCGAGCGTGTTTGGAAGCTAGCCATTGGCTTCAAGTTGTTCCATCGCGCGAATGGTTTCTATTATCTCCAACTTTCTTCTGAGGAGGAGTGCCTCCGCATCCTTAGATGTGGCCCTTGGCTTTTCCAAGGTAGACTTATGGTGCTCCGCCGGTGGGAGACAAATCTTTGCCTCGAACGCGACCTCCTTTCGGAGATCCCCCTATGGGTTTGATTTCATGACTTAAGCCTCAGTCACTGCTCGACCATGATCCTCAACAAGCTGGCCAGCCTTCTGGGTACTCCGCTCTTCATGGGCGTTGCCACCTCTCTTGGACAACATGATGGTTATGCCCGTTGCTGCGTTTCTATACATGCCTCCAAGGAAATTCCCCCTGCGGTCCCCTTGGTCTTCTTCTCGGACGCTCGTCAGATGGTTGGGGTGGAGATTGAATGGCTCCCGCCCAGGTGTAAGTCCTGCGTATCATTTGATCATTCTACGACCCATTGTTCATTCTCTGCGCACAACGGGAGCGGTGGCTCTGTTGGCCATAACGACGGCTCTATGGAATCGCCATCTTCACCTGAAGGGGCGCCTGAAGGTCCTCCCCCTCTGCAGGCCTCTCATGTGTCCTCTCCAGCTCATCCCTCCAAGCAGGTCAGCTTCAATTCCGCCTCCTTCAATTCTTCCTCTACGACCTTGGAGGAGCAGGAGCAACCTCTGGCTTCACATGACCATTCTCGCCCCTCTTTCAATTCAACTGCTACTCAGTCAACGGTTTCTCATGGTGTTAGAAACCACAAACGCTCCTCTGGGCGCCCCTTCACCGCCTTACCCTACGGGACGAAAGGCTTACTCCACCGCCCATCCCCTGCTCCAAGGAAGCCCTCCCCCACCATTCCTATAACTACACACCCTGTAGCGGTGCAATTCGATCTCAACTCCCCGGGCGCATCCATGGAGACCGCTGGTGAGACTGCGCCCCCGCTGGAGGCTGTGCTTGTGGAACCCAACCCTGCTTGGAATATGGTCACCCATAGAAAGAAGAAGGCATCTCACGGAGGTGAATCCTCCCGACAAGCAAGATCTGGGCCCCGGGCCCCAACCCCTCCTCTCCCTCAATGTCTATTGCAGTTTGCAACGTGCGGGGTCTCAACTGACCCCGAAAAATCAAGAACGTTTTCAGGCATCTCACTGGTCTCGGTGCTGAGCTCATTGGCCTCATTGAAAGAAGAAGGCATCTCACGGAGGTGAATCCTCCCGACAAGCAAGATCTGGGCCCCGGGCCCCCACCCCTCCTCTCCCTTAATGTCTGTTGCAGTTTGCAATGTGCGGGGTCTCAACCGACCCCAAAAAATCAAGAACGTTTTCAGGCATCTCACTAGTCTCGGTGCTGAGCTCATTGGCCTCATTGAAACAAAGGTTAGACCTGATAACAGGTCTAAATTTGTGAATGCCTTCCCTGCAGGTTGGGAATTCAAGCACAATGATACTCCCCTCGGTCGTATATATTTTCTTTGGAAGGAAAGCTGCTGGTCATGCTCCTGTATATCTGTCTCATCGCAAGCCCTAACCCTCTTCTGCACTAATCTGGGTGGTCTCTCGATTACCGTCATTGTTGTATATGGGGAGAACCTCCCATTGGCCCGAAGGGCATTGTGGGAGGATCTTCTCTCCGTTAACGCTACTATGGATACCCCATGGTTGATAATTGGTGATTTCAATACTGTCAGATTTGACAGTGAGGAGTTTGGAGGCCGCCTTCCCGCCTCGATTGCCAAGTCCGACTTCAACAATTGCATTGATGCTTGCAGTCTCCTGGAACTCCACTCTTGTAGAAACCCGTGGTCGTAGAACAACTGCTCTGTCGGTCCCTCCAGGATAGCGGCCAGATTGGATCGGGCCCTCATTAACGATGCCCGGATTCATGCTCTCCCGGCTGCAACTTTGCGCTACTCTCCCCTTCCAAGTAGTGACCATCTTCTAATGTATGTCTCCTTTGCGAACGTGAACTCTAAGGCTAGACCGTTCTGCTATTTTGATTATTGGGCATCCTGCCCTGGCTACTCGGATATTGTGGCTAATGATTGGGCCTCCCCTGTACATGGTAACCCCATCTCCAGACTCACAAGTAAGCTTCGGAATGTGAAGCTCGCCCTGAAGGCTTGGTCTAAAGAGGAAGCAAATATCCTTAGCGAGGTGAAACATGCTGATAGTGCGTTGCTGGCGGTCAATGGCGCGCTCTTGGCTGACCCACTTGACCCCATCTTGGCCCAGCTTGAGAGGGATATCAAGGCTCATTATTCAAACTTGGAGAATGACCTCGAATCTGCTTGGAGGCAGAAAAGCCGGGTGGATTGGCTCACTCTCGGTGACTGGAACACCAAATTTTTTCACCTTTGTGCTAAAGATCGTATTGCCAGAAATTACATCCCACATCTCCTCTCCGGTGACGGCCAGCTCATTGATAAACCGGCCATGGTGGCCGAGGCTGCTGTGAATTTCTTCAAAGACCTTCTTGCCCCCCCCCTCCCCTCGGTCTCCTCTGCATCCACCACCCGCTCCTAAGATGTGTATCACCTTGGCTGCTTGTTCTTGGCTTGAACGCCCCTTCCTTGAGGATGAGATCTTAGAAGCGGTGAGGGCCATCCCCTCCTCCAAGGCCTCGGGTCCTGATGGTTTCAATGGGGGGTTTTTCAAACGCCATTGGCCGCTCATCAAGGCTGACCTTTGCGAGGCTATTAGCTTCATCTTCCATGGCGGCAAGAATATCATTGGGATGAACCAAACATTTCTAACGCTTGTGCCAAAGGTGACATCCCGAATACTCTTTCTGACTTCCGGCCAATTTCCTACTGTAATGTAGTCTACAAAATTTTTGCCAAGTTGCTTGCTTCTCGCTTGGCGACTGTGCTCCCGCTTCTCATCTCCCCCAACCAATCGGCATTTATTAAGGGTCGCACTATGGGTGATAACCTATGGCTGGCTCAAGAGATTATGTTGGGCTTCGACAGGAAGTCTTCCTCTAATCGGGCTTGCCTCAAAATAATCTCTCCAAAGCTTTCGACTCCATTGAACATGCATTTATTATTCAGTGTTTGAATGACATGGGATTCGGGAATAGGTGGCTCTCATGGATCCATGGATGCATCTCCTCCGCCTCCTTCTCAGTCTTGGTTAATGGCTCCCCATATGGTTTCTTTCGTGGCACTCGCGGGCGGCGCCAGGGCGATCCTCTCAGTCCTCTCCTGTTTGTGATTGGTATGGAGGCCCTATCCAGTATTGCTGATGATTGCGTCCGTCGTGGGACTCTTAAGCCGCTTACTTGCCGTAGGCATCCCGTTCCTACTCACCTTATCTACGTCGACGACCTCCTATTTTTCTGCAAGGCTTCTTCTGTTTCGCTCCTTGCGATTAAGGACATCCTCCATAAATTCCCAGGTATATCGGTGCTTTCCATGAATGCAAAGAAGAGCAAGATCTTTCGTCCCAAATCCTCACCCGATGATTTTGGGTTGTGCCTCCGTCTGGGCTTGTTACGGCACACTCTCCCTACTACCTATCTTGGTCTTCCTCTCTCCTCCTCCTTCGGTAGAGGCTCCTCTGCGAGGCCCCTCGAAGACAGGGTCAGGGCCTTGCTTTGTGGCTGGAAAGCCAAGGCCCTATCTATGGTCGGCCGTCTGCAGCTCCTTAAGTCCGTTATTGCTGGTGTTGTTCTCTTCTGGGCGGATGGCACTGTCATCCCACCCCGAACTATGCGGAAAATTGACAAGTTATCTGCTGCTTTCCTATGGAACTATGGGATTCACTCCATCGCTTGGGATACGCTTTGTCTTCGGAAATTTGAGGGAGGCTTGGGCCTGAGGTCTGTGACTATAATTATGGCGGCTATGGCTATTTCTTGGTCTTGGAAGATTCTAAGCCGTGGCCCCTCCTCTCTGTGGGCTGAATTCATGAGCACAAAATACCTCTCCTCTTCAACCTTTTTTGAGGCCGGTAACTCCTCTTTAGCATCCCCAATCTGGTGGCTTATACTCTCGTCTCGCCACCGCCTTAGATCTGATGTGTCTGGATCTTCCCCGCCTTTTGTATGGCTCCCGGCGGGTTCTCGTTTCTCATTTGCTTCTGTTGTTGATCTTATTCGCCCTAGACGGGATCCTGTTCCTTGGGCGGTCGTGGTTTGGACCAAAGGGGGCGTCCCCAAGCACAGTTGCACTCTATATCATGCTATTCTTGGCCTCCTGCCCACTACTGACTGTCTTGCTCGACATGGTGTCGCTGCTCACTCTTTGCTACCTATGTAATGCGGCAATGGAGTCCCATGAACACCTTTTCTTCGATTGCCACTTCTCCCGGGAGATCTGGTCCTCGATCTGCAGAGCCCTTACTTGTTCTCCCTTTTTTCTGAGGAGCCTCCCCGACTCCTTGGACTGGATTGTGAAGTCTAGCCCTGCTGCTGTTAGTAATCGCCTCCGTCTCGCTCTCGTTGCGGTTTGCTGGGAAGTTTGGAAAGAAAGAAACAACCGGTGGTCTTCCGGTCGTCTAGCTTCTGCTGGTAGTATTACAACAACTGTGATTACATGCATCAACACCATTTGTGATCGGATTTAGCCCTAGATTTTTGTTGCCTCTGGGCTTTCTCCTAATTTTTTGTAAGCTTTGCCCCAGATTTTTGTTAACTCTGGGCCTTTTTCTAATTTCTGTAAACATGGCCTATGCCTATCAATTGTATTTTTATTGCTATAGTGAAAACCTTTCAAAAAAAACTATGGATATAGATTGTGGGATTTGGAGAACAGGAAGACAATCAGATGCACTGATGTCACATTCAATGAGTCTTTCTTATACAAGGATAATTGATCAAAGGAGAGGAAACTAAAGAACCTGACTATGTGGAATTTGATGAAACTCCTGAAGAAAGCACATCACATCGAAATGATGAGAATGTTCAACCCATCCTACAGAATAATGTGCACACTCCAGTGTTACGTAAATCTTCTAGAATTAGCAAACCCACTACAAGGTATTCACCTTCCTTGAATTACTTATTACTGAATGATAATGGTGAGCATGAATGCTTTGATGAAGTTCTACAAGGTGAGACAAGGAAACAGTAGAAGTTAGCCATGGATGATGAGATGGACTCTCATACAAGAAACAAGATGTGGGATTTAGTCCATTACCAAAAGGAAAGAAGGCTCTGCACAACATATGGGTGTACAAGGTGAAGGAGGAAGCTGATGGCTCCATTAAATACAATGCTCTGCTAGTGGCAAAAGGATTTCATTAGAAAGCATGAGTCGATTTGCAATCGATCTTTGCACCTATTGTAAAGGTTTCAACCATAAAATTAGTATTGAGCATTATTGCAGTTGAGTACTACATTTGGAGCAGTACATCATTTCTCGATGAATATCTTGAGGAGGTCATCTACATGCAACAACTAGATGGCTATGTAGCTACTAGAAAAGAAGGCATGCTATGCAACATCATAAAATGTCTTTATAGATCGATGCAGGCTCCAAGACAATGGTACAAAAAGTTTGATGATTTCATGACAAATACAGAATTCTGCAAGTGTCATGCTGACCATTATTGCTATTTTAAGAAGATTGATATATTTTACATCATTTTAATATTACACATAGATGACATGCATGTTTCTGGCTCCAGCAAGGAAGAAATTGAAAATCTCAAGGCAATGTTGTCCAAGGAGTTTGAGATGAAAGTTCTAGGTCCTGCAAAGAAAATCCTAGGAATGAGGTTAGCAGGGATATGAAAAATAAGAAGTTGATATTGTCTCGGTTAGAGTACATAGAGAAAGTTCTTGAGAGGTTTAATATGAAAAATGCAAAATCTACTCAAACATCTTTAGAGAGCCACTTCAAACTTTCAAAGGAGAAAGATTCTGCTACGAAGGAGCATGGGTATATGTCCAAAGTATCCTACAAGTTTGATGTTGCTAGTTTGATGTACACAATGGTTTAGACAAGACCATACATCTCCCATGCAGTAGTTGTGAGCAAATTCATGGTGAATCCTGGCAAGGAATATTGGGAAGCTATGACGTGGATTCGATGAAATCAAAGAGGAACCTCTAACATGGCACTGTGTTACTGAAACACGAATATTTTCATTTGAAGTTTTGTGGACTCAGATTTTGCAGGAGGAATTAGTGGAAGTAAAAGCACAACAGGGCACGTCTTTACCTTGAGGAGTGGAGACATAAGTTGGATATCTATACTCCAGAATATAGTGACCATCTCGACCATAGAAGCAGAACATGTAGAAGCAATAAAAGATTACAAGGAAATGATATGGCTAAAGGGTTTGATGAAAGAATTGAATAAAGAAAGTCAACATCATCAATTATTCAACGACAATCAAAGTACAATTCATCTTGCAAAGAGTTCTTTCTTTCACTCGAGGACTAAGCATATTGATGTGAAGTGTCACTTCATTCAAACACAATTAGAAGATAGACAATTTGAGTTGAAGAAAATCCACACATTAGAAAATCTTATTGATATATTTACAAATTTTTTGATGGTGGAGAAGTTTAAGACATGTTCAGCTTCTATTGGTCTTCAAGCATAGAAGACAAGGGAAAGCACATACGAAGACTATAAATCCTCGTCTTGTGTGATTGTGTGTGCTTTCTTCGTCGATCTTGGTTCTCTTCGTGTGATGCTTTATCAGAACCGTTCCTAACAAAGGGGATAAGAGCCTCCCATTAAGTCGAAATTTGAAAGAACTATAGTCATTCAGTGATCAAAATCCCCCCACGAGTTTAGAAAATACTATAAAAAACGTAGAAAGGGAGGGAGGAATGAAAGTTAGTTCTCTCCATGGACTAGCTCCATTTTACCCATATAGTTATGTTTAAAAATATAAAAATAATAAAAATGAAGAAATAAAATATATGAAATTGTATATATGTAAACACAAATATTTCATACATATAATTAATTAACAATAGATTCAAAAAAAAGGTAGTAGGAAAAAAAAGCTCTGATCTTAATTAGAACAAAATTCATTAATAGCTTCTTCTACGGAAATCTAGAAAAAATATTTCTATAACGAGCTCCCTAGAATATTCAACACTTGACTATTCTCTCTTTCAGGTTGTTCCAATTGAACCCATGGTGGATTGTTTGACGAAAAGCATTCGTATTGAGCCTTCATTGAATCAATCATCTTAAAACTTGCATGGAACTCTATTTCTGATAAAGCCCTTTCAGTCGATACCTTCATCTTCCAGTTCTAATCATTGACTTAATCATAATTTGAACTCAGAATGTTAAAGGTTCATCAAGTTTTAAAGTGATTGCACATTTCCAAATTCTATTTTGGTCATTCAATCCATAAATTTGATCATGTCATCTTCATACAACCTGTATCAACGATAAATCTAAAGGTACAACGATACCAAAATGATAAACACCACATCTAGACATCAGTAAAAGTTACAGATTAAAAAACTCTATTATAATTTACAAGAAATAAAAATCAACAAACAAACAAACAAGCCTTCTCTGTAATCAGAGGCTTACAACATAAGTTATTACTATGGGTTTCCTCGTTGCTGTAATCCTAGGCCCTTGTTCCATCCATCGGTATAGCGGTCGACAGCGACGTACCACCAGTTGTGACCGTGGTGGTTCGACTGCGGACTTGGCTGTGGTCGTGCTCGCCTTCGTAGGTGACCTGTAACATCGTCGGGTCATCGACAGCCCTCTCTACGTGCTTCCGAGCCGGGCAACCTCTCACGCTACTGCACTTATAGTATCCCCTGCACCACAAGTCAAGTTAGATATTGAAAATGAAAGTGCCAAACTTAGCATTGATGTTGAATTCTACGAAGGATATTAACAACTCTCTACGTTTCCTACGTCATTCAGAATCTCTACAAAAAAATTGCAACTGCTTCCTCTGTATACGATACAGCACTCTGTTGAAATAATGGTCATGCCGTAGAAGTTGATTTCTTCCTTGTGAAGTCGCATAAAGAATGTTTGGCTTGACCAGATGTCCAAGGAAATCCATGATGGAAAAGAAGCAGCTTGCAACCATAAAAAGTAAGATCGTATTTATAGAATATAGCAATTATCTAGTATCCGTAATATACCTGTTATCATGCAAGGCTGTCGCCATTATTTGTCTGGGCATTGAGGAAGTTTGACTGACATCCATGTGTTTGTGTATTAAAAAATTGAGGAATACAAGCTTCCTCCGTAATTTTTATAAATCACACTCCAGAACAATGTTTCTAAAACCAAAATGGACACTCAACCGGAAATTTTACCAGTGGAATTAAACCAGTTCAACCGTCAATAATTACTTCATCATTCTTTAAAATCGAATTAAAGCGAATCGGTGAAGAAAATATGACTGAATCGACTGATCAAAACAGTTTGTTATAGGTCATAGATCTTACTTTCAAGTCCCCCATTATCATTGTTTTTGAATAAATTAACATTTGAACTGCAAGTCGATTTCAATAAAAAGTGATAACGTAATATTTGAAATAATTAATTGAACCAATGATTTGACCAAAATCAATAATATTATTTGAATTGAAGAGGTGAAAATCAGTTAATCGATCCGGTTTTAATAACAGACCCTTTTATCTCTAGAGTTCAAGTTCCCTAAAATTCTTCCTCTCTGATTGCAAAAATGAGAATTTTGGAGTTAGTGGCAAAGCAAAAGGGGGAGAAAAAAATCTTTTTCCACGCATTTCCATGTATTGCGTTACCCTTTTTTTCACTTTCTCCCGATCTTCAACTCTTGAAACAGAATATACTCGCAAACAAAAAGCAAGAGAACTCGATTTTTGTTTGCTACCTTACCTTCCAAAAGCGCAAACACTTCAATTTGTGTTTTCCTCTAATCTGTTCGCAATTCCGCAAAAAAAAATCGAATTTTCGTGGTATCGTCATCTTGGCAATGGTCAAAAGAAACCCATATTCCTTCCTCTTTTCCATCCTTGTTTGGCGGATCACAGGTCCCAGACCCAGATGGGAAATTTAAATATAATATTATATCGAGTAGGTGGTAGCAGTAATACGAAATTTCAAAGCTCTGAACTTAGCCAACTTTACTAAATTATTACCAGCCATCTCAAATCGAAGTAGGTACCCATCACCAATCAAGAAAAGTATCAACAAGTCAACCAGGCGAAATGCTCACCGAGGATACGGCGACCCTTTGATAGGCTTCTGGCCGTACTTCCTCCAGGAGAAGTCGTCGGAAGGTATATCAGCCGCCTTGGCGCTGGTCGCCGCCACCCTTACCGTCCTCCTCACCTTCATCTTCCTGCGCATTTGGCCACAGATAAACAAAACGAGAGGCGGATATCGTGTGACGACAAGAAATAACGCAACCCACCTCCTTTTCGAGCAGTGACACCTCGATGGCGGAGACCCGCCTTCCGATCCGGCGCCGCAGCACCTCTTCCTGGTGGGTTGTGGTTGCTGCTGCTGAAGTGGGAGAGGAGGGAGGCGGTGGATGGGTTTAGGGCAGTAGATCCTGACGGCGGAAGGTGATGAGAGGTCCTCTTCGAGGGATCTTGGCGTGGGCTGAGGGGGACTGCGGCGGAAGCGGGCGTGGCCGGTGCGGGGGCGTTCGAGGAGGGAGATGAGCCTACGGAACTTGGTGACGGTGGAGTCGGCGGCGGCGAGGCAGTTGGTGGGTTGGCTCTGCTGCTCCGTCGCTCCGCCGTGGGATAGGAGGTGGAGGAGGGCCTCCATGCTGCGCAGGCCGGCCGAGGCGGCTTCCTCCAGCTCGCTGGGGGACTTGACCATCATCATCTCTACGGCCATGGGGAGAGAGAGAAGGACAGAGAGAAAGAGATGTAACAAAGACAAGGCTATTATTATGGGCTATAGATAGATGGAGATGTGGAGAGAGAGAGAGTCAAAAGGCTAAAGCAGACTGTCAATATATGGAGTGGAGACGATTGAGCTGTCAACGGAGGGTTCTGTTGTCAAATGCAAAGAACCCAATCACGACGCGCCGCGTGGAAGGGACAGGACGGAAGGCAGCCGTCAAGGGTTTGACTACTTTTTCTTTCCTTTTTTTTTTGAGGGGTCCCCTCAACTGCGGGCGGGTGTTTTTACATTGCTAATCCTATTGTTTGAATACTTTTCCAAGCGACAGAGATCTTTCCTGTTCCTTTTTTTTTAAATCTTCAAAATTATAGATTGAAATTTTTTTAACATTTAAAGTGAGATAGCAAAGAATTGAAATGACTTTTGCGCGGATTAGGTCTTTTTGGAATCAACGTAAAGAACTTTGACCGGAGGGATGTTGCTGGAAAACATTTCTTGAGATTCGTTAGAACATTTATTGCAGGAGTGAGTCTACGGAAATTTCGCCAGCAGCACGAAAATTAATCCTTACGTCAGATTGTTGGGGATAAAATTTGAAGCGGTGGATGCTGATTTAACTTGGTCAAGGAATAGAAAGGTAAGTTTTCTCCTCTCTTGAAAGCAAAGGATCATGTGTGGGGTAGGAAGAGATTTCCTCTTCCTAGTTTCTGCCATGCAGTTACTAGTTTCACAGCAAAATGGGCACACCAACCTTTAAGATCTAGGTAAATTAGGAAAATACACTATTATATGAGGATTTCAAAGTAAAGCTTAATTTTTCAATGTAACAAAAAGTGACATGATTTTTGTTTATTTTTTCTTGAAATCTTGTCTCTAGAACTTATGCGGTCATTTTACATCGATGATAAATTCCAAAGTTTTTTTATCAATACTGGCATTGAGATCTTCAAATTTATTCTTAAATTGTAACAAATTACAAATTTATTCTTAAATTGTAACAAATTACATAGAGATTGATAGGAGACATGCAACAAGTTGTGCCGTCAATCTCTTTTGATTGACAAAACCAGTTCTATAAAACACAACATCCATAGACCTGGGGATCATAACATTGCTACACATAATTTTTTAGACCCTCTTGAGGAGCTCTATCGCTTAAGTTCCCAAGAAGCCGAAGGTATCAAAACCAAAGGGGATGAATACATGTTGATTCTAAATACAAGCCTTCTCATACTTATCAACTTTAGCTGAAGCAGCTTTAATATATGCAGTGTATCCCACAATAAAATCACTCATTATCGAACCCACCAATAGAGAAACTTCAATCAAATCAACACATGCATGTTTCCCTTCAGCCCATCCAAATATTAAAAAATTTGATGGCTTGAGTGTCGATCTCTTCTCTAGTGGATCAGTTAGAAAATTCACACTGCTTCTTTCTTTGAAGAAACACAAGCATGTTTTAATACATCATAAATGAAATCCATGATAAAATCATGTCTATATTTAAAACATGAGAGTTCACGACAATGAACGGCATGCTGTCCAAAAACGTCTAGTTAGGATTTGTGGCATAGTAGACAAGCCTTATCAGTTGGGAATAGAGGAATCATAAGGCGATACTTGAGAATAGCACAATATTCAAATGGGTGGCATATGCTAATCAAGACCCTCAATAGGAATGGCAAGAAGGAAATCTTGAGTATGGTCGACTCGTAAATAACGAAAAATTGCTTTTTGTCTAGCAGCCATGTCAAACTCAACTTCCATTTCTTTAATGATTTTGCTAAAAAGAGAACTCGCCAAAGTGTTCTGGGCTTTGGGGGGTGTCCTTGTTAGCAAAACATGTAAGATCGAGAGCTGGAAGTGTGACTCGTAGGCACTCCAAGTGTTTAGAAAATCAAAATCCATACCATGTAACCCATTGTCTCATAAAATGTAATCTTGGAGCACCCAAAATTGAGCTCTAGAGGCCACGAAAGCATACGAAGAAGCCTCTACACATGAGTGCAGACCCAAGCCACCTAGTCTAATAGGTAATGAGCTATGCATGATGGGCTTGTTGTCGAAAGGTGTGAAGGAGGTGATTTCCATTGTACTATAGATCAATTTCTCACCGCAATCGAGAAATATGGTTAGATGGAAGAGAACGCGCTTTATGGACAACATTTTGAAGGGTGGAGAACCTATGTGGAAACTTTCAATGGTATGTGTTCATTTAAGATGCGGGAAGGTGGAGGTTCTGTTGGGAAGCCTTGGAACAGCAGCTTCTGTTTGCATCCAGGTGAGGAGTCAAAGGTGGTGGTGTCGATGTAGAGGACAAGACCCTCCTGCCCTTTACAAACGTAAATACGGATCAATAAGAGGTCAGTGGTGCTATGGTTTTTGTACTAGAGAGTGATGGAGCCCCATTGATG
Source organism: Ottelia alismoides (assembly GCA_037367405.1). Lineage (NCBI taxonomy): Eukaryota > Viridiplantae > Streptophyta > Magnoliopsida > Alismatales > Hydrocharitaceae > Ottelia > Ottelia alismoides. Next base: position 107,053 of record JAZKJV010000266.1, read on the forward strand.
TCTCCTGTGGTCTTTTGGGAACATTATGGGAATGAAATTTACAGTGGGAAGTCAGGGGGTCACTATAATCGAGGAAGGCAAAGAAAAAACACCTTCCTAGAAACATTAACATCGTGTGTAGTGCATTAGACCTTGTTTTGGTTGGCGGTTCGGTGATGAATTCGATCTCGAGTTCCCAATTGAACCCGATTAAGATAATGGGTGTGGGTCCGGTTATGGGCTCTCAATCTCCTACTCATGCTAAGAGGTTATCAGGCTCCCTAGTCTCATACATTGCAATCTAATTTTTAGGCTCAATTCACAACCCGAACTTGGTTGTTGGATCTAGCACATCTCTTTCAGATCCCCTCTCAGGTGGTAACCCAAGCAGAACCATGATGCCCCCTCCCCCTTCTTCTTTGCCTTTAGAATCTGGTGGCGGGGGGATATCAGGGCATAGCATGGGACTCATGCTGTGGTGATGGCAAAGCTACCGGTGGCGCGGTTATCCAGGCACCAACAACAGCAGCTTTGGCCTCCTCTAATGAGTTGGATGGCGGAGGCTGAATGAGCTCATGGCGACGACGGCATAATGGCTTCAACCTAGCCTAGAAGTGGTTTTTCAGACATGACCGGTGGAAGGCCCCTCGATTTTGGTGCTGAGCAAGGTTGAGAGGAAGCCTCGAGAGTAGGAGCTCATTATGAAGGCCCTGGATGGGTCAACCCTTGATGGACAAGGTTTTGATGCGATGGAGAATTTATTCTTTCCTCTCGGATATAGTGTCTGGAAAACACATTGGATTGGGAGATGAGGTTGCTCGAGCATGAGCGTAGAGGGAAGGATTATGAAGGTGCTGATATTTGGGGTGGAAGTTTGGTAAAGGGGCCTTTCGTGATTCAGGAAGGGGTTTAAAAAATTGAGGTGCTAGGTAACTGTGAGGATCTAGGGATGGGGAGTCTAGTCGATTTCTCAGTTGTGGAGATCTAAGATAACAACGTGATAAGTATGTTTGAATTGGCGGTTTTTGAGATATTTGGGATTCAAGTGGTGGGGGTTTCCCACTTGTTTCCTAATGAAGCTCCTTTCCGGAAATGTACAGGGCCTTGGTCAAGAGGAGCGGTTAGCGGTTGCCTTTGAGTTGGCTACATGGAAGATTGGTGGCTTGCCTACAAGAGATTAAGATTGAATCATGAGATTCTGTGAGATGGAGCCCAACTTCAAGTCACATCTCACTGATTTCATAACAGTATTAGAAGTTGAAAGAAAGGTTTTAAAAATCAAATCAGACTGGCATGTTCAATCGAATAAACCAAGAACTGGAAGAAAAATAGTCCAACCACCTAACCTGGTTGAACAAATAGATCTGAATCATTGATTCGAACATTCAATTTTTGATAAAAAAATAGTTGTTAATTATCTAGTAAGATGTGGAGTCTTAAAAATTATTCATTGTCTACTTTCATTCTAACCTATAGCATGGTACTCTTTTGTCTCTTCTACTTCCATGTGAGTTAATGATCCAATATTACATTTGATGGATATCTGATACATCATATTAATATTTATTCATTATTATCTAAAACTAAATAAATTAATAAAATCCACAATCAATTCACAAATATTAACAATTATTACGTTATTTGTAATTGTCTCTAATTTTAATACAATTAACCTTAAAAATTAACCCTGATTATAGTGTAATTAACACTAGTGTAATTAACAATAACATTTTCCTTATTTTCTCTTTGATTAAAAATCTAAAAATAGATAATTATTGTATATATATTTATTTTGGTGTTAAAAATTAATGAAAAATATAAAGAAATAACAAAATCATTAAGATCAAGTGTTTTTATCCGTTAAAAATACTTAATAAAATTTTTGTTTGACCTCATTTGACATTTTGATCAACATGAAACTTGTAGATCTTATAGAGATATAAAAATTTCATGTTTTCGCTTTTTGCCTATTCTTCTTCCTTTCTTATTTTCTATTCTTTTTCCATTTTTTGAATAATTTGATTAGGCTACCTGTCACCCTCTGGGTCACCCACATGACCTCTTCTCCTTGTGGCACGTGCTCCCCTCCCATGCCCTTAGATCATCTCTTCCCGCTTTCATCTCCACCACTCATCGCCCTCCATCCCTCAACCGTCTGATCCCCCACCTTCAGATGCAATCTCGTTCGCACCCTTCAACCTCCATCATAGCCATTGGATGACCCCTCATCCAATGACTCTTCTTCCTCATATCATTTTGCATCATTTTTTCGTAAAAAAAACAAACAAAAATAGCATATTGCATGCTTGTCTTTGCATGAGTCTCATGTGCATTTTTACATGCATTTTGTCTGCATTATTCTGTGAAGATTTTTGTATCTGCATGAAGATGACATGTATCAATGAATTTAATCGCTTTGAAATAATTGATATTTTCGATAAATAGATGATATGGCTCGTGTCCCTTTGTTTGACCTTTGTAGACTTATTAGGTTAAATTATCCACATATTTAAAAGTGTGGGTTTTGCATGGATCGTTTTCACCATATGTACTACGATAAGACACAACTATTAACGCGGTGAAAATGCGGTACATCAAATGACATTGGATCCGAATCTCGATCTGACCCTCCAACCACATGGTCTTTATGTATATGCTCGAGTGAATTGCAGACCAGTCCCTTGTCTTCGCCATATTTGCAAAATGGTCCTACCCATGTACGCATGCCTCACGTGTCGTGCTTGGGAATTTTGCAAAGATACCTCACTGCCTCTTTAATATTGCATAAATGCCACCCTAGAGGCCTTTATGCATATTTATCTTTTTTATGTTCATAGTTTTATTTGAAATTAACTCTATTGATCATATCTTGATCATACAAACTCCGACTTAGTTGATTTTAGTCTCAATTACGTGTTTCATGATCAACATTTCGGCATTATTTATTTGGTATTTTGACACATTACTCTACATGCTAAATTCTAGGTGTTCATTGTAACATTTGCTCATCAATTGAATGTCATTATTGAATCTTTATTTAGTTTTATTGCACCAATTGCCTCTGAAATCTTAACTGAACTTTTATTGCTCATTTATTTGATAATTTTTAGGGCATATTTGTACATGCATCCTCATATCATTTTGCACCATTTTTTGCTAAAAACTAAACAAAAATAGCATATTACATGCCTATCTTTGCATGAGTATCATGTGCATTTTTACCTGCATTTTATCTGCATTACTCTGTGAAGCATTTTGTATCTACATGAAGATGACTAGTATCAATGAATTTAATTGCTCTAAAATAATTAATAATTTCCGATAAATAGACGAGGAGGCTCGTGTCCCTGTGTTTGACATTAGTAGACTTACCAAGTTAAATTATCCACATATTCAAAGGTGTGGTTTTGCATGGATCATTTTCACCACATGTACTACGATAAGGCACGGTTATTAACGTGCTGAAAACATGGTACATCAAATGCAGACATAGCAAAAGTTAAGTATAGGGGTATACGGTATATATTGTATATATATTTTGGCCATAATGTATTTTGAAATTTTTTAAACTTTTCGTGACTAGGGTATAAGTATTTGTGAAATGTTTTTGTAAAAATATTTATAAAATGTTTTAGAAAATTTCTAACTATGTAATATTATTTTCAAAAATATTTGATAATGGTTTGAAAAATGGGGATTTAAATTGTTTGAAAATCGTTTGAAAAATATTTTAAAATCTATATATTATGAGATATGGTTTGGAAAATGTTTTCAAAAATCTTTTCAAAAATGAGGGACTAATTGTTTTGTTTTGTAAATTCTTTTAACCTTATTCAAAAACTCATAAAAATTGAAAATAAAAAATTTTCTAGCCATGATTCTGACTACTAAGATTAAAATGAGTAGCTACTTTTCAGTGAGGGGGTTAAGGTCTTCCATTACAGAGTGGGTGGTTAAAAGACAACGCATCTAGCATCGTCTTGAAGTAACACGAGTAGTCATCTAACATTATGTACTTACACCCATATTGTCTTGAAGTAGACGCAACTATTCATATAAGCTTGGTCCAGTAATTATTTCTCGAGAGAAACCAAAAAAATCGCATAAAAATTGTAAAATTCAAAAATCGCTAAAATTCACTAACTTTAGAGTTGGTGTATTCTTGACCCATTCACTATCACTCAAGAATTAAGGATTTGAGGAAACTTGATTTTTAAGGTCTTGAGAATCTAAGTTAACCAGCCTTAGTCATTAGGGTTTGAAACTTTATAATCCATACTTACCTAGTTTGAAAATTTTGAGCATTATATTGCACTCTTCATCTCTACCTTCTAAACAATATGATTAGCATGTCACTTTCATAATTACATGATTGATGAGATGAGTTGAGTTATCACTTGAGGAACTGGGACTAGAGATTTGAGTTTAGACCCGATCTAATGATGCTCAAGGATGGGATAAAGTCAATGAAGGCTTCAAGAAACCTGAGTGTCAGCAAACCCTAGCTAGTATGTAAACAAGTTCTCATGCTATCATTTGATATTAACCTATGTGACATGGTGTGATGAAACTAAATAATTGTTGATCATTGTACGTCAACTCTTGGTAAAAGTAGTGGAGCTATCCAAAAAGAAAAGAAAAAAGAAAGGGATGTAGAAAGAAAAGCTCTCTCAATTCAAATTCAAATATCAAAGAGCTTACATCAAAGACGAGCGCTCCCAACCATTTCAAAGTGTCTACTTGGACCCAAACTACTTTGACCAAGGAGTCAAGTTAGCATCCAAAAAGAACTTTGCATCGTATAGTGATACAAGTTTGGGTGTTGAAGCTATCTTAGATACCCAAAAGAGACACACCCTGGTGTACTCCTAGGAAAAAATGTCCAAACTACTCCGAGCTCTCTTGACAGACACATTAATCAAAAAAAGAAAAAAATTACATGTGTTGAGTAATTAGGCACTCGAGAGGACCCTTATTCTAATGTGAAGGAGAGAAGAAAATACATAATCATGTGCCCTCCATCATCTAGCATGTCATCTACACTTTCAAGTCTAACAAACTAATGAGACGGTGGATTGAATGCAAGAAAAGACCTATTCCCTAGTGTTGAGGATTAGGTCTAGAGGAGAGTTTCCTAGACTAGGACTTTGGCTGACATCTCAATTCGATTCTCATGATTGTAGTACACTAAATGTCATATCATTATATTATATGTATAAAATAGAGAGTCTATTAATTAAAGAAGTTGGATTCCTTTTAACTAGAGCATAGTTGAGCTCAGAATTTTAGGATCACTCAAATTAAAGGTCCTTAATGAATTGAGCCTCGAAATTCACATGCACTGTCAGGAATTAATCCGACTCCTCCATTCTTTAGATGCTCGAGGACGAGCATAGTTTATGTATAGGGGGATGATGAATCTCCGATACATCATATTAATGATTATTTATTATTCATCTAAACTAAACAAATCAATAAAATCCACAATCTATTCACTAATATTAACAATTATTACGTTTTTTTTATAATTGACTCATAGTTGTATAATTAACCCTAATTATGGTGTAATTAGCAGTAATATTTTCCTGATTTTCTCTTTGATTAAAAAACTCAAAAAATATGCTAACTACTATATATATATTTATTTAGATGTTAAAAATAAACTAAAAATACAAAAAAATAACAAAATCATTAAGATCAAATGTTTGTACCATTAAAAACACTTCCCAAAATTTTTGCTATGTGTATTTGATCTCATTTGACTTTTTGGTCGACATGAAACTTGTAGATCTCATCGAGACATGTTTTGACTTTTTTACTAATTTATCTTCCTTTTATTTATTTCTTATTTTCTATTCTTTTTTCATTTTTGAATAATCTGATTAGGCCACGTGGTGCCCTCTGGGCAGACCACCTGGCCCCTTCTCCTTGTGCCACGTGCTCCCCTCCCTGGCCCTTGGATCTCCTCCTCCCACTTTCATCTCCACCGCTCACCCCTCTCCATCCCTCAGTTGTATGATCCCCACCTTCAGATGCAATCTCGACCTACCCTTCCGCCTCCTTCACAGCATTGGATGACCCCTCATACAATGTCTCTTCTTCCTCCACAACTCTCATTTTATCCTAGCCCATGGATCTCGCTTCTCTCTGCTCGTCTCTCTACCATTAAATCAGATCACCAGATATGATCTCAATCTCAGCCTTGCACCTCCTCCATGACTGTTGGGTTGCAAGTTCTATGGGTTAGTACTCATCTTCAACCTCCTATGTCCCCGCGCTAGTTGTTTCTCCTCGCCAACCCCTCTCCCCTTCCTACTCTAGCTCCATTACTCTGCCACCTCATCCCAATCCAATGCCTCCCCGAGGAAACCCAAGTGTCACCCTTCCTCGCAGGCCTATTAATCCTCACGACCTACCTTTTAGGGCCCTCGATTGACCGTTTCTGCCAACTCCTCCAACTCGCCCGTAACCCCCGTTTCTACCTACAAATACCCCATCCGACCTACCCCGTTCTCCACCGTCCATCAATCAAGGTCCTTAGGTGAGGCCCTCTCCTCCTGCATGTGACAGAGGGGTGGAGGATATAGGGATGATGACCATCAATGGTCCAGGTGTCGACCCATGGTTTATGCCATGTTGCACCGCCACTCCGGTGGTTGCATGAGCTCCTTGCCGTGGTTGCACGAGTCGAGCAATGATCAGAGGCTCTTAAGGAGCCTCAGCCTAAGCCTCCTGATGAATATCCATTTAATCACCTTTATTCTAACAATTTGGCCTAAAAATCCTAGCTAATGCATGTAAATAGTCCTAATTTGTACACATTAACATTCATTCTTTGCTTTATAAATATTATTTTAATGCCAAAATTATAGAATAAATAATAAAAGAAAGAGAATAAAATATCAAAGGTATTTTATGACCCTAACCCTCAAAACCAAGTCAAGAATTGATTTAGTCAATAAGGAATAAAGTAGAGGGAGATAAGGGCCAAAACTCACCTAAAAATCACATTCTTTTATTCTTTAATAAGTCTTTTTTGGGAACTATTTTATTCTTGATTATTTATACCTCAAATAAATAAACTTTGTACATGAATGTTGTAGATAATAATATATCGAAAAATACAAAATTGAGTTCATACAAAAATAATATACATTGTACGTTTTACGTACAAAATAAAATCCCAAAACCTAGACTTTACAGACCCATATGTTCCAAATGAAACTCAAAATGTACCCGAATCACCTTTAATTGTATATTTCTTTTAATAAGATATCTAATGAATGTGGTTTCATATTTTTTGAAGTTAAGATGTGAAAGTTATGTTTTGGACCCCTATTGTACAATATACATAAATAAAATATTCATTTTATCTATTCTTTATTATTCGTGTAATTTATATTTTTATTATTTTTAAATAATATTTATAACATGTACATATTAAAACTAGAATAAAACTATAACTAAAATATTAAAATAATATGTATAACAAAATACAAAGATGAATATACAATACATATACTTATATAATATATACCTATATTTAATTATTTGTAAATATTATATCAGAAAAGTACAATAATATATATATATATATAAGTTATAATTTTCTAAAATAAAAAAATATAAATTAATAAAATCTAAAATACAAAATAAAAATAGAAGACCTAAAACATAAATGAATATATACGTATATATTAATAAAACCCTAAAAAATAACATGTAATTAATAACCTTGAAAATAATAAATAAAAATCATAATAAAATATTATAAAAATAATAAACAAATTTTATTTTATAACCTGAAAATAATAAAATCACTAACTAATTAATTTCAATTTACTTTTTGAATTTTAATCGGACTTTGTCTTTTTGCGGATGACGTGGCCCAATTAAACCACACCATCCGTTGACCTCAGGTCAACTCTGATCCCAGGTCGTAGACCTTGTCAGAACGACCTTGCAATCATGTTTCTTGAATTTCTACCCATTGATGCATTGCTCGAGGTTGATTACTCTCTTCATGAATATTTATTTATCACTATATATCCTTGATCCACGTCGAGCCTCCACCTAAGGCAGAACATCCTCGATTTGCCCCTGATTTGCCCTCGAAGATCCCACCTTCTCACCTGTACAAAAAACCCTCATTCTGCGTCCTTCATTTCTTGGTTTTTCTACTACCCTATCCACCCATCTCAGAGCACCCTAGGATCAAGCCTTCGTGACAGGGAGTTTTCTCCTTGCTCTAGGACCCGAAGGAGAGGCGTAGGAGGTCTACCCAGCCTCATTGTCGGAGCTCAACTCCTGATGGTCCATCTCGCAGTTCTTGACTTCTTGAGGTTATTTTTCCTTTGCTTTTTAGTATAAGCATTAGCTTTAGGTTTATATTAGTGTGTTTGTTTATGTTTTAAGCACACCTTTAGAGTAAATTTTCGTTCTCATCATTCATCAAAGCTCTTGGGCTTCCGCCACCTTTTGCCTCACCAAACCACTCCACGACACTCCAATCATCGACCAATAAAAGTGAGGTCTTTGATCCCTTATGATGCCATGTTCGCTACCGTGTTTGCATGACTTGAAGGAGGTTCTGAGCCTCGATTTTGCCAAAGATGAAGTGCCCAGGTTGACCGCTAGAGCATCGAGCTCCGGGGACCTTTCAAGGGTCCCCGTACAATTGTGAGGATACGAGATTCTTTGTCGAAGCTGTAGGAGCGTAGAGAATCGGTCGGAGGGTGCGCTTACTGGTCGGAGGACTTTTCTACGCTACATTGAAACTGGTCGGTAGAGAGTTCATCCCTGTTCGTCCACCCACATCGACGGGCGTTTGATTATCAACAGTTCTTCTTGAGGCACAACCAGTGTTTGATTGACCTGCACTTCCATCGTTGGATCCATTCCAGGATCTAATCCTAGATGCTCATCCACGAAGGGGCATCGCACGCCCACGAGCCTGCACATGGCAAGTGGGAGGAAATCAGTTGTTGGATCTAGTGCTTTGTTGGGTATTTTGCAACTTGACCCCCAGTATATTTCTGTATTTAAAAATTAGTACTTAATCATTTATCTATCATTTAAATATTTTGGATAATTTTCTAAAAGTTCCCTATACTTGGTTTATTTGAACTTATGTCCTTCTCCAGGAAAGCCGATATTTGGTGTTATTTCATATAAGCCCTCGTGGGTTTATTTTATTTGTGTTTGGTCAAAAATTTTAGATTCGTAGTTGTAACTTTTTGGAGAATTTGCATCCTTTACCTCGTACCTTATTTTATTTACATATATGCCCATGTTAGGACATTAATTTTTGTGTGTTTATTTTATTTATTTAAAATATCTATTGTGCTCCAAAAATCACCAAAAAATAGTGTAGATTCCTGATTGCTTTTAGTTTCTTGTTATATTTTTATTTTTATGATTTAGGACTTTTTACTATTTATTAAAAATCAAAAAAGAATAAATGTTCCCTGTTTGCAATATAAAATATCAAAAAATATAAAGTATTTTTGAAAAATTGCAATATATATTTTGTGTTTGTCTCTTTATTTTCTAACTCCAAAAACTAAAAACCCTAAAAATAGAAAAAGAAAATTCATAAAAAATCAAAAAGATCTAAAATCTAGTTTAAAAAGATTAAAATTTCATAAAAATACTAAAAATATATTTTTTCTATCTTTGAATTTTATTTATATTATTATATATATTAAAACTGATTTGAAGAATTTTGGACATCATTTGCTATTTTTTATCTTCATTTCAATTTCAACTATTTATTTTAATCCTTGAATTGAGATATTTTTTACTTTAAAAATATATAAAAAAATTAGCAAAAGTATCTAAAAATTTATGAAAATAGTAAAAAATTATTTAAAACCCAAAAATATTTATTTCATGTATTTTAAGTATTTTTATTAGTTTTTATAGTTGTAATATCTATTATTGTATATATATTCTTATATATCCTATATTATATATTTAAAAGAAAAAGAAATTGAAAATGTGAAAATATAAAAAGAAGACAAAAATAAGAAAATAAAAATTCATTAAAAATATAAAAACAAAAGGATATATATAATTAAAAACCCACAAAACAACAAAAAGTAGACAAGAAGATCTACACGATCACTTTTGCACTCATATGCTCGATCTATCCATTTTGCTCCCTGAGTTCGACCTCTACACAAACTTACACCTATACACACCTTTTCTGTAGAGTTATAATAAATTTTAACTCCACATATGTTTTGCGTTTCCTACTTAAATCTTATTATGGATAAATTGTTTTCTGAAGTTGGGTTTCGTTAACGGTCACTACGCCGACTGGATTTATCGCCTTGTGAGATTTCTAGACCCTTGTAAAATTCTCTTCAACATCTCCATTCCGCCACAATACCTTCTTCGATCAGGAAATATTCCTCGACTCCTTTTTCTTAATTTTTCACCTTCTATTACACGCAGACTGCCTCCATCCCTATCAATTAACCATCCTTGAACCTCCAGTGACGATCACGCACCTTCGTGCCACCATTTGATCACCCTCTCCTTCTTCCACGACCTCCCACCACTCCAGGCTATCTCATCCACTAGAGGCGAAGGAGATCACACTAAGGGCACCACCTACTCTGCACATAAGCTCTCTACCCACTTTATGCATGCCTCGACTATGCACATCTAACCCCATTACAGGTTTTCCATCTTCATTGATCGGAGGTTCTGAAGCTCCTCTATTATAGGGACTCATCTCTGATGTGATTGTGTCATACCGATGAGCCCGACCATCTCGTATCTCCTCTACCTCTCCATGTTCTTGGTCAATAGCTCCAAAGACTTTCCCAACCTTCAGTCAGCCAGCAGGAGCACGACAGAGGAAATGGGGGCTCGCTGGAGCTCTATTTCCATCATCGCTCCATGGAGGAGCTCAGGAGTATAGTTGTCATTGGATCCATTCGGATCTGACGGTTCTCAGACGAAACCAAACCTTAGAGGTGAGTCAGAGCCTTAGTGGGACCAAGGTAGCATCAGAATACTCGGACCACCCACGTGGCTCTAGACACCCGTACTGGACTCGAATCTCGCTTCGAGCCTCCGACCACGTGCTCTGCTCATGTACGTTCGGGTGAATTGCAGACAAACCCCTTGTCTTCACTAGATTTGAAAATGGTCCATCCCAGGCATGCCTCCTGAAATTTTTGCAAAGATACCCCACCACATCTTCGATAGTGCATAAATGTCAATCCCAAGGGACTTTATGCATAGTTATCTTGTTTTTTCACAGTTTTATTTGCAATTGTGCCCATGAACTCTATTTATCATATATTGAGCATACGAACTCTGATTTAGTTAATTTAAGTCTCATTTTATTGCTTGTTTCATGGTCTACATTAGGGCATTATTTATTTGGTATTTTGACATCTTAATCTACATGATAAATTCTAAGTATTCATTGTAACATTTGCGCATCATTTGAATGCCATTATTGAATTTTTTCACGTTATTGCAGTAATTACTGATTAAATTGAACTAATTTTTATACATGCATCCTCATATCATTTCGCATCATTTTTTGATAAAAAAAAACCAAACAAAAATATCATATTGCATGTCTGTCTTTGCATGAGTCTCATGTGCATTTTTACCTGCATTTTGTATGCATTATTCTGTGAAGCATTTTATGTCTGCATGAAGATGACTAGTATCAATGAATTTAATCACTTTGAAATAATCGATATTTTTTTATAAATAGATGTGGAGGTTCGTGTCCTTGTGTTCGATCTTGGTAGATTTACCAAGTTAAATTATCTACATATTCAAAAGTATGGTTTTGCATGGATCATTTTCACCACCTCTACCACGATAAGACATGACTATTAATGTGGTGAAAATGTGGTTCATGATGCATTATAAGCATTGCCTCTCTCTTTCCACATTGTGCACGAGGTTGTTCCCTTCCAACCACAACAAAACGATGCCTCAACATAAAGAGGAAATTATCATAATCACACTATTAGAAGCATTAAGTTAGTGACACTTGTTATTAATTATGATTGGATAGTTTTAAAAAAGTTAAATTTAGACATGGCATATACATATTTATATGAATTCGATAAAATATATTTATTATATCCTTTTAAGTAGTTTTCTAATAACATTTGTACCCCTACTTTTTAGTAATTATACATGTACCTTTATATTATGAAAAAAATCACAATTTTCCTTATGTTAGTTATAATATAGAAGCTCGAGTATACTAATAAAGGGCTACTAGTATGAGTTTTGTAAAAATATAGGGGCACATATGTAATTGTAAAAAAATAGGGGTATTAGTGTTATTGCAAAATTTGACAGGAACACACGTAAAAGTCCTTTTAAAGATATGATGGATGATTTTTCACATTTATTTATATATATATCGGTCTAACTCGACTTGATCCCGTTGGACCATGCCAAACAAACCAACAATACAGTGGTTCATTTTTTCGATTCTATGAAATGTTGATGTCACCACCAGTTCAATTGCTTGATTCAATTGTACGATCATAAAAACTTATAATTGATACCTACCTGATTTAATGTTCGGTTTGAGTTTTAAGATTTTGGCTAGAAGTTTGGGGGGTTGCCGTTGCGTGGAACAAGGGCCTTTTTATCCTCATTGATAAATTAATCATGATCCTTTCAGTTTTCGAGGCCTTTATTGAGAAAGGTGGATCAATCCTGCTTTGTGGTTACCTTAGTGCATGGAATTGCAGGGGAATCCAGGATTGTAGTTTTGTGGGAAGAGCTGCATGAAATTAGGCCCAAATTTCCATAGATGACTTGGATGTTTGGCAGTGAATTTGATGTCATGCTTATACCAAGGATATGTTGATAGGTCAGATGCACAAGATCCTTGGTCTGGCCTTTTCACGGAGGTAGTAGAAGAGTTGGGATTGGAGGTTGTGGATGCGGCAAACTACTTGTAGGAGTTATTCGTATCGATCGTTTATTGATCATTTCCTACTGTCTGTTGAAGCTCTAAAACATGTCTATTGTTACTTCACTTCCTAGGTCACGATCGGATCACACGCCACTATGTCTTGATTCTTGCAGTGGAAGAAGCTTGTCTTCATACTTCAGGTTTGAGCGTTGTTGGATATTGGAGGAGGATTTTTGTGATATGGTGTGTATTTTCTAGTTGGTTGGAGATGGAAGGGTCGGGTATATTAAAATTCATGTTGAAGCAGTTGCACTGTAGTGTAGGTTGTCGATTGATGAATCTCCATTTCATCACCTTTATTATTTTATTTTGACCTTTAAACCCTAGCTAAATGTATCTAAATATCATTACTTTGCATAAATTAACATCTATTATTTATTATATAAATATTGTATAAAATATGATAGTTAATACTAATATAAAAAAATAAAGAAAAGAAAAGAAAAAGAACGAGGTGTCAAAGATAATGAATGACTCTCACCCCCCAGTCTCAGTCATCATGATGACTGGGTCAACAAGGAATAAACTAGGGGGAGATAGGGTAGATAAATTATATAGAAATCACATCAAACACCTTCATTTTTATTCTTCAATAATTCATTTTGGGGACCCATTTTATTCTTTATTATTTATACATCAAATCAATAAGCTTTGTGCATGAAATTGTAGATAAAAAATACATAAAAAAATACAGAATTGATTTCACATAAAAATAATATACAATATTCATTCTACACTCAGAATAAAATCCCAAAACACAAACTTCACATACTTATATATTCTCCAAATGAACTCAAATTGCATCAAAATTACCTTTAATTGTATATAACTTTTTATTAATTATTTAATGAATTTAGTTTCACTTAATTTGGAGTTAAGATGCAAATGCTAGGTTTTGGACCCTTACTGTGCATTATACTTTAATAAATATTCTTCTCTATATTTTCCATTATTTTATATTTTTATAATTTTGTAAATATTCTCTATAGTATATGTACATTTTTAGAATCAAAAAAACTATTAAAAACACATTAAATAAATAAATATAATTAAATACATAGATGAATTATCTATACTTATATCTATATAATAAATACAACTATTTATTTAAGTGTACATACAACCTAGGAAAAATAAAAAAATATATTCATGTGTATTTCATAATCTATAAATAAATCATTTATATACATAAAATAATAAATTCTAAAATACATAATAAAAATAAAATGACCAATATACAAGTAAATATACCTATAATTTACATGTAAATATTACCTTATAATAAATCATCTCGAAAATATAAATAAAAATATAAATTAAATACTACATAAAATAAGAAATATGTTTTTTATGTTTTCACCAAAAATTAATCAAATTGTTTTTTATATATTTAATAAAGCATTTCAGCCTTGATTTTTTCTGGTTGGTCTAGGTGGACTAACCGGAACCAAACCCTAGTTGACCTAGGTAAACTACCCCCTCTCTCTTCCAGGCATGTCAAACCTGTCAACGACACGTCTTCTCCCCATTTTCTTGGCCAACCTATCACTCTAATCAACCTAATTTCACACACAACACTACCATCGATCATTCCTAATACACGTCTAATCCTAATATCTTTTGTGCATGCCATTGATTCTCTAAAAATCACCTATCAATAAGGACCCTCATCTGTGTTTATAAATAACCCTCCCGCCTTTCTTCTCTCTTTGATCATTCTTGAATCCATGAAACGCTTCGCCTTCTGTGTGTGTGTTCCCGATGACAAAGAGAGTGCCCCCAAGGTCGAGGCGGCACTAGGAGGAGTGGAGGCAGTCCAAGGTGGAGCTCCAAAGACACCTCTATTCCTTGGTGAGAACCAGGTTCAAGATGCGCATTTTACCCATTCTTAGGTAGAGTTAGTTTTAGCCTTTTGATTTATGCATTTAGTTTTGTAATCGGATAGTTATTTTCGCAAGAATCTCAAGATTTCATCTCCAGAGCTCCCAGCTCCGGCTCTGTTCCGTAGTGTTTCTGATCGTGTCTGACTCCCCTAATACCCCCATATCTTTCCTCGATGCGTTCTTAGCATCCTGCACCCACGTCCACCCTTTGATCTTTCACAGATCATAGGATCGCAACTCCCCCTCTGTCACATGCTGGAGCCGCCTCCATTTCGCTTATTTCCCATGCTCTTCAGCTTCAATCTAGGTCGAGGAGGATCGCCTCGAGCCATGCTCTGTCTTACGTAGGTCACTAGGTCAAGAGAAGGCCCTGGAGCAAAGAATAGAGGCCCATCATAGCTCCCAGTCATTTGAGCAAGAAAGGCCCTCAGATCCCTAGTGTTGGGATCTAGACATCATTGGCTGATACCGGCAGGCACAGAAGGAGCCCAGGAACCTCATGGGCTTGCCGGAGGAGCATATCATTGAAGAAGTGTGGAGTATTTGAAGATCAAAGTCCAACGAGGAGGTATTCTTCCCCGTTCTTTAAGGCAGTCCCTCTGATGTTCGATCTAGGAAGCTGCCAGATCTAATCTGGACGGTCTGATCCATGGAAAATCGATGCGGGTCTCAGCTGCACGATCCTGTCTAAGTATGCCTACGTGTCATGCTCCTGATCGTTCAATTCCACCAATTAAAGGGGTAAATTATATCGCTGAAAACCCTTTATTCACTCTCTTAATTAAACCAAATTAACTATTAAAATAAATGTGATCGTTCATTTTAGTCGGGAAAATTTGGATTTATCAAAAACCACTTTAATTAATGTATTAATTAATATTGAGCGGGAATTTTTATTTTACTTTGGCAAGGCCACGGTTGAACTCAGGGAGGCAACTTTCTCCTTAGATTAATTTAAAGTCGATTTAGATGTTAGGTTTCAGGAGAATATTTTTATGGTTTTTTATGCAATTAAAAATGCAATGCAATTCAGATCAAATTCGAGGGTTAAAATATAAAGTGTGATCATATTTAGTCCAAAAATTCTTAAACTTGGCCAGAATGACAATTATGATGAAATTAAGCTACCTTAATGTTTTTGGAATTTTTCAACTCTAAATGAGTTAACTACGAATTAAATATGGATGTAGGGTGATTTTCGTAAAATTAATAATAAATGCCAAATTAAATTATTTTCAGAAACTAAAATTATTCTAGATGAATCTATGTGAAATGAATCTAGGAAAATTACTAGATCCCAAAAATAATTAATCTTTGACTTGTTAAAAATCTATTAGACGAAACACCACTTAATTTATTTGACCTCGATTTACATGCAAATGTTGTGATTTTTGGGTACAAAATAAAACTAATCAAACTCTACCTAATGTGATTTTTTTGCAAATTTTGGAGCAATAATCGATTTAATAATCAATTAAAGTCAAACACTAGGAAAAATATTCTATTTTCCACTAATATAATAAATAATTTGAAGCTCTCAAAAATATAACAAGCATTCAAATGATAAAGCCTACGATGTTCTAAAATATGCACTTTTTGGAATGACAAAAGGATGCTAAATGGATGTTTAAATAATTATGCAACCACTTGGGTATGGATACAATATAGAAAATAAATTTGATTAATAATAAAAATATGTTGACGGGACTAAATTGCAATTACCTAGACTTCGGGGGCATTATTGCAAATATCCCAGGAAGTCTAGTGCACCTCACGTGCCTCCTATGATGTTGTACCTTTATGTGATATGCTAAATGTCAGGGGAGGCAAATGCAAATTACCCCTAGCATGTGCTCCTCACGTGCAAGTCAAGTTCAGCGGCTGCTTCGGGTTTGACCTCCACATGGCGGTCTCCGGAGCTTCGGTCAAACCCGAAGCTAAGGGCAGGGGGGAGAGGCTCAACCATATGGATTCTGAGCATCGAGCGGTGCATGCATGTCTGGGTTGCTGGTGATAGAACGCGGAGGTGGGTGGAGATCGACATTGCTCAGATGGCCGACACACGGCTAAGGGTCGTCGGGGCGGAGTCGACAGTCGGCGAAGCAGCTAGCTATGGCAAATCTCAGAGAGGGGTCGCCTACGAGGGCTGTGAGAAGCCTCTTGCTTATGAAGGCTATCGATGGAGCTTGGAGGCAGTCGAGGTGCAGCTCCGCATGCAAGGTAGGTGGGCCGAAGCTATAGTGGAGTCATGGACGCTGAAGTAGATGGGCATTAATTCACATGGTGAGGAGGACTCTTGGAGCGGAAGGCAGTTGGGCGAGAATTGGTGGAGCGTGCATGGTAGAGATGATCGGATTTGGATGGAGGAACAAGATGGCTAGGGAATGTTGGTCAAGATGGATGTGAAGATCAGATATGCATTTGTGGATTGGGGCGCGAGTTGCAACAGAGAATGCAAAGGAAAGAGATAGAGGGAGGAAAGGAGGAAGAATTGTACCTATGCGTAATGAAGTATTTCTTGGGAATGCTGAAGCTCAATTTGTGCTCCTGATTTTTGCTTGAAGCGCGGCCGAGCTTGAGATTCATAGCGGCTTGAAGGTGCTGCAGAAAGGAACGGAGGTTCCTTGGATCTCATCGAGGTAGCTAGGCCCATTGTTGTCGTCGAGCTCTGAGTGTGATATCACCAAACCTAGAGCGAAGCTAGGTACTAGTCTCTCGTGTTGGCAGATGGATTGGAATTGCGGCAGAGGGGGAGTATTTAAAGGGGGAGTTTGGGGTTCCCGTGGCGGAAGGAGTGGGTTGCATGGCCGATAAGGAGCGAGAGGAGCGGTGATGTGGCGACCCACGAGGATCGCGAGGATGGTGGATGATCGGGCTCCATCGTGGGTTGAGGTTGAATGCGGGCATGAACGTATGAGATGGAGGTGTCTGGAGGCAATCGAACGATGGAGAAATGTAGGCACGTGGCATACAGTGAGCGGGCCACGTGGCTCAACCAAGAGCCACGTGGCCCAATCAGGTTATTCAGAAGAAGGTGAAATATGAGGGAGAAGAAGGCTGAATTTGGAAAAACTCAGAACATGAAAGTTGTAGATCTCAATGAGATCTACAAGTTTCATGTTGACAAAAATGAAACTGAGGTCAAATCAAGCAAGAAATAGTTTTGTGAGTGTTTCTAAGGGTATAAAAACACTACGATTTTTATTTTGTTATTTTTTGTCATTTCTAATTAAGAGAAAATGCTAAATTAAAATATAGAAAATATGATAGGAATATTTACAATTTAATCTATTTTTTTGGATTTTTAATAATTAAGAAAATAAAAGGATAAAATATAAGGGCATTTTGGTCAATGTGTACAATATACAATAGGGGCCCAAAACCCAAGTTTTGCATGTCGTGTTTTGAAGGACTTTGAATGTATATTACTTTAAAAATGAGTAGACCTAAATCGGACACTGCATGAGAGAGATATGTGTATTTTAAGGTTCATTGTTCTAAACTTGGATTTGGGTTTTATTGGACAATTTTACAAGTTAATATTTTTTGATATTTTTCCTTTATTAATGTTAGTAATATATACACTATGGAGTTGATTTTATTGAATTTAGAGTTAGTATAAATATATACAAATAAGTATTTTTAGAAAATATACAGGTGATTATTTACAAGTGAATTTGGCTCCTTATGAATGCTAAAATACAGATATTATTTAGACATGCATGAATGCTAATTATGCAATATAAGTGGAAATATGAAACTAATTACTCAGGAACAAAGCTCTATTTTCAACTTTTAGAGTGATGAATCACAGATTCATCAACCCCCTATACGTAAACCTTGCTCATCTCTGAGCAACTAGAATGAAATGCAAAAGTGAAATGATTTTGGGTTCCATACCAAGGTCATGAACACAAGTTGAAAATGGAGCTTGAGTCGACCTTTGGATTAGTAATGTGGCAGAACCTTGTTGGGATCTGAATTTAAGACCTAACAGCCTTTAAGTTCCACAAGTCTTCTATTCAAGACGCATCAACAGTCAGGTCAGAACAAATCTTCATACGCAAATTACGATGAGCATGAATCTTACTTGTACTGCGTATGTGAAATATCGCTCTCCATAAAAGAAATGGCAAAGAAACAACCTCCTCTAGAAAGGTAACTCTAATTCTCTGGTCCAGTAACTCTTTCCTCGAGGAGCAGGGTATTCCCTTCTAAGTTCAAGTGCGACTAGATCAAGAAGAGGGGGGTGGAGAGAAGAAAGGACGGTATCCAGTTTAGCTACCTATCCTACGATGCTTGACCAGTGTAGACAAGTCATCCAGCTGCAGGCTTCTATGGTATGATGCTTTGAAGCATATGCCTTGCGAATATACAGACTCCGACAGGCATTTTATTTTCAATCAGGCCTGTCCATTTATTTGGAATTCTATCTCTTTTTTTTTGAACTAATATACAAGGTGCATCATCTACATAAGGAGTTTTTCTTCTTGAGCCAGTAGACTATCCCTCTTTTGAAGCATTATTGCAACCCACAACATCCCGTCCTTAGACATCAGCACCACCAGACTAGGTTGAGATGCACTACCCTCCCTAGAGGAGGACGGATGTTTCCACCCATGTACTACTCCAAGTCAAAGGATTCTAACTCCTCATCACCTCAAAAATGAAGAGCTATGTGCATGGTGCTTGTCCAAGATAGGTCATTGTCTAAAAGAATCGTACGTGTGTACGAAATATTCTACTTAGACCAATCAAGATGACATGTGAACATAGACTGACGAACTCAAAGAATTAAGTCGCTTGACCTAAAAAATCTTAACTCTAGTTCCTATAAGGTTCCTCTGAGTCTAGGAACATTAAGGTCAACTCAAATCCATCCTCGACATCTATTTATAACTTGATTCAGAACCCACTAACTTTTCACTTTGCATATGCTAGATATGCAGATGAGATGCTGATGACATGCAATAGAGATGGATAAAATGCAAGACACTTTCTTTATTTTTTGGTATACATCCTATTTTACAACAAAATTTACGAAAGTATTATTTACCAGAATTATACATAAGTACTATACAAATTTTACAAGTGTTATTCAGTATACATTTTTTCAAATTTTACCCATCCCATAATTATTGCATAAAAAGTACGAGCTATGGGTAAAGTATATAGTAATACATACACGCACCCCTATACTTAGCGTGTGTTATGTCCTTAGAGCACGAAAAGCGAGGAAAAAGATATAGCTCGTTCTAAGCATAGGAGAGTGAAAATTACCAAAGTATAGAATTCAATCCGCCCCCTTATACTTAGGCTTTACCAGCCTAAGTGTAGAAGAAGATCAAACGTGGGACGGGTAAGGTTAAGAGGGGAGATCGATGAGTATACATAGGGTGGACATCGATCCCCTCTATACTTAGGCTCTGATAAACATAAGTATAGGACATGATTAAGTATGAGGACCGATGGGATCTGGAGAATATACAGAGAAAGGTGAGGATACTCGGGTCACTCTCCCCCTATACTTAGGATCTGGTCATCCTAAGTATAGCCATAAAATGAAATGATATGGAGATGGGGCAAGTGATTCGAATCACGGGGGAAGGAGGGGTAGAAAGTATGGATAAGAGGAGGTGAGTATATACAAGGATCGAGATCTGAATCTTTTTTATGCTGCTGATGGCGAGAGCTCAATGTTGCAAGGCCTCATGCGCGGCTTTATGTGTGTCTTCTGAGTCTGCCTTACGCATGAAAACAATCTCCTCAACACGGACTAACTGTTCGTTAGGTTCTACAAAGTGTTTCAGTAATTTTCCATTAACTAGGGATGTTTGTGATCCATCTTTAAGATCTGAGATCTCTACACATCCACTGTCATACACTACACAGACTATTAATGGATCCGTCCACTTAGATTTAAGCTTCCCTTAGAAAACCTTCAGCCTCGCATTGAACAACCATACCTTCTGTCCAGAAACAAAGGTCTTTCGTCTGATAAATCTATAGTGCCAACACTTTACCTTATCCTTGTACACCAAACTGTTGTCGTATGCTCGGTTTCTAATCTCCACAAGTTCATTGAGATCCATCTCTCTTTGTTTCTGTCCTAGGTGTGTGTTCCGATTGATCTTCTTGATTGCCCATTCTGATTTGTGCACTAACTCTGCAGGAAAATGGCACGGCTTCCAAAATACCATTCTGAATGGGGAAGTTTCTAATGGTGTCTTATAAGCTGTCCTGTAAGCCCAAAGGACTTCATCCAAGATCTGAGACCAGTCCTTCCTGTCTGGGCTGACAAGTTTCTGCAATATGGTATTAACCTCCCTATTTGACACCTTTGTCATACCATTGGTCTGTGGGTCATAAGGGCTAGCGACACGGTGCTCGATGTCGTAATCCTTCACAAGTTTCTTTACATCTCTGTTCACAAATGGCTATCCCCATCGAATATCATAACTTTAGAGATCCCGAACCAAGAAACGATGTGTTCTCTAATAAATTTATAGACAGTCTTGGTGTCTGCTGCTCGGGTTGGGGTAGCCTCCACCCACCTTGATAGATATCCTACCGCAAGAAGGATATATTCAAAAACATGGCTAACCAGGAATGGGCTTATGAAATCGATGTCCCAGGCATCAAAGACATCACAAATGATGGCAGGCTGCATTGGCATCTCATCCTTGGAACCAACGGTTCTTCCCATTCGCTGGTATATTGGGCACGACTTCGCAAAGGTGAGAGCATCGCAAAACAAAGTCAGTCAGTATAAGTCACACTGCAAAACCTTCTATGTGGTCCTCTTCCCTGAGTGGTGTCCTCATGCCTCCATACTATGGCAAAAAAGTAAGGACACTATGATATTCCTCCTGAGGAATACACCTCCTCCAGACACAATCTGGTCCTTCAAAGAAAAGGATCGGATCCTCCCAATGGTAATGTCTCGCATCCGACTTGAATCGGTCTATGCTGCTCTTGGGCCAATCTTCGGGAACTTTCTTGGAGACAAGATAATTCACTATATTGACGTACCATGGGAGTGAGTCAATAACAAAAACTGACTCATCTGGAAAGGGGTCTCGAATAGGTGTTTCATCAGAAGTATCAAGAATTTCGAGACAGGAGAGGTGATCAGTCACTACGTTCTTCTTTTCAGGTTTATCTCTAATATCCAAGTCAAATTCCTGGATAAGGTAAAATCCACCTAAGAAGACACTTCTTCGCGTCCTTCTTTTCCATTAGGCATCGTAGTCTTGTATGATCTATGAACACAATCACTTTAGATCTGATGAGATGGGATCTGAACTTATCCAAGGTGAATACTGCTGCAAGCATCTCCTTTTCGGTAACTATATAGTTACATTGAGCGGGGTCAAGCACTTTGCTTGCATAGTGTATAACGAACGGGATACCATTCCGCCTCTGTCCTAATACAACCCCAACAACAAAATCTGAGGCGTCCGTCATGAAGGTCCCAAAATTGAATTATTGGGGAATAAAAGTTAAGGTTTTTTATTGAGAATTTTGGCCCTTATCTTCCCTACTTTATTCCTTATCGATCCAGTCATCATGATGCCTAGGTCTTAGGATTTAAGATCATTGAATACATGTGGTATTCCATTCTTTTTCTTTTATTTTTTTATTCTTTTATTTTGGTGTTTAATAGAGTACTTTAAACAGTATTTATAGTGTAAATAATGAAGGTTATTTTGTACAAAATAATGCTATATACATGCATTTAGTCAGGATTCAAAGGCCAAAATGAACGAATAAAGGTGATGAAATGGAGACTCATCAGCGATCATAGATATTTCCTTTGGTGGATTGGAAGACAATGTCGAGCTTAATGGAGGATGGGGGCCTTGGTGGTTGTAGCCTAGAGGAGATGAATAAGGCCTTGCTCAGTAGGTGGGTCGCCCAAATTTGGGACGATTGTAGTAGTCTGGTATGCAGCCTGGTCCAGAAGATTTGTGAATCTGGTCTCTCTTTTCCGAAATTCGGTGATCTTGGTTTAGCATCTTCGTACTTCTGGAGAGGTGTTTACAACGTGGCGCATGAGATTTGTCCATTCTTGACACCTGATGTTGGGGAATGAATGTAAGACGTCAAATCTCCGATGCATACGAGATACCGTAATACATGTTGGATATCGAATTTCCATTCGAATCTGATCTCGATACGGCTCGAAACCCAGATTTAATCCAACTCTCCTATATTTTTGTTATATTTCTGACCTTATACAATATCCAAATAAATCCTATGTATATCCTATTATGTAGCACTCGTTGATATCTTTCCAACAGTACCAAGAACTTCTAAATCCGACATCGAATGATGAGATATGGTCGTTTTATGGTCGTGGGTTGGTAACCAGACCCGGATCCGAATCCGGATCTGTTTAGCCAAACCCATGTAAAAAATGGAGGTTGGGTAGGGCTTGATCGATTAGACCTCATTTTCCCCACCCTAGCCACCAGAGCTCATCGGAGCACCGTCCGATATCGCTAGAGATGTCCGATTGTGAAGCTGAGCACGCCGACGCGAAGATCTCACCATGAGGGAGTCATTCGTCTCGTCTGTAAAGTATGGATCATCTCCCCTCTTACTATCGTATTCATGTCTTTATATAACCATTTTCGTTCTAATATTTTAGACCTTGTTATAACATAGGATTTAGGTCACAAGTTCACAAATAGCCGCGCATGCGGATGAAGGTGTGTGGACATTAGACTTGGGGTTGAATGATCGTAGGGCTGATTCATGGGGGTTATTTCAGAATCTCTTTGTGCTTTCTTCCCGGATGTATTGATTTAATATCCTCACATGCTCATGAAGGGGACTTTTTCTCTTGTTCTTCAATTAGAGATTTACCGATGAAGATAATCGAGATCAGTCTATCTTGCTTCTGTCTGTACCTTTTGTTGAGAGTAAAAGTATAATCATCGTCGATGGATGGTTTTATTACAAAAAAAACTTCCATCGTTTTCAAAGGAATTGAGATCCCAACAATACTCTATGATCATATTGTCGATCTTATCAGTAGATTTCAAAAAACGTGGGGAATTGACTGCAACCTAACTGAGAACATCATGTTCCTATTTATCTTGTGTATTTTTCCTTTTTTTTGCTGGTTTATAAGTTTTTTCACACCGAGATTGGATTTATTTCAGTTGCTTGACCTTGCACTACTCTGGCTTTGATCTATGTTGATTGGATGAATTTTGCCGTTTCTTTTATGGTCATGTTCATTCAGATGTCAAATCTTAGTTTGACAAGTCCATTTTGTGATCATGTCCTTGAGTAGAAGTGTCAACCTATTTCAAGTTCAGATCCCAGAAATGCTCTTTTCCGTGTGCAGGAAATTAAAGGAAACTTGAAGCCATATTTCTATGACTATTAGCCTCTAGGCTTTAAAGAAAAAGGAACAGAGACTAATTAACATAAGCTTATACATTTTGGGCATGTGGTCTTTGGTAGAATGTAGATCATCATCGGTTAACCCCATCTCCATGCTAATTTATTTATCCAAATGCTGTTATCGCCTATCTGTACATGATTATGTCACTCTGATACTTAAGTTTCCAGTATTTTTCCGATTTGATTATCTCATTAGCATGCTCTTAATATTGTGTTGTAACTTACAACTGCTGCAATGTGTACGTCTACACTTGATCAAAATTTTGATTAATGATGAACATTGTGCTATATGTCTATTTGTTACCTTCTTTTACTCTAATTCTTCATGTAATATGTTAGTAAGTTCGCATCAGCACAAAAGAGTAATTAACCAAAAGATCCCTTCCATTAATCTAACTCGCTGGCATGTGGATCCGATATTCTGTTGTTCCAGCAATCAAGTCAGATGTATATTAATTAGCCGACGTCTCTATCGTATGATGCTGATATATATGCATTATTTATAGGCATTTATTACACCTACCCTTCTCACGACACTGTTGAGGATGTTCCAACAAAACCCATGTCTATCTGTCTTCGTACTAAACGACCAATAATAAGGGATCTCCGGGCTCTTGCCCGTCGAATCCATCAGTTAGAACGGAGAATTGAGTTTGCACCGGTCTAATTAACTTGTTTGGTTCAAAAGTTCAATTTTCATTCTAATCAATAGTTTAATTAATTTTTCAACTTAGTTTAATCGGAATTGAACCGTAATTAATTTAGAACTTACTTTAAAATAAACGATCTTATTAGAACTAAATCCATGGCTTAGTAACTCTAGATAAATCTCTAACCAACTACTCCGTCACAAGTTCTTGCTTTAAATGTATTTTAAATTGTTACTTAAATTGTTATCATTTATAGAATCTATATGTATTACATTTAATGCCGCATAAGAAAAATATATTTTACTTGTACTATAAGATACATAAATTAACTGTGTACTTTATTTCCTTTCCAGCAATTTTGAGTTTATACCTTATACATATTTCAATTTATTTCGGTTAGACAGACTATCTGATTTAACTACTTCTTTTCCATCGGTTCGGTATAATCTAATTTTTAAGAATGATTACATTATCGTCATCCAGTTGAACCAGTTTCATTCCATGATTCAACCCGATCCAATATTTTCAGCAAGATTTCTGATCCGAGATTCGATTCGGTTTCAAAAACATGATTTGGAAATCTCATCTCAAAGGGTTTGGATCCTCTAGGTAAGTTCACTTTTACCTAGAGTAGGTAATATAGTATAGATGAATGACACGTCATCCCTTTTACACGTGACAACCATCTAATAAAAAGAAAAGATTCAAATTGGTTGGGACATTAATGACAAATTTCTCCTCTCTTAACGGTTACTTTTCATAAAATTTGAATGTTACTTTATACATTTCTACTAATTACATATTTTATTTTTAACATGGGTGATCACTTTCAACACATAAAAATTATTACAATAATAAAAAGATCCTTACCATCGTCATTATTCGATTGATCAAAAAACTATTTTTAATAGCAAAATTTTGGTGAATATAGACAATATAACATCCAAATATCCTAATATTGGTAGAAGATGATTGACCATGATATACATTTTTATCATTATGATATGTATATCCATATCCGTAAAAAATATATATTAGATATATGGATCCACAAATTTTTTTGATTGGAAACAAATGTGGATGTCTTTTACCGTTATGGATGATTACCATATGGATGGTTCCATGAACAATTACCATACCATCTTCATATTTTTCAAGATATTAATACAGACAATTTTTTTGCGATCAAAATATTGAAATAAATACAGATGATCTTTTACAGATAGATATGATATTTTACTATGCAGATATGTACATATAATTTTATGCATATATGAATAACAAAGAAACAAGATTTCAACTTTAATCTCAATATATGCCTATTACTATATATATTTTTTCAATTAAAATATTTATGAAATCATTTGTTTAATGTTTGATACTGTATTTTTTTGCGGATATTGATGTGTGTGTGTATCATAATGATACGAATATAGGAGTAGCCATCTTCAACCAATATATGGAAATCTATATGTTACGACATCCATTCGAAAAATTCATTTGATGGGTACATATAGATAATCAGATTATTTTATATTATAATTATTTACCATTAGATACTGATGATGATATGAATCCATTTGATGTTGTAATATTTTTTGTGCATTGGAAAGTCATTACCTAGATGGATTTGATGATGTGATAGGAATCCATTTTTGTGGACATGAATATTTAATTATTAGAAATATATAAAATATCTTTCAATTTTTTTGAAAAGTAACCGACATCAAGAGAGGTTTGTTATTAATGTTCCAACTAATTTCAATCCTTTCTTTCTATTAGATGATTGCCACGTGTAAAAGAGAAGAGATGACATTCTTCCAGACTATATTACCTATTCTAGGTAAGTGAAGTTACATGGAAGATCCAATCATGAGTTAAAAAAGATCAAGAAGACGAGACTGATTAGGAAAGTGGTCAAATTGGAGACTTGACTCGAGACCAACTCACGGTCAAACTACCTAGTTGTAGGAGTCGTTATCATCTTCTTGGAAATTGCTTTGTTTCTTTCTTCTCTTGGCTTTTTAAATAATTATTAAAAATCGAAATTAATTAAATAGGTATGATAAAAAACTATTTAAAAAATGTGTATCAATCGACACATGAGGTGCCGATTTAGGGAGCCTAGTCCAAATCGCCACATGAGGTGCCGATTTGGAATGTGGCCTCCAAATCGGCACCTCAGGTGTCGATTTGGGCTTGAGTAGATTGCATTATTACCATGACCCTCCTTTTACTTATTATTCCATCCTCTAAATAATAAAAATATATTTATTTTTCTATTAGACAAGAATGAGGATTTTTAAATAATTAGTATATTATTAAATAGCCATTATGTGTATTTATTTAATAATTAACTTTCACTACCCAATTTGCCTTTCCTCTCGCTTTTGGTGTTTCCTTCACCGCGAGCATCTCGACCCATCACTAGGAGCTTCGTGCTCGCATCGTTGGAGGTGGAAAGATGGGAGCTTTCCTTCTACGCCTCCTCTTCCTCGTCCCTGATAACGTCATTTTCAAACAAGAATGATGTGTAAGAGTTGATTAAATTTATTATATTCATAATTTTGTTTGACATATATGTTGCGCATCTCTAAACTTAAGTTTATTCTTTATTATTGATATATGCTTAGAATATTTTTATTAGACGTCTCAGAAAGATCATAATAAATAGAAAGTAAATATAAAGAAATTGAGATTGACATAAGTGAGCTCAACATTACACAATTTAACATTAATCAATTTAGAAAATATAATTATTTTATTAAAATCATAAAAGTACAGCAATGTATTTACGAATAATAAAAAATATGTTACAACATCTTATAGTTTCCATATCTTAAGAAATCCTTCCAGACCTCCTCTTTCACCTCCTGTGCCTCCTCCTTTATCATTTTCTTTTCCACCATCTCCTATTTTCCTGTGACTCTACTCATGTGTCGTCTTCTTCCTCTTCATCTGCTTGGTGTTTTGTTCCGAATGTGTCGGAATGTACCCTGGAGGATGCGGCCTAGTTGATGACTTCCGTGGAACTTTGGTTGGTCGAGTTTCCTGATTTCTCGTACTCCTTATGCTTGTTGACTGGCAGGATGGCTCTAATGAATGAGGCTCACTGATCCTTACTCCCGAGGAGGGTCTTCGAGGCGGCTCCGGATGTTGTTGTGGTATTATCATGGGTATACCAAATAACTATTTATCAAAATCGGTTGTCTACAATTTACGAACACTAGCAAATAATTTTGCTTTCAAATCTCTTGAATTATATTGAGTAGACGGTGTAAGCTAAGAGGGTCCAGAGTCAAATTGACTCGAAGGACCAGCAAGCGATGTTCCTGCAAGAATGAGATATTCATGATGTCGTAAATATTACAGAAGATAAACATAACTTCTTAAAACTAGTTATTCTATTAAATAAGTTATTTAAACTTGAAAGTCCAAATCTGACTTCACCGATTTGAGACCTGAAACACCATATTCTATGTAGCTTATACCTGAAAGATATTAATTACATTAGATGTCACATAAATTAAACGATAAGTAAGATAAGTATACAACTTAATAAATCAACTATAACAACCTGATGATACGAATCTCGATTGAATTAGCGGAAACCCGTGTCAGCTATATCTCTGGCTCGAAGGACCAGTAAATGATGATCCTGCAAACTATGACTGACTAAAAGCTTCTCCATATCTTGCAAGAATGAGATATTCATATTTTAGGAAATATTATAGAAAGTAAACAAAACTTCTTGGAATTAGTCATTTTATAAAATAAGTTATTGTAACCTGAAGCTCCAAATCCAACTTCACCGTATTGAGACCATGAAGCGCTATATTCTATGTAGCTCATACCTGAACGATATTAATTATATTAGATATCAGATAATGAAACTATTAGTAAGGGAAGGATACAATTTAATAAATTAACTTTAACAACTTGAAGATCTGAATCCTGACTGAATTGACGGGTACCCTTGTCCACTATATCCCGCAGAAGTCATTCCTGAGATTCAAAAATTTGAATCCTTCATTGGTTGACCTTGTGAAAACTCAGGTCCACTGTATCCTACTATAACACATAAAGAATTATGATTATAGGTTTAAAAATCTATAACTAATTTAAGTTAATTATACATAAAGAATTAACTAAAACCTGAAGTCCCAAATATCGGTGGTTGTTGCGATCCCTCTTTGCCATATTTTGCATAATTCATACCTATATGATTTACAACATATTTTTTAACATACCAGGCATCTTTCTACTGGTTCGTATGGTTGGTAGGCTATTGTAGGAGGAGGAATCTGTGTATGGATCTATGTTCTTGTTAAATTCCAATACCGGTACATGTAAATATCGTTGTTTGCATCAATGTGCTCAAGAACAACTGCGGCTTCGCTCTCATCCCAACGATCTACGTATTGTCAGTGTATAGTAGACCAATTTAGGATGTTGATACTTCTTGTATTATTACGTCGAGAGACAATATTTATCCTCTCGATGAAGTAGGAATATGTTTTCGCATCGCAAACTGGCACATTACACGATCAGGTACGTGCATAACTATGATGTCGTAATAGATTAGTGACACCTGACTCATCTAAACAGCATGTCCACTTCTGCAAATATGATGCAATTGTGTTATTTTCCCATTGACGTATGGCGTCTAATTCATCTATATTTATTAAAAAGGGATATGTAGATATTTATTCGAATTTATAAACATAGAGAATAATCGTGAATTTTTACCTAATGAACTTGTTGTGTATCCAATTCATTACGGTAAAATACCAATGTTGTAGTAAGAACGTTCTCCTTAAAACTTCGTACTCCTATCCACTTCAAGGTCAATGCTCCTCCATTGACCTGCATACCAGCTCACACCACTGGTCTTCCTATATGAGTATGCTCGCATGCCTAAACCTACATTTTAAAAGTATAAATGATATAAATCGAGATAATACAATCGAGAACGTGAGATATATGAAATACACTACATACCTACAAAACAGAAAAGAAACCATAGATCCTCGACGTGTCGATCTTCACATCCCTATCCAGCTCAGAATAAATATGCGCCAAGGCAATAAATCTTTGTACCCCAAGCAAGTTGAGTGCATTCTTCCAAATCACGTAAATGTAATAGGTGTCTATAAAAATAAGTTAAGTGATATTTCTAAGAACACATTAAACACAGGAGAAATCTATGTTTGAATTGCAAATGCATACCTTAGAGGTACCATATCTCCGTTGCTATCTGCAAGAACAATGCATCCTATATGATAAAAAAATAAGTGCTCTAACTATACGAATTGCTTCATGTTCATCTCGAAAACCCAGCAGCGGATGTTCCTGATTAAAGAAGACTTCGCGTATCCATGACAGCTTCACCTTTCCACTCTTTATCCGAATGGGTATTACTCCTAACAAACTCAAATATAGTGCATCTCATCCACTTGTCGAATCTCCCGAACAATGACAGGTTGATTGTCAACTCTCAACCCACTAATCAATCCTATGTCATGTAAAGTAATAGTGGCTTCCCCAAATCATAGGTAAAAAGTATGAGTCATATGTCTCCACCGCTCCAGTAAACTAGACAGCAAGGAAGGATCCATCTGTACCCTTCTCATGTTCACTATGAATGAGAAACTCGATGCTTCTAACACGTGTTGTATTACTGCACGCTTCTTGTCAAAAATACTGTTGAGTAACTCATTATGTTCAACAAATCGAATCTGTAAAATATGTTGAGCAAAATATAAGTAATAATATTAATCAAGTAGGAAATTATAAAACTTATTCCATTACTTACCGAGCTAGTAGGTTGTGAAGACAGATGCTTATTATGCATGTGCAACACTGACGTATCTACAGGTCCAGGTACTCTATCCATTTGTGCCATCTACATATAACAATTAAACATGTTATTAGAAAAACTATTTATAAATTTATTTGCAAATGAAATATAAAATATGCAATTAAAATGCCCTTACAGATCCATGTACTCTATGCATTTGTTCTTATGTTCTACGTGGACCACTTAATCCATTGTATCCTGCTTGCTTGGAGATTTTACATAATTTTGACCGCACACACATTTCATTCATTTAATTTCTAGTTCTTCCTTGTACAGGTCGTCAGACATTCCTCTTCCTAATTATTGGGGGTAGCATAATAGTGTCGTCTTCTACTCTCCAATAACGTCAATCTGGGATGGGATGAAAGAAGAAGTTGTACGCCTGACGATAGTAATCGTTGGAATAACACTATGAACATATATCATAGTTATCCAAGCTTGTACGCGTATGTGAAGCTGCGGCTATGACATGTGTACATAAAAAGTGCTTCATCTACATAAAAACGCACATGCATTCACTTTCTTGAGTAGTTAAGTTAACTTCATATGCATATCCATCACGATCGCAGACTTTAAATTGAGTTAGTGAAAATTTTCGCATGTGGCATGATCTTGCCTCTCTCGTTTGTTTTTCTAGCAACTCTTCATATTTCTTGATCAAATATGTGGTCTTTCCCTCTAACTCCTCACGAAGATCATTGGAATAACTACTAATTTTAAGGAAACTGTTAAAATAAGATATATGACATGTAAATCATGTGCTCCTCTAAAGGCTCTGTTAAAACTTTTATATAAATTCATTGCCATGTGTTCTTAACGATGTCCATTATCTGAACTTACTGACCAATAACTCCAGTCATCATTGTCTTGAGATACGATCCACTCGAAAGCATTTCTATCGAGTATGTTAATATCTCGTGTCATACTATTAAACTTGTTTTCACTGACTCCTCCCCAGCAGCGCAGAATCTATTTTAAATTGTATGAGTTTTATGTCCAGCTCTGTACATGTTGCATGCATATGTCTGAGACAATGATGATGAGTGAATCCCTCTTCCAGTGGAAATAAACTGCTCACAGCATCTTTCAATTCAGGAAATCGATCATTGATAAAAACATATATCCCGACGGTCGACGATTTGTCTTAATAAATTAAGAAATCATCTCCATGCTGAAATGTTCATGTTCTTTTCGATTATAGCAAATGCGAGCAGAAATAAGCCATTATTTGCATCTATCGATGTAGCCACATACATGTGACATGTGTATCTACCATACAAATGTGTTTCATCAATACTTAAAGTAGGCCGATAAAATATGAATACTCTGCGAGAAGATCCAAATGATACAAACAATCTCTGAAAATGTACAGTACTCTCATTTTAACCTCCTTGTGTCTTGAACCACATATAGGTTCCGGGATTGTGTCGTTCTAAAGCACGAACGAATCTCCACATATCACGATATGACTCAACCTCATTCCCATAAACAATATTCATTGCATGTCTCCTTGCATTACAAGTTGTCATGTAGTTAATTTCAATATTCAACTCATCTTTTATTTTATACATAATTGCACCCAGGGTCATACTAACTTGTGCTCTAAAGAAAGATAATATATATTGTTCTACAAATACAGATGTGCATTGATAATGTTTCAGTAAAAGGACAGAAATTTTGCATGTATGCTTTCCCCTATATCCTGAGACATACCAGGCTTGTCGAGGTTTTCTTGTGATGCATGCAAATGCCATTCACAATCTTCATAAATATAAACAACAATCAAAATCTGCTTTGTTTGATGCCTTGGGTTTATATTGCACATGATTTTCCATGCTCCATTTCTATAAGTTATATTGTAAATCTCTTTTCGACTTATAACTCCTACCCAACCAATAACTTAATCTAGAATCATCGGTGGGATCAGATTGTCTCTCTACGAAGGCTACATCTTTTGCTTCTGCAATTTCGTGATCAAACACGTGGGGGTAACTCCTCCATTGGTTCTTCTTCAGCATCCTCATTATTAGCACAATAAGAGTTTCCCCTTTTCTCATTTTCTAAGGCTAGAACTAGTGAATTGTATCCAAAATCACGATAACTATTAACATGCATATTTTCTTCTTCTAGTGATTGAGATTCATTTTCATACTCCTTACTTTCTTCTTCAGATATTGGTGTCGACAATTCATCTTCAGCATTTACTTTTGAGGAACCCTCGATATCCTCAAAAATTGTCTCATTTGTTGACCTAATTGATTTATATATTTTCCAGTGTAGATAAAGAAAATATAATATTATCCCTTAATTTAAATGTGATTATCTTACCTCGATGATGACGGTGTATTTTCCATACCAAATGAGATAGCTTCTACGAAAAGGTAAATAAATCTCACATTAATGATTGAATTCTAATAAGGTGGATTTATCATCGTGAATTGGTACTCTGAATGTTGATCCCTCATACAACCACTTACACGTTAATGTAAGTATATACTGATCGAGCAGGAGATCAGTGGCTTCGGATATTCGAGCCAGTAGATCAAGGTATGTTAATTAGCCTGGTAATATAACCATACATTTATTGCGCACAATATATTCTACATGATCATCAGAGACACTAACCGATCCACCCTTAAATAATAAGACAGGAACGGTGTTGGATGCCATCTCTACGATTCAAATACATGATTTGATTAATTTATTTGAAATAAGGGAATAACAATCATGTATATTTAAAAATATTAAGTTATTGATTACTAATATTTTAAAATTGAACATTAATTATTCAATTATTTTACATAATAAAAAAATATTACTTTTTAATAAGACATGCACGAGACCTATCATTGAATAAATTCCTTTAGCAACCTAAGTGATCAAAATCAAAGAGAGAGAGTCGGAAAAGCAATGCGAGGCGAAAATGATGATGCATGTTAAAGAGAAATGTTCACCTTTCCTCCAGCTTTCTACATGAAAGAGTGCTTAGCATAATTGAAATATATATATATGTATGTAAATGAAATCTGATAAAATTACCCTAGATGAGAAATTTCTATTATCATGAAGCACAATATGCTAATCAATCTGAGATGAAATTAAAAAGTCCGGTCTTGTAGAGCTCGTCGTTGCTCACCACAGTGATACTTGCAAGCACTGTGTAGAACCCCTCTCGGCGCTCGATTCTAAATCTAAATGAGAAGCAATTAAAATTTGACTACATATAAACGCAACTATTGGTGCATGAAATGATAATAAGGTATTTGACCTTAATCTATCGATAAATAATCCTACAACTAGGGCTTAATCACACAAAAATCAAAAAACAAATGAAAAAAGGTAGAAAACCACGACATTAATATTAATTTTTATATTAATATTTTCTTAATTTAATTTAAACATTATCTTTTTCATCTTCTTTAGGATAGTTCCTCCTAAAAAATTTAAACACATATGATTGCAATTGCAAAATATAAAAGATCCTAATTTTAGGGTACATTTAAATGAACTAAATTTCTTGAAATGTATCTAATTTTACACATCTAATTAATGAATGCAATAAAAAATAAAAATTAATTAATGTAAATTTACATGAATAACATGTGTCTTCAAATAGAGATGGTATATCCGAAAAGAATAGATATAATCTTCCTTTGCTGATAAAAACCTTCAAAAAAATATTCACGAAAAATAGTATACGAAAAAAATCTTATTCTTACTCGAATAAGAATAATAGATTGGGAGAGATGCTGAGAAGTTGAAATGTTGCTTGAGAATATGGATTGAGAGAAATGAGAGAAGTAGAATTAAGGGCGGAAGAAGTAGAATGAGAGAATGAGGGAGAAGTGTGAGGAATGAGGGGTGAGGGGAGATATATATAAGGGAATGGGAGAGGGAGCCATTGGCAAATTTCCAACGGCTCCATTCCAAATTAGCACCTGATCATCTCAGGTGCCTATCAATGCTTATTTTTAAATAATATTTTATCCTACTTATTTAATTAATTTTGATTTTTTAATAATTATTTTTAGAAAAACCCTTCTTCTCCTCCTCCACATAGTTAAGTTCATGGTTTTGACGACGGTTTAGTTCGCAGTTGTCATGTAAAACCCTTTTGAGTCTTTAATGAGTGAGAAGAAGCTTTCCTGTTTGTCATTGATCACTTTTGATTGCAGAGCTTTAAGCGCTTCCAGTATTTATTTTATCCCCTTCAATACAGTTCTTGTTTTTTGGCCCGAATTGTACATTCATATCAAGCTGAGATCTGAACATACAATGAACAACATAGATCAATATTTTAAAAATCGAATTGGATATCAAAACGGACATGTATCGATTATTTTTATGGTATGACCAATGGGATTAACCGGTCGAATCAATGATGACATCAACAATTTATAAAAATCAGAAAACATCGAACCATTGTATTGTTAATTTGATTTGTATGGTTCAATTGGATGGAATCAATTAGATTGGTATATCGTACGAATAAATGTAAAAAAATATAGGTCATCAATCTCTCTGTAATAGTTGTTGATATGAACGATTTTCGTTATTTGTATTAAAGAAAGTGCATGTTCTTTACAAATAAATATAAAATGAACAAAGACCAATGTTTTAAAAATCGAACTGGACATCAAAACAGGTATGTAACGATTTTTGTTTTTATGATCTTACTAGTGGGACCGACTGATCGAACTAGTGATGACATCATCATCAACAACAATAACAAAGCCTTTTCCCACAATTAAGTAGGGTCGGCTACATGGATTCTTCACCTCCATTCAGATCTATCTTGGGTCAATATCGGACTTATATCCAAAAA
The DNA here is from genome assembly GCA_037367405.1 of Ottelia alismoides. Classification (NCBI taxonomy): domain Eukaryota; kingdom Viridiplantae; phylum Streptophyta; class Magnoliopsida; order Alismatales; family Hydrocharitaceae; genus Ottelia; species Ottelia alismoides. The sequence continues at coordinate 142,640 of JAZKJV010000266.1, forward strand.
ACTAAGATCCCTTCGTATAGTCTCTTTCCAACACTTCTTGGGTTGTCCTCGCCCTCTCTTAGTCGGCTCAACATCCCACCACTCGCATCTCCTAACTAATGCATCAGTTGACCTTCTTTACAAATGACCAAACCATCTTAAGCGGTTTTCTCGCATCTTGTCCTCGATCGGAGCTACACCAACTTTCTTTCTGATTGCATCATTCCGAATCCGATCTTTACGTGTATGTCCACACATCCATCATAGCATTTTCATTTCTGCTACAGCCATTCTCTGCACATGTCTATGGTTCACAGGCCAACATTCAGAACCATAAAGCATAGCAGGTCTCACAGCTGCTTTGTAAAACTTTCCTTTAATCTTTAAAGGAATTTTCTTATCACAGAGAACAGCGGAGGCTCCTCTCCACTTTAGCCAGCCTACATTTATTCTATTAGTAACATCTCCATCAATTTCCCCATCATGTTGCAAAATAGATCCCATATATCTAAAAGAATCTCTCTTCTGAATGTTATCGTCACCAATCTTCACCTCGATTCCTTCACCATTGCTACCATCAAAGGTGCATTCCATATATTCCGTCTTAGCCCTATTTATACGAAAACCTTTAGTCTCCAATGCATGTCTCCAAACCTCAAGCTTCTCATTTACTCCATCTCTAGTCTCGTCAATCAACACAATATCATCAACAAATAACATACACCAAGGTAACTCATCCTGAATGTGACTTGTCAACTCGTCCATAATCAAAGTAAAAAGAAATGGACTCAAAGCTGAACCTTGATGTAAACCAATGTTGATATCAAAATAGTCAGTCTTCCCCGTCGAGATACTTACACAAGATAAAGCCCTATCATACATATCCTCTATGAGATTAATGTATAGGACAGGTACTCGTCTCTTCTTCAAAACTCTCCACAGTATCTCTCGTGGGACGGAATCATAAGCCTTCTCCAAATCAATAAAGATCATATGGAGATTCTTCCTTTTAGCTCTATAAATCTCCATTGTTCTCCTCAGCAGATGGATGGCTTCAATAGTTGAGCGACCTGGCATGAATCCAAATTGATTTTCTTTTATTTGGGAAACTTGTCTCAACCTTCTTTCGATCACACGTTCCCAAATTTTCATAGCGTGACTCATCAGTTTGATACCTCTGTAATTTGAACAATTTTGAATGTCTCCTTTGTTCTTATAAAGAGGCACCACGATACTCCTCCTCCAATCTTCAGGCATTTTCTTGCTTCGCCAAATAACATTGAATAGATTCGTAAGCCAAGTCAAACCACGCTCACCTAAAACTTTCCATACTTCTACAGGGATGTCATCCGGTCCAACACCTTTCCCAGGTCTCATAACCTTCAAAGCCTCCTCTACTTCTTTTCTTTGTATTCGTCTATAGCATGCACGATTCAAGTAACTTTCACTACTAGCTAGATCACCCAAAGTGATCTCTCTATTTCCTTCTCCAATGAAAAGTTTATGGAAGTATTGCTCCCATCTAGTCTCTATATCCTTCTAAGTAACAAGTACGTGACCTTCCTCGTCCTTAATGCATCTCACTTGAGAAAGGTCTTTGGTCTTTCTTTCTCTTGCTTTGGCCAACCTGAATATATCCTTCTGGCCCTCCTTAGAGTTGAGATTTTTATACAAAACCTCATAAGCTTTTGACTTAGCTTCGCTTACAGCCTTCTTTGCTTCCTTCTTCGCTATTTTATAGTCTGTGACAGTTTCCTCTGTTTTATCCTTAGACATAGCTTTAAAGCAAGCTCTTTTAAATTTTAGCTTCTCTTGCACCCCTTCACTCCACCACCAAGCCTCCTTTTGACCCGGAGCTCCTCCTTTTGACTCGCCTAGCATCTCTTTGGCTACCTTTCGGATACAAGATGCTACTGCCTCCCACATCTCGTTTGCACTACCGCTACAATCCCAAGATAAGTCTTCTAAAACATTCTTCCTAAAGCTTGATTGCTTCAGCGGAAGATTCCACCACCTAGTTCTAGTGATCTTAGGAACCTTCATTTTCTTTACCAGCCCTTTTACTTGTAAATCCAAGACTAACAAGCGATGTTGGGTTGTCAAACTCTCTCCAGGGATTACTTTGCAATCTTTGCAACACAACCGATCTCTTCTCCTCAATGCAAAGTAATCGATCTGTGTTCTAGTTGAGCCACTCTTATAAGTAATTAAATGCTCCTCCCTCTTCTTGAAAAGAGTGTTTGCTATGAAAAGATCATATGCAGTTACAAAATCCAGAATGACTTTTCCCTCTTCGTTTCTATCCCCAAAACCATGTCCTCCATGCACCCTTGCATACCCTGAAACATCTTTTCCCACATGTCCATTAAGATCTCCACCTATGCAAACCATCTCTCTTTGTGGGTTTACTTGTAAAATCTTATCCATATCCTCCCAAAAAGCTTGTTTAGTCCTTTCATCTAAACCAATTTGTGGTGCATAAACTGAGATGATATTCAGAATTTCTTCTTCAAGCACCAACTTTAGCAAAATAATCCGATCCCCAAATCTTTGCACCTCAACCACACAATCCTTCAAATCTTTATGAATAACCACTCCAACACTGTTTCTTCCCTTATCTTTACCTGAATACCAAAGTTCAAAGCCTGTCTTCTCGATCTCCCTTGCTTTCTCTCCAACCCATTTAGTCTCTTGAAGACATAATATATGAATCTTCCTTCTTTCCATTGTATCCACTATCTCCATCAATTTTTCAGTTAAAGTACCGATATTCCAACTACCAATCTGTAACTTCCTTTGCAATCTCTTTTGGACTAACTTCTTTACTCGCATGTGTCCATTATGCGAGAACCCTTGCAAATTTTGGACTGCATCCGAGCGGTGATGCAGCGGAACTAGCTTATTTACCCGCATGCGTTCCTCATGCGAGAACCCTTGCAAATTTACCCGCATGCGTTCCTCATGCGTTCCTTATGCGGTGACATCATCAATTTATAAAAATCAGAAAAAATCGAACGATTGTATTTTTATTTGGTTTGTATGCTTCAACTGGATCGAATCAATTATATGAATAAATATAAAAAAATGCTACATCATATTTTTAGAGAGTTTGGTACTCGTACCCTTCTCAGTTTTTCCAATAACACTTATACCCCTTTTTACAGTTACATGGGAGTCCCTATATTTTTACAAAATGCATAGTATTGATCTTTTATTAGTACACTTGTATTCCTATATTATACCTACATATGGGTAATATTGTGAATTTAAGAATATAGAAGCACATGTGAAATTGCTAAAAAGTTAGCGAAATAAATGTTATTAGAAAAACTCAAAAGAGCAAATAAAATTAGGGTTTTTATCACGTGTGCTCTTCTGAGATATTACAATATCAATTATGCCCCTCCCTTTTTGGTAATATAAGATGTGCCCCAAATTCTTGTCATTCTATCGCTTGTGACCCTCTCTTACTTTGGTCATCAATAAGTTGAACTTAGCAATGGTCTAATTAAACCGTGGTGTAGTTAAAAGAGGCATATCTAGAAGAATATCCCCAACCTCCTCCTCCACTCCTTCGACCCCTTCGACCTCGACTCCTTCTATGTGTGAACCTCCAACGATGATGGTGGATCTTAGGTACATGCTAGTGAGGGAACACTGAAGGAAGGGGATCGCAACGGCGACGTTGAGGAAGGTGATGCGGGCAGCGACGGAGGAGTGGTTCTTCTGTTGCCCTAGGGGCAGAGGATAGGAGAGGGAGGAGGAGATCAGTCTGGGGAGGCTGGGGGTAGAGGAGGGAGGAGTGGAGCGAAGGAGGAGGGAGGCTGGGGGCGAAGGAGAGGAGGGGGAGGAGGTTGGGAGAGGAGGGGAGGGAGGACGAGATCGACCTGGGGAGGAGGAGGAGGTCGGCCTATGGAGGGGGAGGAGGAGGAGGTCGGCCTCGGGAGGAAGAGGGAGAGGGTAAGGAGGGTCAAGAAAGACCTCTCAGCCTCTTTCTCTAATTTGTTTCCGTTTGTGTCCCCAAAGTTAACATACGGTTGCATTAGGGACAAACAACAACTAATTCGAGGGGCAAAGTGATAGAACGGTAAGAAGTCACGGGTACAACTAATATTCTCAGAGAGGGAAGGTATAACTGATATTGCAATATCTCATAGGGAAACAAATGATAAAAATCCATAAACTTATTGTAAAATTCATATAAATCTATATATGTGATGTATAAAATTAATATTTTAAAATTATTTAGACTCTGATTAATGACAAGTAATGTAATTTTACCGACTCTCATAATATGACTATGACAACATTTTCTTCATTTTTTTCTTAGAAGTAGACAACTTCATGCATAACGTGGAAAGAGAGATGCAATGCTCATATATCGAACAGACAACTACAAGGTCGGTATTGTACAATTTTATGGCTCTAATGGAGAATGAGGGAAGTGAACAAACTACAAAACAGCTAAGAATCGAGGTTCCAGCATAATCTCCATCGATATTTCTCCGCATTGATGCATAACGTGGAAAGAGAGAGGCAATGCTCATATATCGAACAGACAACTACAAGGTCGGTATTGTACAATTTTATGTCTCTAATGGAGAATGAGGGAAGTGAACAAACTACAAAACAACTAAGAATCGAGGTTCCAGCATAATCTCCATCGATATTTCTCCGCATTCATGCATAACGTGGAAAGAGAGAGGCAATGCTCATATATCGAACGGACAACTACAAGGTCGGTATTGTACAATTTTATGGCTCTAATGGAGAATGAGGGAAGTGAACAAACTACAAAACAGCTAAGAATCGAGGTTCCAGCATAATCTCCATCGATATTTCTCCGCATTCATGCATAACGTGGAAAGAGAGAGGCAATGCTCATATATCGAACGGACAACTACAAGGTCGGTATTGTACAATTTTATGGCTCTAACGGAGAATGAGGGAAGTGAACAAACTACAAAACAGCTAAGAATCGAGGTTCCAGCATAATCTCCATCGATATTTCTCCGCACTGTGTCGATCTGAACCTATTTGGTTATCGGATTGGGTTAGGTTGAAATAAATTCTTTCGAAAATGGACGGAAAAGTGAGGCCGACTACATCTGTATATGTATCCTTTTTTAATAATTAATAGATACGGACACACTGAAGTATGTCACTTTGATTATAGTAAATACTTATGGTATCTGATTTTTATGCAAATATAATTATAAAATTATTGGTGATCATATTTAATATAACTCATATAAAGTGAGTATAAATTAGTATATTTGTTATATTTGAGCATATTTGATATCAACTTTTGTATGGAAATACATATAGATATATCTATATCTATTTCGATGCAATATCAATTTTATGCATTTTTGCATATGCATTCGTATCTTTTTTAAATGTGACTGGATACATTTATTATTGTATATATTTTAGAATTTATACATCCATATAATTTTAATTTTACGTACATACCCCCTCCATAATCGTGAATTACACACAGAAACATGAATAGTGCTTAAGGGTTTTTACACCCATAACATTGTATGCTTTTGCAAGTGGAGGGTTATGGGTGTGTGATTAGATGATGAGTTAAGCACTATTCCGAGTTCTTGTGTAATTCACAATTATGGACTGTTATGTACGTAATATTGAAAGTATACATAATTATGGATGTAAAAAATCCTCATATTTTAAAATGTATATACATACTTATTTCCCATCGTATTTTTATGTAATCGCTGTATAGATAAGTTGCTTTTATGAGTAGGTCATCCGATACATTTATATTAAACCTTAATCTATAAAGCATTTTTATTCCATGCATCTATATGTACATGTTTGTAACATGTTTGTAGGACAAGTATCGATATTTATTTGTGCCTATATGTATTCATATTCAAGAAAGGCCAAGTATATGCTTACACTTGTGTCTTCACCATATTGACCATTTGCATACTTAGATGAATATGTCTGTAGCAATGGTGGGAAAGTTAACAAAGATTGAAGAAAGTTATATCATTAGACATGAAAGGAATGGAATCCAGAATCTTAAGGGCATATTTGATAGAGGAATAAGGATCAAAATATTACTCCTTCTTATCTATTAACTTGTAGCCCGTATTCATTCTCCCTTGTGTGCCAATGGAACGGAGAATAACACTTACCTACTTTTATTCCACTTTATTTCCCTTATTCTTATCCACCAGCCGAACAAGAATAGTGTTTATTCCCACCATTATTCATGCTTATTCCCAAACCGAACTCCACTTGAGGAGGTGCTTAGGAATGATGTCCCATGTATAATGAAATCAATCAGATTTCTATTGTAGGCGCCATTCGTATGTGATTAGGCTGCAACTAACATAAGAACGGAAACAACAAAGGAATGATGATTTCATCCCCATATATTCCTGCATTACCAGACTGGCAACCTAAAAAGTATATGTGCTCTCCATTTTACTTTGTTCCGAATTTTGGCATCCAAGATTACCAACGGGATCTACAGCGACTGTGGGCATGAGCTGTGCATGGAGGCAAACAAGCTGCATACCTTTTCATAAATCTCAACGCCTGCAAATTATGCCACTTATACCTCAACAAATTATTATTGCATTGGATGGAGATTTTGTTTGCATCTTATCCAGAAAAAAAATCGCAAGGCAGCAGGGCCGGACTCCTGGCCGCAAAGGAGATATCCGCAAAGCCCTGTGAAACAAAACAAGATGGAGAAGTGTATGCTATTATAGGGCATGGTGGCCTCCCATCTCAAACCAATGAATAAACTCATGAACAATTTTTCCATGTTGGCAAAGTTACATTGATTCAGGATGCCAACAACAATTGATTTCTAAAAGCTATAGGACAATAGTTCAAGCCAATTTGAAACATATCAAGGTATGTGGAGCACAATCCATTCTATAGAGAAGGTACCTCGAGTAACATGCACCATCATGTGGAGCGAAACCCTAATAAACATTTCATCATGATATGGCCTGCTCGGTCTTCAACACGAATAGATGAAACGGACTGTAGTCAGTGTCCCTGAAGCAAGATTCAATGGTCCTTCAAGTAAATCTAGTTTTCAGGATCCACGGCATCTGCAAGATGATTATCAAGCCACAAAAGTTTACACTCAAAAATATAATACCAAGATGTTGGTGCTCAGAATAATTTCTTAATTTATCGCTCTAAGAGACCTACCTTTTTACAAGCTGTTATATACCCTTATTGTTCAATTGTTTGAGTTTGAGATGCACCAGAATTCTGTGTATCTACATGTGATTCATGTCTCCGTTTACCACGAGAACTGCGCCGAGACCTCGAAGATCTTGTTCGGGAATGCTTGTCAGTGTTGCCGGTTACCTTACTCAATGGAAGTTCAGGAGGTGCATCAGGCCAAGGAGTGCGCTTTGCGGGTACAGTGATCTCCAGAGGAGGATCAATGATCCACCTATGACGAAATAAATAGTTTGTCAGAAGGCTACATAGATTTTGATTTTGAGGAGAATCTGTATTGCCTAACGAATGATGTGTGCCACAGAATGTGCAAAACAACGAAATAAGAACATTGTCAACACGTAAACAAAATGCATGTCAAAGAAGCTTAAGATTCCTCCAGATGCCCCTCTCTCAGCATGTGGGCTTTGGGTGGTCTCCCTTTCTCTGCACACTCTTCCCCAGCAAAGAATAATTTACCCATATTCTACACATGAAGATACTTCCTTAGGTGTAAATTGACAGGACATAATAAATGAAACAAGATCACGTTATTTGCATTGAAAGCATATTCTCTAAGTAGGAACGCACTTTTTCCATCAGAAGCATGTTTTCGATTTTGGATTTTACAGTATTTGCACCATAAGCATATCATTTCTTAGAAAATTGAGTAATATGAAAGTTCAAAGATAAAACTTAATGGGGGTATAGTACCTCCTTGTATGGTAGGGAGATTTAGGGTTACAAACAATTACAGAAACACCCTCATAATATAAAATTACTTTCGTAAAACATATTCTACTCTAATACTCCCCCTCAAGCTAGAGCATAGATGTCCATGCTCAGCTTGGATATGCACTTGGTGAATAGCAAACAACAAAGTGGCTTGGTGAAAACTTCAACTGTTTGTTCTTTTGACGAGATGGACTCTGTCTTAATGTTATCATGTTGGATCATATCTCTAGTGTAATGACAATCTATTTCCACATATTCAGTTCGTTCATGAAAAGTAGAATTGTTTGCGATGAACACGACAGCAAAATTATTGCACTGCAAGATCATAGGACTTGGATCTGGAAGTTGTAAATCTTTCAGTGCTGACTTAATCCACATCAATTCAGTGGTAGCTTGGGCTATTGCCCTATATTCTGACTCTACATTGGAGAGAGCCACCATTGTTTGTTTTTTACATCTCCATGTGATTAGTTTACCACCAAGATAGGTGCAATAACCAGTGATGGACTTCATGTACTTATCCATGTGATTAGGTTATCACCAAGATAGGTGCCATAACCAGTGATGGAGAACTTGTCACTGGGGCACCCTGCATAATCCGCAACTGAGTATGCTACAACATTAAGAGCTTTGCGAAATGTAAACAATAATCTTGTTAGAATCAAACGCACTAAGCACACACAAATATGGAGACACGGATTTACGTGGAAAACCCTACGGAGAGGGAAAAACCACAGGGGCTCTCAATCCCTAATCTCCCTCACTAGAGATTAGGGCACTCTTCACTAAAAACTTGTTTTCAAATGAGGGATGAGTACAATATATAGAGAAGGATGGGTAAACGGTCTCTCATCCAAAGATCCGTTTACCCATATAAGTATAATAACTCAATACCCCCCCTCAAGTTGGGCATACATGTCCACCATGCCCAACTTGCCTACATTCAACTCAAATTGTACCGTAGGCAGCCCCTTTGTGAAGAGATCAGCGACCTGATCAATAGATTTCAGGTAAGGCACAGACACAACAGTCCATCATCAATCTTCTCACGGATGAAGTGTCTATCAATCTCCAAATGCTTTGTTCTGTCATGTATTACGGGATTGTTGGCTAAATTTATTGCAGCCTTATTATCACAAAACATCTGCATTGGCATACTAACTTTGATTCCCAGATCATGGATTCAGTAACGCCATTTGCAAGAGCTCGGTATTCTACTTCAGCACTTGATCTTGAAACCACATTCTGCTTCTTACTTCTCCAAATAATCAAATTTCCGCACAAATATACAGCATAACCTGAGGTGGATCTTCCGTCATCAATGGAGCCAGCCCAATCAGCATCAGTGTATCCTTCAATAGTGACCTCATGATTCTTCTTGAACATAAGACCTTTTCCCAGTGATCCTTTTATATAGCATAAAATCTTATTCACCGCATTAGCATGAGAGGTAGTAGGAGCACGCATGAATTGACTCACCACATTTACGGTGTATGTAATATCCGGTCTAGTAAGGGTAAGATATATCAACTTTCCCACCAATCTTTGATACCTGCCCTTTCCGGCATCATCAAGAAGGTCACCATCCTCTTTATTCAGTTTATGGTTTGCCTCAATAGGATTAGTAGTAGGCTTGCATCCCAACATGCCACAATCTTTCAACAAGTCCAAAGCATATTTTCGTTGACTTAGACATATACCTTCTGGAGATCGAGTCATCTCAATACCTAGGAAGTACTTTAACTTTCCCAAGTCTTTCAATTCAAATTCACCTGCAAGTATTTTCTTTATCCTGGAAATTTCTTCTTCATCATCACCTGTAAGGATCATGTCATCGACATACACCAAAAGAATAGATCTTTTTTCATCACTCCTCCTTATAAACAAGGTGTGATCTCCATTCACTTGAATATATCCATTCCTAATCATGACCACACGGGAGACGTTCAAACCAAGCTCTTGGTGACTGCTTTAATCCATATAAAGACCTTTTTAGTTTGCAGCACTTGTTATACTTATCAAATCCAGGTGGCATTTTCATATACACTTCTTCTTTAAGATCACCATTCAAGAAAGCATTTTTCACATCCAACTGATACATCTTCCAGGAAAAATGGGTTGCTAACCAAATAACAACCCTGATCGTATTCATCTTGGCAACAGGAGCAAATGTCTCCAGGTAGTCAATCCCATATTTCTGGCTGTATCCTCTAGCCACAAGCCGAGCTTTGATTCTGTCAACATTCCCATCCGCATCATATTTGATTGTATAGACCCATTTAGAGCCAACAAGGTGAACACCCTTAGGAGCATCAACAATATCCCAAGTATTATTTTTAACCAAGGCATCCATTTCTTCCTTCATAGCATTTATCCATTTCGGATCCTTTTTGGCTTCATCAAAATTTTTGGGAACATGATGGGCATCAAGAGAGGTAATAAAGCATTTATATCTTGAACTCATGTTAGTATAGGCAACAAAGTCCTCCACTGGATAACGAGTAGAGGCTCGAACATTTCTAGTAGATTTTCTCATAGCAATGGGATGTTCATCTAGTAAAGGGTTGACATTCTCAGTATGAATATCAGGAGGGAGAGGAGCACTTGTAGAGCTTTCATGGCCAAAATCACCCATGGAAGGGTTGACATCATGGTCGGAGGAAAGGCTGACACCCTGGTTCGGTATCATCTCTTCTTCGTTTTCCATCACATTATCTGATCCCTTTCGTCTGCTATAAATCTGTCCAAATCTGCATGCATTTTCATTGCCTTTGTCTTTATCTTGTTCATTGTTCTCCCCCACATGGATAGATTCTTGTATGTCACTAAGAAAGTAAATCCCATTCTCATTTTCCTCAACATTTGTACTCACAGACTTCCCTTGAGGAAATCTCTTAGGGAAGTAGGACTCATTCTCAAAGAAAGTAACATCCTTACTTACATGAAGACGACGTGCCACGGGGTCATAACATTTGTATCCCTTTTGAGTACCAGAATACCCAAGAAAGATGCATTTCGTGGCTCTTGGATCCAACTTACGCCAACCTGGTCCAGAATTGTGAAGAAAGCATACACATCCAAAAACTCGTGGGTCCAAACTGAAGGGAGAGGTATCTGGATGGATGACAGAGAAAGGAGTTCTCTTCCCGATTACGGCAGATGGTGTCCTATTGATTAGATAGGCAGCTGTCAAGATGGCTTCTCCCCAAAAATTCTTTGGCACATTTCGCTGGAGTAGGAGTGCTCTTGTGACATTCAATAAATGACGATTTTTCCTTTCAGCTATCCCATTCTGTTGTGGCGTGTAACTACATGAGGTTTCATGGATGATACCCTTCTCATCAAGAAAAACATGTAGGGAACTTTCCATGTACTCCTTGGCATTATCAGTCCTGAGTCTTCTTACTCTTGTTACATACTGAGTGCTTACCATATTTATAAAGTTCTTTATAGCAGCAAAAACTTCACTTCTATGTTTTAAAAGGTACACATAACTACTTGAAAAATCGTCAATGAAAGTGATGTAGTACATATGGCCACCCATGCTCTTCACACTTGATGGACCCCAAACATCAGAATGCACCAATTCGAATGCACAAGTAGATTTACCAGTAGATGCAGGAAATGTAGTTCGTGTTTGCTTTGCAAATTGGCAAACCTCACATTGCAAATCATTTTCAGACAATCCAGAGAATATCTCAGGCATCAACTTTTGTAGAGAAGAAAAATTGATATGACCAAGACGCTCATGCCATTTTCGTACTAAAACAGAGTTGTCCTTTTCAAGGCGAGCTTTCATCACAGATGTAAGGGCTTGACCCACTCGAGCTGGAAGACGATATAATCCATCCTCAACTAATCCAATTCCAATCTTCTTTCCTGTCTGTAAGTCTTCTAAGACACACGAATTGTGATCAAAAATCAACCTGCAGTGCAATTCTTTAGTAATCTTACTGACTGACAAAAGATTTATTGGGAAATCGGGAACATGAAGTGCATCGGTAAGGAGGAAACGATCAACAACAGAAATCGTTCCTTTTCCAGCAACAGTAGCTGGAGACCCGTCTGCAACGGTAACTTTCTCTCTTCCAGACGATAACTTGTAATCATGAAACATTCTATGATCACCTGTCATGTGATCGGAAGCACCACTGTCAATAATCCACTCAGATTTGGTAGAGCAAGTATCACTAGTTCTCCTCATATTAAAAGTTGAACCATTGTCTGTCGATTGCAAGGAGGCATGTTCTTTCGTAAATGATTCCTTCAAAAAAGACTGTAACTCCATGATGGTATCCTTTGTCAAGTCAGGCTCTCTGGAAACTCCAAGCATCATATGATCATTCAACAACAAATTTGTAGCCTTTAGATTTTGACTATTTCTCACAGACATTTAATCATACACCTTGAGTACAATAGGAATAACAGTTCAGCACAAAGAACTTCAAACACAGAAGATCTCAATGAGGCTCTTTGTGGCTTTTTATCGAACACCTGGTAGACAACCGTAACAACCAAGTATTCTCCTGCAAAAGAGGGGCAGAAAATGTCCCCAAAAACCAGGCTATACGCCCACAACAGCACTTACGAGCACAAGGCTCACACCAAAGGTTGTTCCCCCAACAACCAGGGAACGTACCTCACAACACCAATGGAGTTCGGATCAATTTTAGATGCCAAAAGATAGCATAGCAGCAGCAGCAACAGCCTCTTGCGGGTGGATTCCGACCTTCCACAACTCCAAAATGCGTGGAGTGGTTTCCGCAACACAATATGGTTGACCGACAACGAGAGAAATCGAAAAATCGCCGCCAAAAGACAGAATCCAGCACCGTAGAACCAATTTCCAGCACTTCGAGCAGCAGAAAAACACATTCACATGCCTCAACTCTGATACCATGTTAGAATCCAAGGTTGCAGAAGTCGGCAGTCGGTACTCGGTCGGCAGGGTCACTGACTAAGGATTAATCAGCAGTCGGGAGAGTAATCGGATTTAGTCGGACATTAGTCGGTTTTGAATTTTTTAAATATTTTAAATATATAAATTAATTTTTAATACATATACTGTCATTTATACTCATATATTTAGCAATTTTAATATTTTTACGAAATTACTTGGTGATGGTTTCTTTCATTAAATGACATCAACTACAAGTGCTACGATAATTCAAAATTTATAATGACAAACAATTATAGGGCTGTAATAAATTACTCTCATGCAACATTACCATGAGATATTGTGGGTCCTATCTATAATTTTACCCAACATCTCTCTCGACTATATAACTTATTCTTAGCAGAAATTTCCAACAATAACTTCTTCTTAGCAGAAATTTTCCAATAATAATTATAAACTACATTCAGCTATATATGCAGTGAAAATATATCCCCTAGACGGTGTTGATGGTTTCTTTCATTAGACCTATAAACACAACCTAATTTCTATTATATGATTAACTGCAAATCATCAAGAAAGACAGTAGCTTATGAAAAAATGAAAATAAGGGAGAACTACTTGGTACTTTCATTAAAAACCAAACCTAAGCGGCTAGGTTGGGCGTTGGAGAAGCTTGGAGGAGTGTTTGGAGAGGAGCTTTGAGCTCCCTCGAGGTCGGCGGCTCCAAGGCGGGGGGTCCTTCGATCGGAGCCAGAGGAGATGCCATCCGACGACGAGGTTTGGTGGAGGCGGAGTTGGTGGGCGCGGTCAAGTTGGGGTGTCGATCAGAAATTAGGGTATGGGAGCTTACTGTCGAACAGTAAGTTCCCTTTAGAGGATAATCGGGCATTCAGTTATTCGGATTTTAGGGGTCCAGTTAAAAAAACAAAAAAGTTCTATGCAAAAAGCGGGGGAGTAATCGGCCGACTAAACCGACTACTCGGCCGAGTAATCGGGTCTAACCGATTAGTGGCCGAGTTTGGCTAGTCGACTCGGCTACCCCACCGAGTCGACTAATCGGATTAGTCGGCCGATTTCTGCAACACTGTTAGAATCAAACGCACTAAGCACACATAAATATGGAGACACGGATTTACGTGGAAAACCCTACGGAGAGGGAAAAACCACCGGGGCTCTCAATCCCCAATCTCCCTCACTAGAGATTAGGGCACTCTTCACTAAAAACTTGTTTTCAAATGAGGGATGAGTACAATATATAGAGAAGGATGGGTAAACAGTCTCTCATCTAAAGATCTGTTTACCCATATAAGTATAATAACTCAACAAATCTTATTCCTGGAGCAGATTTTAGATATCTCAAGATCATCAACACATCATCCCAATGTACTTGTTGTGGTGTATTCATGAACTGACTCACATGGTTAACAACAAAAGAAAATATCTAGACGAGTGATGGTTGCATTTAGTAGTTTTTCCACTAGACATTTGTATTGTTTTGCATACACTTTATGCAGATGATTCTTCAAACAACCGAGCACTGCAAGATCATAGGACTTGGATCTGGAAGTTGTAAATCTTTCAGTGCTGACTTAATCCACATCAATTCAGTGGTAGCTTGGGCCATTGCCCTATATTCTGACTCTACACTGGAGAGAGCCACCATTGTTTGTTTTTTACATCTCCATGTGATTAGTTTACCACCAAGATAGGTGCAATAACCAGTGATGGACTTCATGTACTTCTCCATGTGATTAGGTTATCACCAAGATAGGTGCCATAACCAGTAATGAGAACTTGTCACAGGGGCACCCTGCATAATCCGCAACTGAGTATGCTACAACATTAAGAGCTTTGCGAAATGTAAACAATAATCTTATTCCTGGAGCAGATTTCAAATATCTCAAGATCATCAACACATCATCCCAATGTACTTGTTGTGGTTTATCCGTGAACTGACTCACATGGTTAACAACAAAAGAAAATATCTAGACGAGTGATGATTGCATTTAGTAGTTTTTCCACTAGACATTTGTATTGTTTTGCATACACTTTATGCAGATGATTCTTCATACAACCGAGCACTGGGTCATAGGGATTGATGCAGGCTTGGCCCCTGACAAGCTCGTTTCATATAAAAGGTCCATAACATATTTCCTTTGTGAAAGGATCGGACCCCCATTGTTTCTAGCAACTTCAATTCCCGAAAAATAATGTTCTCCGAAGTCTTTGGTAACAAAATGTCCTACAAGATATCACTTTGTATCCACTATGTCACTTGTGTCATCTCCTATTACGATGATAACATTATCATACACAAACATTGCGACTATCTCTTTGCCTATCTTCTTGATGAATAGAGAATGATATGCAATGGAGCGATTAAAGTCGATGTTGGAAGCAATGTCAGATAATTTCTGAAAGTAATCTCGGGGATTTTGTTGGAGACCATATATTGCTTAGCTGAGTTTTACGCCTTCTGATACTCCCTCTTGGTCTCAAACCAAGAGGTTGATGCACATAGATCTCTTCGTCCTAGTCGTCACAGAGGAATGTGTTCTTAATACTAAGTTGGTAAATTAAGCCATGCAAGTTGAACCGTGACAGAAATCAGAATTCCCATCGTCGATAGACGAGCGACTGGAGAGAATGTCTCCAGTTAGTCCAAACCATATGTTTGAGTGTAGCCTTTGGCCACCAATCGAGCCTTGTAGCTTTCCACAGTGCCATCCAGAAGATGCTTGCTGGTCAAGACCCACCTAAACCAACAACAGTTGCATCCTTGGGAGGATCAACCAGTTGCCACATTTTCCTAGAGAGAAGGGTACCCATCTCTTCATGCATAGCAGCATTCCATGCAAGGGCTAATAATGTCTACTTTTGTATAGTAGGTATGGTGATAGCTGAGAGACCTGATACGATGGTTTTGTACGGTGGAGATAATCTGTTTTATGAACCTTGCTTGGAGATCGGGTGCAATGTGCATGCTCGTTTCCATTTCGGAATGGCTATTGGAAGATTCAAGTAATCTTGTGATTCCTTAATTTCATCCTCTACAGCTTGTTCCCCTGTAGAGATATTATCCTCTAGCATAGATTTATTACGGTGTGTTTAGTATGTGGGTTAAGGTGGGTTAAACTGGTCGGGAGTAACCCGTTTTTTTGTTTTGGTGTTTGGATAGAGGGTTAAACTGGGGGTGGGTTAGAAGTGGGTTTGTTGTGATATGATTGTATTGAAGTTTAAAAAAGTGAGTAGTTATTGTGATGTAATCGTATTGAAGTTTGGAAATTATTTATTTAATGTATTAAAAAAGAAAGGTAAAGTGGGCCCCACATGAAAGAGAAAAAGAGAGGTTTGTGGGTTTAACCCCCAAGCCGAACGGCACCTTAGTGATCTATCTTAACATACCTCAGGATTGGGTGCCGATCTGGAAGTAGGGGTGTCCGACTGGAATAAAATAACCAAATGATTGATTGTTAAGAGGACTTTTTTATTCTGCAGAGAAAAGATAGAATTAGGAGGCATAGGAAGATTGATAGTCTCCCTGACATCAAAGGGTATCACACGAGACCATGAGGTAGAATAATAGGGTATGAACTCAAAAAAGGTAACATTTGCACTTACGAAATACCGACGGTGACGAGGATCATAACACGGATACCCCTTCTGAGTTCTAGAGTAACCCACAAAACACATTTCATCGCACGCGGAGAAAGTTTATCACATCCAACATCATGTATATGGACAATGGACATACACCCAAAAACTCTATGCAAAACATGGAATAAGTTGTTTTCAAGAAAGAGAGAGTACAAAGAGCTTGTTCTTCCAAGACAAGGGAGAGCATGTGATTTATCAAGTATGTAGTCGTGTCCTCATAACTCCCAACAGAATGGTGTAACTGAAAGGAATCACCACCACATTCTTGATGTGGCTCGCACATGTTGGTTAGATAATTCCATGTTCAACCAAAAAGGAATGAAGAAAATTATTATAGAAATCAAGAACGTTATCGGTGCACATTTTTTGGCATCAAAACCAAAAGCATTTTCATTTCCAGCAAGAACATTTTTGTACTGGTGCCCACTTTATATTTTGATTTCATAAGAAAAACACATGGAACACGGTAAAGTCATTAAAAGCAATAAGATAAAATTTATGTCTAAAGTGATTTGGAACACAACTAGTTCCCCACACATCGAAATGTACTAATTCAAAAACATACTTAGCAACACGACTAGGACGACTTCAAAACGAGCTTCCATGATGTTTGCCAAGTTAATATGCTTCGCATTGTAGAGGTGGTTGCAAGAATTTAAGGAAGAATTCTACGCAGTTTTGGTAGAGGTAAGTGACCACGACGAAGATACCAAGTATAGATAGATGAATCTCCGGTAGAAGTAGAGATGTGATCAGCAAAAGGAGACTGTGTCAAGGGGTACACACCCCTTTCTTCATGGCCACAGCCAACCACAGCATTATATTTCTTTCGTACCTTGAACATAGCATTATATTTCTTTCGTGTTGCATTCTTGCCAGTTTTTTCAGTAGGTTCCTCATTCATGATAATGTGCACTTTGTCATGTCCTTCGATTACATTCATAAGAGACTACGACCATAACACATAGTTTGCACCATCTAACTTGGTGATTGTACCAAAGAAGGGGTTCTTTATCTCCCCTTCCTGAGTAGATGAATCTACTACTTAAGACATTTTCACACAATAAGGAACCAATTACAACAATTGCAGTAACAACATGCACCAATCCCAGTGAAAACTTCATATCTTATGCAAATTAGATCATAAGTTAATGCTCAGATATCAACCAGCAGGAACTTCAGAAGGAGCAATACTCGCGGTACAATTCTGGCATATGGTGAGTATCAGATACGTGGTTGGAGAGAGAACGAATGCAACACATGTATATGAGCTTCAAAAGCTCATTTTGGCTTCAAGGGAGGTGGCAAATCCTGCTAAAGGTGAACAACACTCACTGTAAGGTGCCGAGCACCTAGATCACACCATGAATGGGAGGACCTGGAAGACCTTCTCAAACTTGACAAATAGTCGGAGATGGAAGGCAAGAGGAAAAGTTTGCATTGGGCAACAAGGCTCGTTGAACGATGATGACGTTAGCAGCGTAAAAAATGGAGCAGCGAGAGGGCAATGTTGGTAGTAATCTTGCTAGGGATGGAATGTGATGAGAGAGCTGGGCGATGACAATGAAGACTAGTGGTGGCAAAGAACGATGGGTGATGGCTGTGGTGTAGAGTGGATTTCAAGCTTTAGGCCAACACCTGAGAGAACCCTCTCACAGCTCTGATACCATCTTAGAAATTGAGTAGTATGAAAGATCAATGATAAAACTCAGTGGGTGTATAGTACCTCCTTATATAGCATGGAGGTTTAGGGTTACAAACAATTATAGAAACACCCTTACAATATAAAAGAACTTTCGTAAAACATAATATGCTCTAATATTATTGATTTTGGATTCAATTGTATACATGAACATATTGGTATCGATTTTATAGCATGTACATGTTACAATGTATTTGTTAGAGTATTTTATCATAGATGGGTAATTGGATCCTTCCAGGGTCCAATTATCGCATCCACAGGTTTAGTCATACATCATTTATTCGTAGGACTTGGTCATCCTAGTGAGGCTATATAAGAAGTCACACACCCATTGTAACAATTGAGAGAGATTAATAGGATATAAGCTCGTTGAGGCGGTTCTCCCGTGGTTTCATCCCGCTCATGTTCGAGATCGTTCAAGTTCGAGACAATTCTATGGCTTTTTAGAACCCTAATTTTGCGCTAGCAAGCAGGTTCCATTCTAGGTATGTTCTTGAAGATTTATTCTTAATTACATTCAAATTTCGAAGATTATATTACGTCATGGCTGAGTTTTACTGTCAAATTCCTAGTTGTTGCGCTAGTTCTCGTGAGTTCTAAAGATCGCATATTTATCAAAGTTTAAGAGAATTATAGTTCCTAATAGAAACCCTAATTCTCCACAGCATGGAGGCCGCAAAAACACACCATGCGCTTCTGAAGATTGTTATTAAGTTCAAGTTTGGACCTCCTTGCAAGATGAGAAGAAATTCCAGGAGATTGCAATCGATCCAAGCACAACGCTTTTGATCTCTTATTAGATTCGAGATTTGTTGCATCACACGAGTCGAGAAAAAAAAGGTGGGGCCTCAACCCTCAAGAGAAAGAAAATCTTTAGTTGTGACGAGTTCCTGATTGGAACCCTAATATAGATGACACCAAGAGGCTCAAAGAAGAAGAACCAAGAACCGAGTCTTCAGCATAGGCCATATCGATATCGATATCGTATTGGTCCGCCCGTAAAAGGATATATTAGGATATATAGCCGATATAATCGACGATATAGATGGAAAATGTCAGAAATGACTCAAAAATGGTATTTTTTCCATTTTCAGAAATTAAGATCATCCAAGATATTAAAACAACAAATAACCTATAAATACACACTTATATCACACATATCGTTCAATTATACCCCATATTCGCACATATTGATCATTTCAAACATATCGATGTTAATATTGATTCCTGATTTATGATATTGGAAGTGGAATTCGTCTAGGTTCCTAAAACACTAAATAACTTACAAATATGCTCTTATATTACACATATCGATCATCTATGACCCTTATATTGTACACATCGGTCATATAAAACTTATCGCCGGTATTATTAATTGTTGACCTATAGATATTGGAAATGGAGTTCGTCCAAATTCTTAGAACACTAAATAACTTACAAATATGCTCTTAGATCACACATATCGATCATCTATGACCTATATATCGCATATATCGGTCATATCGAACATATCATTGTTAGTGTTGATTGCTAACTTGTGGATATTGGAAATGTAGTCCATCCAAGTTCTTATAATACTAAATAACTTACAAATATACACTTATATCACACATATCGATCATCTATGACCTTATAATGCGCATATCTGTTGTATTGAGCATATCATTGTTAATATTGGTTGTTGACTTATAGATATTGGAAATGGAGTTCAGCCAAGACTTATATTGCATCACATATTATGTATAAACAAAATGTTTGAACTATTTTTAGAACCAAAGAAATAAAGAGCATAATAGCATTTTTAAAAGAGGCATAATACATAATAATAATTTCGAAAAGAAGAGAAGATGAATTAAAATCGATTGGACACCCCAAGGTGAAGAATCATTGTATGCACCCCCCATGTCGCACCATACCCTACCAGACGGGGGTCTCGCTGCAAAATAAGTAGTGAAATCAAGCTTATAACAGTCTTATTCATCAATATATAGATATCGGTAAAATTACAATGATATCGGTCAGATACGGGAATTTTTGTACTGAATCCAGCCATTTTTGACCGACAAGGGCTGATATGGCGACATATTGCAGATATCCTTGTAAATAGATATGCAACCTGATATCGATATCCCCTTACACTCGATACCGATATATTGGCGATATGGCCATCTATGGTCTCCAGGTGAAACCCCCTTCTCACGCCACAGTATTCACGATGATGGAGAAAACAATGCTCATCTCCATTGTGTCGACAGCCCATAGGTAACCAGGCAGCTGTCGAACCCTACTTCTCCATGTGGTATGCCATCTGCAAACGGAACCCTACTTATCCACCAAGTGGCATGCCCGATCTATCTCGTATTGCCTCCTCCCTCCATGCAGTCTCTCAGATATGGCAATTGGGTCGCAACATTGGCCTCACCTCCCTCGCCAGCAACCATTGAGAACCCCTGTAGTTGCATTAAAAATGAGATGCCCATTGGGGGAGACATCGTGCATTGAGATAGATGGGGATCTCATCACAGGAACCCTAAATAGAGCTTGCTCATTTTTTTATTCGGGAGGTTTCTTTTACTAGAAACTCACGCTTCAAGAGATAACCCTGATCTATTCTTTGTATTCACTGTAGATATTAGAAATCATTATGGAAAGTGTTTCCTTAGAATTAATGATTTCGAAAGGCACGAATCGTTATGCTGAAATTTCATGTTCATACGATGAACATACATTATTTTCTAGCAAATAGTTTGTTATTGTTTCCGCAAATCCGTGATGCGAAGTTCGTGAATATTCAATTACTTTCTTCAAATCTCTTCTCTACTAACAATGAATGACTAAAAAATTTCTCAAACGTCAACAACAGCAAAACCAATTAAATCAAAGCAGCATCCTCGTCGTCTATTTTAGCATCTATGATTCTCAAATCTAGAATCAGCATGTTTAAATGATATGGATGCTCTTTAAATGTTGTAACTTCTTGTATATAGAGCGAGAATAAATGTTGCTTCAATGGCAACTTGAAGGTCATAGACTATGTCAAATATGGACTCTCTATCCTCAACCATAGACTCATGGTGATCATCTCATTGGTGACTTCCACGATAATCTCATGTGTTAGACATAGATAATCATTGAGTGCCTTATCTTCTTACACCAACAACTTTGTGGTCTCAACATTAATGTCCAAGAATGGTGGTTCTAATGTTTAGGATGAAGAAGGGAGAGGGGGAGCAGGAGGGAGAGCAGAGAAGAACCAAAAGAAAGAAATATAGTGAGAGAGCTCGTAAAAGAGGGTTGTCTAAGATCGTGTGGTCGTGTTGCGAATTGCGAAAGCGAAGCACACACAAACGATTAATCACGCATGCACGGAGATGCATGGATTTACAAGGTTCCCCTGTAATTGGGCTACGTCCTTGGCGACGACAATAGGTTTTCATTACGTGGAGAAAGAATAAAGTATAGAGGATGTCGAGAGCCCTAACCCTAGGAGAGTTTTGTTAGAAAATAAGAAGTGGAAGCGGAATCAGAGGACAAAGAAAAATAATCATGGAACACAAAAATTTTTACGTGGAACCCTACTCCCTAAGGAGCGGGATGAAACCATACGAGAAGGCCTCAAAGGGCCAGGTTATGCATTGCACTTTCTTCACTGGATATAATGGTGTGGGGCTCCTTATATAGCACCCACTGAGTCTCCACATCTCCAAACTGGTAGATGTGGGACTAAACTTTGGATGGGTTAAAGGGATCGTGGATAGATCCATTTACCCATCTACATCTCAAGTAGCGCATATATCAAATACTCCAACACTCCCCATCAAGATGGAGCATGCAATGCTCAGCTTGGACAAACAGAAAGAAACTCAACTCATGCTACATGTCACTACACACAATATCAACATAATATGCACAACTGTCGTTGCTTTCGAGGACGTTGCTTCTCATGCCGTGCAGGTGAGGAGGACGAACGAGCTGGAGTGTGAGTAACTGCGGAGAGCATGTGCTCTGAACTGCACCTGTCAGAGTCACTGCAACTGAAAATGAGTCTCCTCGTCGAAGAACTATGGCCCGCCACAACATGTGCACAACAACCCCATCTTTGAAAAAAGGCTAAACTGAAAAGGCAGTGGAAGTGCAATCATCATCGGAGTCCACGATCGCTGGAGAATGGAGTCTGAAAAAGTCTCCTCATCGGAGAACTGGCTCTCTCTCATCTGGCACAGAGAATGGTACCACATGAAAACTCTGGCCGAAACAACAAAAAAGATGGGGACCACGAACAAAAGATAGCACACATGTGCACACCTGAAAAGACCGTATACATGTGCATGTCTGAAACTGGAGACTCAAAAACATCTGACATTGAGTCTGAATAATCTGAACTTGTAGAGTCTGAAATATCTGGCTGGCCTTGCAATCTGGACTGAAGAATCTGGATCTAAATCATCTGTGACAATCTGACTTGTAAAACTTTACACAAAACTCTCCCTTTCTCCCATACTTGTCGAAAAACATGGACGTCGACCAAGTTAGGAGAAGATAAAGAAATTGGGAGAAATATTAGAAATCAAATAAGCCGATAAAAAAATCGGTTTTTCCTTGAAAAATGTCAAATCATTTTTTTGAAATTAATTTTTTTAAGCCGTTCAATCTTTCTTTCTTTATTTCTGCTTTTCATTTTCTTTCTTTCCCTTTTTTTGCAATTTCCATACAATTTTTTGTATGAACCTCTTTCAAAAGTTTTTTTTGCAAATATTTTTCGCACGGCTTTTCTTTGTGCGTGCATTTTTCTCAAAAAAATTTATTGTTTGCCCACTTGGGCCTTTGAAGGCAAATGCCCCCTCTTTTTTTTAAACTCTGCCCAGTTGGGCCTCATCTCACCATCTCATCTTTTAAAAAAAAATTTTAAGGACCGTGGGCCTTTCTTTAGGGTTCCCACGGAAACCCTTCGCAAAAGGGTGTCGCCCCCATCGAGGCTTCTTTCAATAGCGTTGCCGCCCCCTTTGGGTTCTTCATATGTCGTCGCCACGAGGGGAAGAAGGAAGTGTGCATGCGCCTTCGAGGATGCGTGCAAGGAGGACCTGGATCGCGATGGGATCGGGGAATGCGAAGCCCGAGCCTGATCTAGAGCAAGGGTTGCGTCGTTGATGGAAGGAGGAGGTCTCGTGCCGCCGGGGCTTCACGCGAGGGAGGAAGGGAGGTGTGGCCTGGATCGTTGTGGCTAGGGCTTGCTGCAGAGATGTTGTGGTGCCGCATGTACGAAGCACCCCTGGAGCCATGAAGATAGGGCTCGACTGGGGGTCTCGACTTGGATGATGCGGCGATGGAGGCCTGCTGAACAAGAGAGTCAACGACTCGTGCGAGGGGATGCTTGTCGCCTGGAGATGCGTGTGTTGCTAGGCAGAGCGATGGAACCGGGGATGCGTGTGGAAGGGAGAAGAGTACCATGATGAAGGGGAGCGCCTAGTATGGTTGCCGCCAGAAGGGGAGATCCGAATCGACCTCCTGGAAACCTGTGACGACCTAAAAATAGGGTTGGAGAAACCCTAACAATCATTGTAGGATGTTGGTGTAGTAGCGACAGAAGATGAAGACGGGGGCATGGGGATCGCCTGATTGCCGCCTGGAGGGCCCCCATGGTGCATCATTGCAAATGCTGAGATCTGGATTTTGCAGAATCTTGCTCGTCTGATTTTGCATTGGCATAGAGTAGGGTTTCAACAAACCCTAGAATTGATTATAGAATCTCGAACTAGAATTGTTAGAATTATTATATTACAATTATATTTGTAACCTTTCGGGTTCCGTAACCCTTAACCCTTCGGGTTTTGTAACTTTTAACCCTTCAGGTTCTGTAACCCCTCAAGGGTATTTATATATTTTTTTCCTCTTGTACTCTCTAGGGTTTTCTCTCTATATAAGAGACCCTAGACCTATGGAATAGATATCCCATTCTGTCTCTCTTCTCCACATGGTATCAAAGCAAAGGTCCTAAACCGAGGTTCTGATCTAAAATCCCCACCGCCACTTTCAAAAAACATGCGCGGGCCCTCTTCCCTGAATTAGGGTCTCGTGTAAGGCCCTCCAATCGCCTCCAGTGTAGCAGCCCTTCCGCTAGCACTACCCGGCGTTTTCAGGACCTCCTAAAAGGTCGACAGCCCCACAGCTACCCTCCACGGGTACCATAGGACTCTTTGGAGATCCAAAACTCATCACGGATTGCTTCCAAGAATCCAAATATGTTGTCCATTGGGGTTTTCAGCCCTTCGTCAAGGGCAAACGTGAGTTTTAAGGTATTGTTTAGCTCTTATATGCATCCTTAGTTCATCAAAGGATCATCTTTCTATTTTAAGACCACCATGGCACCTTCTTCTACCGAGACAAAGCCCTTGGCCACAAATATTATGGCACAAGGCACTACTATCAAACTCAAGGGCACAAAAAATTGCGTGCTCTGGTCTCGATCTTTTATGGTGTGCATTGGTGGTCAGAGAAAACTCTATATTTTGACTAAAGATCCTTTAGATAAAAAGGACAAAGAGTACGACAACTGACAGACTGATAACTATTTGGTTATCAACTGGATGACCAACAGTGTTGAGGCTCATATTGCCTCAAATCTTCTTTACAAAAATACGGCCAAGGAAATGTGGGAGGATCTTGAGCAAACATACTCCCAGAAGAAGACGAAGTCATGCCTTGCAGATATTTACAGGCGAATCTGATCGGCATCTTAGGGTGATTCCACCCTCATTGAGTACTACAGGCATCTATCCAGTCTGTATGAGGAGCTCGCAATTTTCCAGCCCTCATGTTGCACCAAACAGATACAAGAGCGTTCTTATTGGCAGGTATACCGCTTCCTTGATGGCCTGCATTCTAGGTACCATACAGCGAAGGAGCAATTTCTTATATCAGACACACTGCCAACAATGAAGGCCATCTTTGGCCGACTTGAGGAGCTCGAGACATCCGTTGTACGGCCTCCTGTCTTACCTTCAACAGAGAACTTTGCACACATCGCCTCATCTGGGCGAGGAGGCAGATATGGCTTGCGAGGAGGACGCGGTCACGATCCAAGTCGTGATCGTAGACGGGAATCTGGACGAGGCCGTGACTTTGGTCAAGGTCGTGGGCGAGACTCTACTGCCCCATGCACTCACTATGGTAGGTGGAACCACCCGGCTGAACGATGCTGGCAGAAGTTTGGCGTACCTTCTTATCACGCCAATAATGCTTATGAGGATGCCTATGATGTGGAAGAAGCATCACCTACCTCCAGTGGCAAGACTGATCATCTTAATGATGCAAATTACTCCCGCCTAATGCAGATCCTTCAGACTCCAAGGCCTACCACCACTAGTAACACTATAACTGCTGCTCTGGCTACTCCTTCAGGTACAATAGCCAACTCTGCTATCACTTCTACTCCAGCTTGGATTATTGATTCTGGCGCCTCTACTCATCTCACTGGAGAAGGTAGTCTACTCACCTCTTCCATACCATCTGCCTCTGTGAAGTTAGTTCGAGTCGCTAATGGGACTCAATCACAGATTACTACTGTCGGAACTATGGAATTCTCTTCCAAACTCCGACTTTCGGGGGTTCACTGTGCTCCTGATTTTCCTCTTAGCTTGTTGTCAGCTCACAAGCTTTGTGTTGAGCTTCATTGTCGTGTGATATTTGATGAGTCTTGTTGTTATTTTCAGGACATTCGGACGAGGCAGATTTTTGGTGGGGGTCATGAGAAGAACGGCTTATATTACCTTGACATACCCTCAGACCCCAATTTTGTCGGTGTTGCATCTATCTCCGAAGATCCGCTCCTATGGCATCGACGCCTTGGACAACCCTCTGCGAAGGCCATCTCCATGATGTTTCCTGAACTCTCTGCTTCGAAGCCCTTTCAGTGCAAGGCATGTGAGTTCGGGAAACACTATAGAACTTTGTACCATGTTCGTACTGAGTCTTGTAGTACTGATGCTTTTCATCTTCTTCACTGTGATGTTTGGGGACCTTGTCCGATCCGCACATTAAGTGCTCATCGCTACTTTATAGTTTTCGTTGATGATTATAGTCGATCTTATTGGGTCTATCTAATAAAGGAGCGTTCGGAGATTAATCAGATTGTCAGAAATTTCTTTCAATATGTTAAAACTTATTTTTCTAGCATTGTTAAGATCATTCGTACCGACAATGCTCTTGAGTTAACCCAACATG
Organism: Ottelia alismoides; assembly: GCA_037367405.1. Classification (NCBI taxonomy): domain Eukaryota; kingdom Viridiplantae; phylum Streptophyta; class Magnoliopsida; order Alismatales; family Hydrocharitaceae; genus Ottelia; species Ottelia alismoides. The sequence goes on from JAZKJV010000266.1 coordinate 169,048, forward strand.
ATTTGACCTCTTTCTTTGCATCCCAAGGAACTGTTCACCAAACATCATGTCAATATACCTCAAACAAAAATGGTATAGCTGAGAGGAAACTCCGACACTTGCTAAATGTTGCCAGATCTCTTCTTAGTCAAATAAGTGTTCCTAAACAATACTGGGGAGATGCTATCCTTACTGTGTATCTCATCAACCGTGTTCCTTCATCAGTTCTCAAAGGGGCAACTCCATTTTCCTTGCTTTATCCTACCGAGTCTCATTTTCCTATACCTCTGCGAATTTTTGGTTGTATTGCCTTTGTTCATAACTTTCATGCAGCTGACAAATTATCCTCGCGTGCCATCAAATGCGTCTTTCTTGGGTATTCTCATACCCAGAAAGGCTATCGCTGCTATGATCCTGTTGGACGTCGATACTATGTATCTGTTGATGTCACCTTCTTTGAGCAAACAAGTTATTTCACACAGACTGTATGTGACATTCCTCTAGACCTCCCTCCACCAATCGTCTATACTCGTCAACGTACCTCTATACCTTCTACACCAGTGTTTGTACCTTTGCATGTCCCTTTTATGCAGGATGATATGACCACTTCGAGAGCTCCCACTATTGTTGTCCCGGATGTACCTGCGGAGCTTCCTATAACTCTACGCGAGCAAAAAAGGAAATGTACGTATCACCCCATGTCACATTTTACTTCTACAGATGGTTTATCTAGCTGTGACAAGAGATTTGCATATGCTCTTAATGTTATTACCGTTCCAAGAGATCATTTCAGTGCAATGCAAGATCAAGGTTGGCGACAAGCCATGGATGAGGAGATGGATGCACTTACCTCCCGGGGTACGTGGGATCTTGTGCCATGCCCCCCGGGAGTTCTCCCTGTAGCATGTCGACGGGTCTTCACAACCAAACAGTCGCCTGATGGTTCTATTGACAGGTTGAAAGCCAGACTTGTTGCTAAAGGTTTTACACAAACCTTTGGAGTTGATTATTGTGAGACCTTCTCGCCTGTTGCCAGAATTGGGTCGATACGTACCATTCTTTACGTTGCTGCTAACAAGGCTTGGTCCATTTATCAACTTGATGTGAAGAACGCCTTTCTTTATGGTGATCTTGAGGAGGAGGTCTACATGATGCAACTGCCGAGGTATGTAGTCGAGGGGGAGCATGTATGTCGACTACGCAAGGCCATTTATGGCCTGAAGCAGAGCCCAAGGGCATGGTTTGACAGGCCCACTACGGAGATCAACACACTTGGTTTTCAGAGGACAACGTCTGACTACTCTGTCTTTGTTAGACGACGGTCTACTGGCACGATCATCCTTGTTGTCTATGTTGATGATATGGTTATCACAGGAGATGATGTAGATGGTATTCAGGAGACCAAGGCCTTCCTCCATAAGGTCTTTGTCACGAAAGATCTCGATCAACTTCGTTATTTTCTTGGCATCGAAGTAATACGCACTACAGAGGGGCTCCATCTTTCACAGAGAAAGTATTGCCTCGATATTCTTACTGAGGCAGGACTTCTTGAATGCAAGCCATCTGGCATCCCTGCAGAAGTGAGAAAATATTCAGCATCTACTAATCCAGCATTTGAGGATGCAACACGATATAGAAGCTTAGTGGGAAAATTACTCTATCTCACTGTTACTAGGCCAGATATATCATATGCTGTGAGCAGAGCCAGTCAATATATGGAGAAACCTCTTTACAGTCACTGGCAGGATGTTCTTTTGATCCTTCGATATTTGAAGGAATCTCCCGGACGTGGACTTTTCTATGGGGTGAATGGACACACTAATATCTCCGCTTATACAGATTCTGACTATGTTAGCTCTCCTGAGGACTGCCGATCAACTACAGGATACGCCATGTTTGTTGGGGATAACCTTGTCACTTGGCGAAGCAAGAAGCATACAGTGGTATCCAGATCTAGTGCGGAAGCAGAATACAGGGCAATGACTCAGGCCACATGTGAGATCACATGGCTTGTTTCTCTCCTAACAGAACTTGGCATGTCAGTCGCCACTCCTTTACCCTTATACTGTGACAAGAAGTCTGCCACGTACATCGCCACCAATCCAGTTTTCCATGAGCAGACAAAACACATTAAAGTTTATTGCCATTTTATTCGTGATGCAGTACGAGAAGGACGAATCAGCACTCCACACATCTCCATTGAACTTCAACTTGCAGACATCCTCACAAAGGCTCTTCCAAGGAAGCGCCTAATGTACTTAGCATCCAAGTTGGGAATCATCGATAGATATGCTCCAACTTGAGGGGGAATGTTAGAATTATTATATTACAATTATATTTGTAACCTTTCGGGTTCCGTAACCCTTAACCCTTCGGGTTCCGTAACCTTTAACCCTTCGGGTTCCGTAACCCCTTAGGGGTATTTATGTATTTTTTCCTCTTGTACTCTCTAGGGTTTTCTCTCTATATAAGAGACCTTAGCCCTATGGAATAGATATCCCTTTTTGTCTCTCTTCTCCACAAGAACAATACATCATAATAATTTTCAACGTATAAATCTTCAAGAATATAAAACCAAAAATTGAATCTCGAACAAATGATGAAAACAACTCTCGAGAATCGAACCTGCTCTGATACCATGTTAGAAAATAGGAAGCAGAAGCGGAATCAGAGAATAAAGAAAAATAATCATGGAACACAAGAATTTTTACATGGAACCCTACTCCCTAAGGAGCGGGATGAAACCACGGGAGAAGGCCTCAAAGGGCCAGGTTATGCATTGCACTTTCTCAACTAGATACAATGGTGTGGGGCTCCTTATATAACACCCACTGAGTCTCCGCATCTCCAAACTGGTAGATGTGGGACTAAACTCTGGATGGGGTAAATGGATCCTGGATAGATCCATCTACATCTCAAGTAGCGCATATCTCAAATACTCCAACAAGTTTATATAGTACTCCCAAACAGATGGATCCCTAAAACAAGCGAATCTATATACTGAATAGAAATATAACTGTTAATAAAAAAATCACTGGGAGTATTGTCCCCACACCCCTGTAGGATGGGGTGCATACATCGGTTCTTCAATCTGTGTCATATGGTTAGGATTCAAAGCATATCAACATCTCCACCTTGAATTGAATCTTGTGAGAAGCATTGCCAAACGTTGTCATTACGTTGCCATCCCCTCCTTGAGGTTGCTGCCAACTGCCAACATTATGCAAATCCAAACAGTATCTGAACTTCCTCCCAAGAATTGCCTCTATGAAGATATCAGGTGGACTTCACCTTAATCATCTTCTTAGAATGAATAAAATGATATCTGACGTCTATGTGCTTGGTCATCTCATTATGCACCTGATTCTTAGCTAAGCATATTGCACTGAGACTGTCACAATATACTATAGCAATTTACTATAGCCTAATCCTATTGTAGACCGAGATATCCAACTAATCCCTTCAGCCAAATGCTATTGCAACTTCTGTCAAAATCATATACTCTGCCTCTGTAGTAGACAAAGTAACTCATGATTGTAAGGTAGCCTTCCAACTAATGAGAGAACTCCAAAAGTGAAGACGTAGTCTGTCATGGATCTCCTCCCATCAACATATGCAGCATAGTCTGAATATGAATATCCAACAACTAAACACTCTGAATCATTTCTGTAGGTGAGGCCAATGTTTGATGTTCCTCTCAGATAGTAGAAAATCCGTTTGACTACCTGCCAATACTCCTTCCCTAAATTTCTCATGAATCTGCTAACGCTCACAGCATGAGCGATATCAGGTCTTATGCATAGCATGGCATACATAAGACTCCTAACTGTGTTGGCATAAGGACGCGACATGTGTTCCATCTCTGCATCTGACTGAGGTGGAAAAGAAAATGAAAGATGAATATTTGTAGCGGATGGAGTACCTAAGGCTTAGCTATAGACATCCCAAATCTCATTGGAATATTTTCAATGTAATTTTTCTGAGAGAAGAAAAGATTCCCTTCAACATGATCACGGATGATTTCCATCTTCAAAATCTTCTTCAATGCACCAAGGTCCTTCATGGCAAACTCTGAACCAAGAAGCTTCTTCATGTCATTTATAGTACTCTTCTTCTTGGTAGCAATTAGCATGTCGTCAACATACAGTAACAAATAGATGAAGGACCCATCCTCTACCTTGTTATCGTAAACGCAACAATCATATGGGATATTGTTGAACTCATGATCAATCATGAAGCTCTCAAACTTCTTGTACTATTGCCTAGGAGACTGTGTAAACCCATACAAGGACTTCTTCAATCTGCAGACATGGTCTTCCTTGCCCTAAAATGTAAATCCCTCTGGATGGCTCATGAGGATGTCCTCTTCGAGTTCAACATGCAAGAAAGTTATCATCATATCTATCTACTACATCTCTAAGACTCGATGTGCTACAAGAGCTAGTAGCACCTTGATGGATGTAGGGAGAGTATCTCATTATAATCTACACCTCTTTCTTACTATAATCCTTCGCAATAAAGCATACCTTGTATTTGATGCATTCACTTCCTAAGATCCCTATCTTTTCTTGAAGAGACTCCATCTCCCCACCTATAGTAGCAATCCACTGCCCATATTCTACCACAGCTATAGCCTCCTCATAAATGGAGCGCTTTGGAGATTCTGCCTCCTTGCAACTTGTAGTGCAAATGCAACCATGTCTTCAAAGACATATCTCTGCAGAGGATGTATCTATATGCGGGGTCGATCAGTAGCAACACTTGGTTGCCTCTCCTCTGGTTGCTCAGCTACAGGTTATTCAGCATTAGCCTAATCAGGAGCGGTGTAATCAATTATGTGATTACTACTTGATGATAGTTCGAATTCCACTTGTTTGTGCATATCATCACATATCCTCGCATCAACAGACTCACTACTTAAGTGAAGCATGGAATTCTCATCAAATGTAACATTCTAGCTAACAATATTTCTATGATCAGAAGGGGGCCAGATTCTGTACCTTTTTAATCCTGCACCATAGCCGGTAAACACAACATTCTTTGCCCTTAGTTCTACCTTTCCTTCACTAAAATGGTAATAGGAAGCACAAATTAAGATTCGTAAAATAGAATAAATCAGCACGATTACCAGAATACCTCCATGGATGTCCTGCAACCAATCACAGACATGGGACTCCGATTCATTGAGTAACAAATTGTATTCATAGCTTCAACCTATAATGCTCTACCAAGTCCAACATTAGAGAGCATGCATCTTGCTCTCTTAGAAGTGTCGTGTTCATTCGTTCTGCAACTCCATTCTGTTGTGACGTATTTCAAACGGTGAGGTGTCTCGCAACATCTTCCTCCTTGCAGAACTCATTAAACTCTGACAAACATAATTCCAGTATGTTATATGTACGTAGAAGCTTCACCTTCTTAGAAGTCCAGTTCTCCACCAAGATCTTCCCCTGCATGAAGGTCTGAAATGCATCGCTCGTGTGCTTCATCATGTATATCCAAATCATACTGGAGTAATCATCAATAATAGACAGAAAATGTATGGCACCTCTTAAAGATGGGAGCCCGGAAGAGCCCCATCAATCAGCATGGATGTAGTCAAACGTCTCCTTCATCTTGTAAATAGTTTTACTGAATTGCTTCATGTGTTGTTTCCTTAACATGCAATGATCACAAAACTCCAGCTTGGATCCCTTGAGATCTCGATGAAACCCACTCTGACTAAGGATATTCATCCACATTTGACTCATATGGTCCCAGTTGCATATGTCACAATTTTAAATCAGATTACATGGTTTGGGATATCATTGCTACAAAACATGTGTTTCTAGACACGTGCATGTCATATATGATATTCTGTTTGTTGCCCTTGATGACAACTACCCCAGTTTGGGCGACCTGCATAATTCCATGCATATTGATCTTCACATACTTGATCCCCACAATCTTGCACATTGCATCATTTCCATGATGACATTTCCACCATCTATATTCTCATATGTGTAAAACCAATCTTCAGTATGAGTCAAATGGTAAGAACAACATAAATCAAGAATCCATGTGTTATATGTCGTTGTTTGATATGTGACGATGTGATGGTGAGAACCAGATCATCTTCAAAATGTATGTCTCCTTGAACCACTACAACCACCGTGGCTTTCCCTTTCTTCTTCGAACGGTCCTCCTTTCAATGTCCAGGTTCCTTAAGTTAATTGCATATGTCCTTAAAATTGTGATTCTTCGACTTGGACTTTAGTTGTCCCTTCTTTGAGTAGCTAGAATTGACATGACAATTTTCATGAGTCATAACCAAATATACAACATTAGAGTCCTTCGTGGTAGCCATATGTCGAAATCCACGTGTATGCAGACTCACGCGAACTTCCTCTAGAGTTATCTCTTCTCTTCCCACAATAAACGATTGAACAAAATTCTCGTACAAAAGCAAAAGAAAAACCAACAAAATCAATGCAGCATCCTCATCTTCAGTCTTAACCTCTACATTTCTTAAATCCATCAACAATGTATTTAAGCGATCTAGTTGTTCTTTAAAAGATGTACCTTCCTGCATGGAAAAGATTAGATGTCGCTTCAACAACTTGTTGGTCAGAGACTTCATCATGTATAGACTTACGAGTCTCAACACAAACCGATCGTGGACGTCTCATTGACGACCTCTGTGATAATCTCATCCACCAAACACAGCACGATCATTGCTTGTGCATTCACTTCCTACACTATCAATTCGAAGGGTTCGAGTTCCTTCACCTTCTCTTGGTTAAAGGGTGTCTAGATACCCGGTTGCTTTAGAAGGTCGTGCATCTTGATCTGCCATAGAATGAATCCATTTATCCTTATGAACTTATTGATCTTCAAACTGTGTGACATCTTCTTGCTTGATGATCCTGACAGAACACATGATCTGATACCAGTTTGTAGCAAATCGTGGAAGCGGGACTCATATAAATGACCAATCATGCAAGCAAGAAGACATACGGATTTAAAAGATTCACCCATAACTGGGTTATGTCTTTGGGCAACAACGATCGATTTTCATTATGTAGAGAAATAAAAAAGTACAAAGGATGCATACAACCCTAACCCTAGGGAAGTTTATATAGTACTCACATACATGCGATCTATGATACATATGGATCCATATACCCGAATAGAAATAGAATCGTTAATAAAAGATTTCGAGTTATGGTATAATAGGAGGGGGTGCATACGGTGATTCTTCAACTTGAGCTAGGTGGTTAGGATTCAAGGCACATCAAGAGGTCGAATGACAAAGAGGTCACTAGTTTGGAGAAAGGGGGAATAAAGAATAATGGAAGTGACTTTGCAACGTAAGAGGCTATAGAGGCAGGCGACCGGTCGTGGTCTCTTATTATTAACCAAAGACCATGCGAACGTGATCAAATGAGCATACTTAGGCTTTATCGATGTGAGAAGATAAGGCATATTGCGTGAACTTGTAAGCATGATGTTTGGTGATTTCTTTGCAGTACCTCGAGCCACCGATGTTGTGAAAAGGGTGTTTGGATACCTAAGAAGGTTTTACAAGAGGAGTAATCGATGGTTGAGATGCGTGATCGATGCCTGATATTTGAGATGTATAATAGTGATGCAAACATGAAAATTTCAACCGTGAAAAATAATTTTGATGGTGGAAGTATTCGGTGGAGAAAAAAGTAAAGGTGGGAAAAGAGAAGACTGGACAATTGCGAGAAATTTGGAGAAGAAGAATCAGAAGATCACGTGGAAGAAGAAGATAGAAGGAGGGAGAGATGAATAAGATAAATCTCAACTTAAATTCAACTTCCACTCTACTTAAAATAATGGGCTACCATCCTCTTTATATAGGTGATTGGAATTACAAAAAAAGAAAGAGAATAAAATTCAAATTCCAACTTATCCCAATTGAACTCTAGTTATCTCTAACTAATTGATTGAAGATCACAATCGAACTCATTATTTAAATAAAAATTGTCATTTCGAACTCATTATTTAAATAAAAATTGTCATTGAACGGACTTGATTGGACGTAAATAAAATTAACCCTAACTCTCATCAATTTGTTGACTCTAATTAAATGAACAGAAAATTAAAATCACAATGGATAAATGGAAGGAACAAAAAAGCTTAGTTGAGCTCCAATTTGTCATTCCACGTTGTATGCTCTCTGCCGCTTCGAAAGACTCATCTCCTAATGAGTTGCGTGATCTCTAGTTGCAACATTGGAGGATTTCGTTTGAAACTTGATGGGCTAAACTCCTCTAATTTCTTCTTCTTCTCATCATTATGTTTATAAATCTTTTCCATTGAGGGGCATTTTGTAAAATTTCAACCCCTTCGCTTGAAAAGAATCTCCTGTTGGCTCTTTCTCCAAGTTCAACCTTGTTGTAAAGTACTTTTGGTATAAGGGCTTTCATGCAAATATCTCGTAATCATTGAATAATTTTAAATTTAATGGGAATGAGATGTGATTTTCTGGAGAGAATCCCCCACACGTTGTCGATGGGTTTCATCCTTCCACTCCCTACGGTGGCACCGAACCCTAGAACTATGGTTCCATCCATGGATGCGACATGGAGTTGTACAAGGGCAGCAGCACGCGTGATGTCCTATCCGGCAACATCGAATGGAGTGGTTGTAGTGATGGCTCCTACTGCACAGTCGACGGCGAGAATATTCGTGGTGGTGGAGCTAGTAACGAATCTTGGAGGGCTAGTGGTGGCGGTCATTAGCATGAGATGGGCAAGGGTGAGGGGATAGGAACTACTCCAGAGGCGATCGTGGATGCGTTGTGGGGATGATGGGAGGTTGTGGCAAGATGGGGTTGGGTCCGAAGTTGAATTCGATGATGGTGTAAGGGTGGTGGAAAGGGGCTAGGGAAAGGCGGTTGGGGTGGGGGTGGCTACAGCAAGGTCGTTGGGGCCGCAAAAGGGGTGGCAATAGGATTGTGGTGTTAATGGGAAGCTACAGTAGTGGGCTCGTTGGCGAAGGAGCTAGGGTGACAAGAGCAGGTTTTCATGATGAGTTTGGGAAGGCGGAGGTTGTGGTATCGAGGTAGGCGAAGTTGGTAGTTATTGTAGAGGGTTGGAGAGGGTCGATAATTGGGGATCTTCCTAGATAGCAACGTCGGGCCGAGAGGTGGTGGGTGGTGCTTTGGTACCTTTTTGTGTAGCGATTTTAGCGGTGTTTTGTTCCAGTTGTCATGAGAGAGATTCAATATTCCAAGGACCTCGCAGTTGATCCGTCAAAGCTTGCATATCCCTACCGTTCTAGCACAAGTTGGCAAAAGATTCTTCAACCTCAGTATGCGATGCACGGTCCTTTGAGCAAACCTTTTTTGCTTTAGAACTTCTCAAATACCTCAACGGATCATCAGATTGTGAGAACAACCTGTAGGCCATACTTTGATATCAATTGACATAAACGAAAAAAATTCAACGATGAAAATTAATTTTGAAGATGAAAATATTTTGTGGAGAAAAAATAGAGGGTGGAAGAAGAAAAGATTTGCCAGGTGCGAGAGATTTAGTGAAGAACCGTGAAGATCACGTGGAGGGCGAATATAGAAAGGGGACATAAATGATATAAATCTCAATTTAAATTCAACTTCAACTCTAACTAAAATAATAGGCTACCATTCCTTTACATAGAAGGGGTGGAATTATAAAAGAAAGAAAGAGAATAAAATTCAAATTCTAACCTACTCTAATCAAACTCTAATTATCTATAACTAATTAATCAGAGATTACAAGCGATTTCATTATTCAAATAAAAATTGACATTGCAGAGTACTCGATTGGACGTAAATAATAGGTTTTTTTATCAATTGTGCCCCTCTGAGATATTACAATATAAGTTATGCCCCTCAATTTTTGGGAATATCAGTTGTGCCCTCGACTTCTTGTCGTTCTATCACTTATGCTCCTCGGGTTAGTTGTCGTCCATCTCCAATGCAAATGGACGTTAACTTTAGGGACATAATCGAAACTAAATTAAAAAAAGGCACAGAGAGGTTTTTCATGATCCTCCTCACCCTCTCCCTCCTCTGTCCTCCTCCATCCCAGGTCGAGTTCTTCCTCCCTCCCTCCTGCTCCCCAGGACGACCTCCTCCCCAAGCCCTCCTCTTTCTGCGTCGCCCCTCCCCCCTTCCCCGACCAGTTTAGCCCCATCCTCCCCTTCCCCTCTGATGAATCTATGATACATCATATTATTTATTATTTATTACCCCTCTAAAGTAAACAATTCAATAAAATTCACATTTAGTTCGCCATTATTAATAATTGGTATGTTGTATATAATTAACCCTAGTTGTTAACTCTACTTATTTTATATCTATCACTAACATTTTCTTTATTTTCTCTTTTATTAAAAATGTAACAAAACTAGATAAATACTGTATATATTTATTTCGAGCTTTAAAAAAGACAACTAAAATTACAAAAAATCTCAACACTATTAAAAAGAAGTGTTTCATCTATTAAAAAGACTTCCAAAAATTTGTTATGTGTAATTGACCTCTTCTGACTTTTTGTCCAACATGAAACTTGTAGATCAACAACTTTTATATTTTGACTTTTTACTAATTATGCCTCCTATTACTTTTGTATTTTCTGACTTTTTAAATGGTCTGATTGAGCCACGTGGCACCCTCTGGGACGCCCACATGTCCCCCTTCTCTTCGCACCACCCAGCCTCTCCCGTGGCCGTCAGATCCTCACATCCCGCCTCCATCTTGTCTGTTGATCTCCCAGCACTCCTGGTCATTTGGTCGAACCCTTAAGATAAAATCTTGGCCACACACTTCCGCCTCCATCTTAGCCATAGATGGCTTTGCCATCCAGTGGCTCCATGCCCTCCACGTCACTCATTCCACCTCCACCATAGGATGAAGCCCCTACCTTCATCTCAACCACACGCTCGTGCCTCGCTTCCCACTGTTGCATCAGATTCCCTGATTTGATCCCATCCATCGCTTTACGCTCCCATCTAAGTCGTAAGATCACTTGATCCAATGGCCATCATGCGTCTTCCTCCTCCAAACGCATCCCCTTCTCAGGTGTTACACCTCGCACCACCTTGCCCCCTTTCCATTTCAGCGCCTCTACACAACCCCCTCTCCATGTTCTAACACAAACCCTCCATAGAAATCACCCTCGTCCCCTTCGCACACAATTCATTACCCACTTCTGACCTTCTACGGTTGATGTTCACCCGTTTCAAAACTTGCGCCCATCACCTGTAACCGTCGGAACTCCTCCTTTAAATACCCTGCCCCCCCCCTCTTCTCCACTTCGTCCACCATTCATGATGTTCTCCCTAGATAGCCTCCTCCTGTGACAGAGGAGTTGATTGGCAACAATGGTTGCTCCTGCCCTCGGTGGAGACCCATGGCTTTGGCCATGATTTGGCCACTACTGCACGCCTACGAGCACCAAGGCCTGGTTGTCCTTGTCGTGTGACTACCGAAGCTTCGTAAGAAGCTCAGCCCAAGCTACCTCCTCCGCCATCGAATCCCCTCCGATCAGGTACATCCCTTTCCTTCTTTCGTTTGATTTTTCTCTTATTTTCTCAGCCGCATACAACACCCCCCACCTTCACATGACCACCCTTCGAGCTCCACCGCACTTCAATCGTCAACGTGCATGACTTCGACCACCCTTTCCCTTCTCCAGAGCCCCAGTCACCCCACTCCCCTTCTTCTGCGGCTTGCCGAAGAAGAGGCTTGGGTCCCTCACTCCTTCATCCAATATGGACCCCATTTCACTCTCTCGTGCACACACTTCGTCGCTTTGGCTATTATCTAACAAATGCAGGACCATCTCCTTCAATGGTCAGAGCAAGCATCCCCGCTCCGTTCAAGAGCACCTTCGTCAGTCACCTTCCATCACCGCTTGTCAGAGCTTCGATGACCGTCACAGGCACCTCGCGAAGGTATTTATAATCCCATCTTCAGTTGAACAGCTAGGCCCCACCGGAGCTCGGGGGAGGTCGTCAGAGCCCAGACTCTTCACCGCCGCCTGCGGAGGAGAACGACGCACATGTGCCCTTGGATTCTGACCCAACGGTACCTGTACATGAGGAGTTTCAGTTGCCGATCCTCTGCAGAGTCTTCATCCAACGTCCGTCAGCACCTTGTCTTCTAGCCATTATAATCGCCTTGATTTGACAGCTCTGATCGACGCCCGAGCCTCCACCCATTCCTCTTGGCTCGAGACACCTAAGGCTTGGGCCCGCATTACGTCACCATGACACGTGGGCACCGATCCTCCACCTCGGTCTGAGCCTAGCCCGTACGCGTGCGTATGGGCTGGGCTATTTGCATCCAGCCCCTTCGAAATTCTCTATTTTGCAAACAAAACCCTCATCACGTGTTTCACGTGACGCTTCTGGAGAAAATGTAAGGAGGCCATGCTATGTTGCAGATATTACAATTTGGCCCCTGCGCACTTGGAGAAATTACAGGGAAGCCCCACCTGGTTTCAAATATTGCATTTACGCCCTCCAAGGACCTATTTGCAATAGTTATCTGTTTATTTTACACATTTTTACTGCATTTATGCCCTTGCACTCTTTATTCAATATCTTGAGCATACGAACTCCTTTTCATTTCATTTCAGTTTCATTAAGTTGCTAATTTTGTTTTCTTCTCGATTGCATATTTATTTACTGAATAAACTTAATTTATTGTACTGAATTTTAGATCTTTTATGTGTCATTTGTGCTTATTTTAAATGCCATAAATTATCAATGTGTCTCAATTAATATTGGAACCAATTCACACTTTTGACTGCTCAAGAATTCTGAATCATTTTAGAGCATATTTGTACTTATATTTTGCATCACTCTATATTGCATAAATTAAAGAAAAATAGCATACTCCTCATTTGCATTTTTGTCTAAGTTTTGTCTACAATTATTCTATGTTGTGCATTGTGACTGCATCTGAACACCTAGAGCATTGAATTTATTTGCTCATTCTTAATCAATACTTCTGATAGATAGATGAGGAGGCTCATGTCCTTGTGTTCGACTTTGGTAGACTTACCAAGTAAAATTCTCCACATATTCAAAAGTGTGGTTTTTGTTGAATCATTTTCACCACCTATACTACGATAAGAGACGATTATTAACGTGGCGGAAACATGGTTCATCAAATGGCACTGTTGTCGGGGACACGGTGCACTCTTATTTGTTTATTGAATTTTATTGTATTATTTTGATGTGATTATTTTCAAAATTTTAGTTATTCACATTGTGTTTATTTTTGCATCATTTGTTGATCAAATTCTTGATGATTTTCTGACGTTTTTCTTTTGTGGCAACGTCCATGGAGACCGAGGTCGTTTGAGAACCATGGAGGCGTGGAGTCGAGAGCTCCCGTTGCGAGGAGCCGCAGAAGAAACCCAAGAGAAAACAAGGAATTCAATCAACATTTTATCATGCATTTGGTCTTGTATATATGTAATCGTTGCATTTCCAACGGTCTTTGTTTGAGGGCTCGCATGTGTAGCATAATCATGAACCTTGCATGTGGTGTGTGAAGTTCACCCCTATCCCGAGTGATGCTTCACTTGAGTGCCAACCTAGGGTTAGGCACATGGCTCTCCGAGTTCTTTTATTTTCCTATCATTTGTGCTTCCCTCGAAGGTTAGGACACACGTAATTCATGAGATGCACCTAAACATCGATCAACTAAGTCAAATTTAAATCAAGGTCTTCACGCTACTACTATCATGTTTAGAGTTCGGTTTCTTCGACTTGCATGCATGTAGCATAAAATTTAAATATAGTCTTGCACGTACATGGAGATTGCTGGAGGCACTATAAGTTTCTCTATCAAGCATGCAACATGGTTTTTCACAAATGCACTGGCTGTTCTCAAATCTTCTCTTTATTTATCACGTAGGAAAGAAAATTGGGAATGGCCTATCAGACGATGCTTGTTTGATTTGTGTTCACATTAATACAGTGATAACCTCAAGTTAAAATTGGGACTGTAATGCAAGTTGATGAAGTAAAATGGAATAAAATTCACTCATGGATTTTGGGAGAGCAATACCCTCATTGTACGTAGGATGTATTGAATGTTGAGAGGTGAGGACGTATCCCTATGATAGTACCCAAAACCTAGTCATTAAACCTGCATAATGGACTTCAATTCTGATGATCACCAATAAAATGAACACGATAAATTTGGTCGAACCTTTCTATCCCTTATGTGTAAAGTTGGTTAAATCAAGGGTTATTGCTTGCTTGGTTGAGCTTGAATGTGCATTATCTCAACCCCCCTGTAACCTTAGATGATTCACCCCTCCTCCTCATCTCCATCCATTCATCTTTGTAAATCCAACCCTCCCCTCCCCCCTACTTCTAACCCTGCTAATCTCCAATTCCCAATCCAACATCCAATACTTAGGCTACTCTTCAGCCTAAGTATATAGAAAACTTTGTACAGTGACTAATTATTCACCACGGGTCTCTCCATCCTCATTGCATATCCAATACTTAGTCTACTCTCAGCCTAAGTATAGGGGAATCCAAATCATTCATTCTTCCCTCTTCTTCTTCTTATACTTAGGTCATTTTGACCTAAGTATAGGAGGAGCATCCGAGTCAGTTCTGATATATCACCTTATATTTAACCTGAGCTATGGCTTCATATCACTTTGTGCTATGAGGACATAGCAAGAGTTAAGTGTATAGGGGTATACCGTATATATTGTATATATACTTTAGTCATAGCTCGTATTTTAAAATTTTGAAACTTTTTGGGGCTAGAGTATAGTATTTGTGAACTAATTTTTGTATAAATGTTTGTAAACGCTTTGAAAAAACATTAACTATGTAACAATGTTTTGAAAAGTGTTTGACATTGATTTGAAAAAATGGGGATTTTACTCATTTTGAAAATCGTTTGAAAAATGTTTTGAAAATATATATATATTATGTGACATGATTTGGAAATCTTTTCAAAAAAAATTCAAAAATGAAGGACTAACTTCTTGTTTTAAATTGACCTTATTCAAAATTCCATAAAATCTGAAAAATAAAAAATTTTCTTTGGTAAAGAACTTAAAAATGAGTAGCTACTCTTCAGTGAGGGAACTACAATCTCTCTTAGCAGAGTGGGTGGTTAAAAGACAATGCATCTGGTATCGCCTTGAACATGGTTTTAAAAAGTGATGCCTCAAGGCGCAAAGGCATATGCCTTGAGGCGAGGCGCGCCAAAATCCCCCGAGGCGCACGCCTCTAGGTGGGGTGTACGTCTTGACCTAGCTAGAGGCGTTCGAGGCGTGAGGTGCTCAAGGCGAGGCGGAGGCGTAAGCCTTGAGCTGGAGGCTTTTTTACTTTTTAGTTATTTTCTTTGCACCCAACCATATTTTTACCTAAACATTATGTTTTTTATGTTTATGCTATGTTTCTATGTTAAACCTTGCATAGTTGCACATTACTATATATAGCTCCAAGCAAATAAAAAATTGCATGAAACAAGTGAAGCTCAATGATCTTGTATACATCATGTTCAATTTATCATACATCTACACATACCATTTCTATTGCAAATATATTTTTTTAAGTTAATATTGCATATAGATTTGAGTTTGAATTGTAAAAAATGTTTATATTAGTTCAAGTTTGCAACTTCATTTTGTTATTTGGTTATATGAGTTGTGAGATCACCATCTTGTTGGGGTATGATATGGCAGAAAATGCATATGACGATTCTCCAACTACGTCCAGCAAGACATATGGTTGGGATTCAAGGCATATCGACATTTTTTACTTTGAACATTAAAAAATATGATTTTTATTGTACTTTTGGTACTAAGTATAGACTTTAGTTCAGTACTCATATAGAATCATTGAAGTAGGAACTTGATACTTCTTATATTAATGGCTTAATATTAGCTTTTTTGAACTTCAATGCTTTCATTGCTTATATGTTGTATCTTTTACTAGTCTGAAATTTTTTTGAATGTGTTTTTGACAAAACTTAATATTATTATATACTTTTTAAGGTATTTTGCTTTAATTTTATTTTTTTCAAAAAAATGAAGCTTACGCCTCGACCGCCTTAAGGCTTATGCCTCACCTCAATTTCGGGGAAAACTCCCCGGACCGTATCACGTTTTTTCAAACCTTGATCTTGAAGTAACATGGCTAGCCATCTAACAGGCCATACATATACCCATATCGACTAGAAGTAGATGCAAATATTCTTATAAGCTTGGGCCAATCATTATTTCTCCAAAGAAACCTAAAAAATTATTGAAAAGAAAATTCTATTAAAAAATGTAAAAATTCAAAAAAAAAACAAAAAAATTCACTAACTTTGGAGTTGGTGTATTCCTGACATATTCGCTATCACTCAAAGCTTGAGGAATCGAGGACACTTGATTTTTGAGATTTTGAGAGTCTGAGTTGACCAGCCTTAGTTATTAGGGTTTTGAAACTTAATAATCCACATCAATGTTCAGGAAGGCGGTATGCGGTATTCAGTCGGAAGGGTCACTGAATAGAGAGTATGCGGTATGCGGGAGAGTATGCAGGGAATACACGGTTTTATGCGGTTTGGTATTTTTTATTATTAAAAGTATAAATAAATATTTAATATTATGTTAATATCCTCTAAATATTATATCTCTTGAGTATAATATTGAAGGTACTAGGAACAAAACTAGTGGGATAAAAAGTAATTTAGAGCAAATGAGCAAAAGCATCAATTGAAAGAGCATATGGCAACATGCCTTCCTCTAAGTGTTTTCAATAAATACAAATATGCTCTCAAAATAAGGGCATTAAAAATGATGACAAAAAATAAAGCATCCAAAAACATAAAGTATCCAAAAGCTTCATTCTGATTGCCATTCATCTGCAAATTCAACTGGAGGAATAGGGTCATCGTCACTCTCTTCATCGGTTGCAAACTCATCGGCTTCATCATCATCTTCCAATGAAGTAGACATTGATGCATCAACAATTCTTTGACTTCGTCTATGTTGCACAAGATCTTCTGCACTAGTTGCCTCAGCTACAAGGTTCCATGTTAATCCTGATCCTGGAAATACCTCTTCCTCTCCTTCTCCTTCTGCAATCCACTCACTTACATTATTACGATCCTTGGAAACTAATGGATCCTTGCCTTTTGTCATCTGACGCTCTCTCAATCTTGAGTTAGATTTAACAAATACAAAATCATTCAACCTCTTGATTTCGAGTTTATTCCTCTTCTTTGTTTGAATCTAATATATCATTACATTCACTATTTATAAATGACAAGTATTAGCAATAGACTTTGAATTACCGATGAGAAAATGCTCCAATTCCTTTCACATCCAGAAGAGGAGGATGTCCACTTCAAAATCCCCATTGCCATAGCCGTTAGATGAGGACACTCTCCATCATATAGCATCCACAAATTATCTACATATGAGAAATTTTAGGAATAAACTATCCTATAAAAAACTAAATTGATGATGCTAATTAATATGAAATAATTACAACCCGACCTAAAGTGGTCGTTGGGTGTCGATCTTTGTTTCACAGCTAACGGCTTGCCAAAAGATCCTTGTGCATTTTTGTATAAGATCAACTCCTTTGATGTGATTACATCTTGAATTTCCAAATCAGGATAAAAGATTTCCATGCATTGCATGAAGCCCTCCATGGCATAGCCCCCCTTTCCAAGGGCACTACTATCTCTATAGTAGTAATATGGATTAAGAAAATAGGCAGCAAGATGAAGAGGGCTATCGAACCTACCCTTTGATTTTGAATCAATGCCATCAATAAAAGGTTTGTATTGTGCTTCATTGTCTTTGAACACTGACATTATTGCCTTTCTAGCATCCAATAATGAACCATATATGAATCCCATGGATGGTCTTTGATCCCCATCAACAATGCGCAAAACATAAACCAAGGAGAGAAAATCTTCAAGGTCATAGACACTTGGTTCCAAAATGCAGCACTGAAAACAATAGATGAAGACATTTCTCCTTTCTTTGTCCTTGACCACTTGCATTGCCTCCATTCATCAGACGAGAACATCAATCTCAACTTCTCCTTTTTGTCCATCACACTCTGCAGAGTGAGAAATGTAGTAGCAAACCTTGTTTGTACTGGCCGTACAATCTCTCCCTTTTGTGTGAATTGCCTAATCAAGCTCAAGGTCCTTGCATGGCTATATATGAATGTAGTGAGAGATCTTTCCTTAGTAATTGCATTTTTTACCTTGGGTTCTTTACCAAATTCTTCCAGCATAAGGTCTATGCAATGAGCTGCACATGAAGACCAAAAAATCCTTGGATACTTAGTCCTAAGTATCCTTCCAGCAGCTAAATTGGCCGGTGCATTATCAGTGACGACCTGAACAACATCAACTCCAACCTCTTGAACAATTTCATCCACCAAGTTGGATATATACTCTGTAGTGTGGGACTCAGATGATGAGTCAACATACTTTAAAAAGCATGTGCCCGACTCAGAATTCACATAAAAATTCATGATGCTCCTACCCCGCATATCTGTCCAAGCATCCGTCATAATGGAACAACCACCCTTCTTCCAAGATTCCTTATGACTGCTTATGAACTCCTTAGTCTCCTCAACTTCATCATTCAACAATGTCTCTGAGATCTCGTAATAGGAGGGAGGCTTGTATCCCGATCCATATTGACCAATCGCCTCACACATACGAATAAAGGACTTGTGGGTGACCATGTTGAATGAAATTTGACAGTCATAGAAGAACTTGGCTACATACTTATTGACATGTGCACGTAAGTCCTTACAAAATGCCTCTTTAATTGAACTTTGATGCATTTTGCATTCTTCAGTTGCTTCTGACACTTTTTGTCTTTTTTCTTCTCTTTCATGTGGAGTTGAACTTGAACCCATGAATAAATTGGCAACTTCATCCCTCATTTCTTGCAAATCTTTCGATTTATCGCACTTCTTTTTTTTGTATTGTCCAAGTATTCCTTAAATTCCTTTCTTATTTCAAAGTCAGCCTTTGGACAAGACGCTACATTTCCTTTGACATGTGCTAGATGCTGCTTCATTCTATTTATACCACCCTTTACAATCTTGCCACAAAGTGCATATGTGACTGTATTTGGATCAGTCTTTGATGCGAGGAATGCGTATTTCCAACCTGGATCACTAGATCCCGACGGGACATGATGGGCCGATGATGCATCTCCAACAACTTCAAGATTTGGTTGAGAGGCCATTGTTGTCATAATTATCACATATTAAAAACAAATCAAACTTTTTTATATAAATTAAATGACAAACTTACAAAGTGAGCCACTAATGTGTTCAGAACTTCAAATTTTATAAAATGACACATTAAAATGACATACTAAAAAATAGATATTTAATTTGTTTTGAACTTCAGGACGTGCATAATTAAGAAATGAGAAGAATCGGAGATTACACATCTAATAACTTCTTAATGTACAAAATAAGTCGACTGAAAATTATTTGTGAATATCCAATCACCCTAATGCAACTCATTATTTCTTCTTTCGATAAAACTATAAACTAACCACATAATCTTACCTAGCTAAATATGTCATTAAAAAATCAGATTTTATAACAACTAACCATCGTTGACAAGCAACTTGATAGGGGAGCAAGGGGGACTCACCAAAGGTTGATAACTTGGTGCAGTCGTGAAGGTTGAGGCTGTGGAGGCTGCTGTGGCGGAATTCCGACGACCGCACGAGGAGCGAGGGGGCTTGTGTGCGATGAAGAGAAGCACAGAGGCGTGAAGGCGATGCAGGCAGGGGGCTTGTGTGCGATGGGAAGAGGCATAGGCGATGTTGGCGGGTGGATCGCGGAGGCGATGTTGGCGGGAGGAGCTTCAAGGCGATGGATCGCGGAGGTGATGTTGGCTGATGGATCGCGGAGGCGATGTTGGTGGGAGGAGCTTATCGTGGAGGCGAGGACTGGGAGTTAGGGCTCCAAGTCGAAGTCGCGGAGGTCGAGCTTCAATGAGATGTTGCGCGGAGGCGAGAACAGGAAGGGGTATGGGTTGTATTTTGCGTACGCGTGAAGTTTAGTTTAAGTTAGACCTAGGGCTAGCCGCTAGGGTTTTATTTCTATTCGAAAAACGGCCGACTACTCGTCCGCATATAACGTATACTCGGCCGCTTACGCGACCTGAACGCCTAAAGGCCGATTAGATCATACGCGGTGCGCCCAGGGATCCGACTCCGAGTATGCAGCCGAGTATGCGGTATACTCGACCGTTTTCCTGAACACTGATGCACATTTAACTAGTTTGAAATATTTGAGCGCTATATTGCACTCTTCATCTCTACAATCTTAGCACTTTCACAACTCAACTCAATCCTTGTATAGATGAAGAGTCCCCATCTCAACTCAACTCAACTCAAATCATCTCATCAACTCAAAATCATCTCTACCGTGCACATCTTATCACATGAGAGACGGGGACTGGAGATTTGAGTTGAGACCCGATGTAATGATATTCGAGGATGAGATAAAATCAATGAAGGCTTCAAGACACCTGAGTGTAAGCAAAACCCTAACCAATATGTGAACAAGTTCTCATGCTATCGTTTGATATTTACCTATGTGGCAGGGTATGATGAAACTAAATAATTGCCGATCATTATACGCCAACTCTTGGCAAAAGCAGTGGAGCTAAACAAAAAGAAAAGAAAAGAAATGTTTAAAGAAAAGCTCTCCCAATTCAAAGTCAAATATCAAAGAGCTTACACCAAAGGTGAGCCCTCCCAACTATTTCTAAGTGTCCACTTGGATCAAAGCTACTATGACCAAGGAGTCGGGCTAGCACCCAAAAAAGGGCTCTGCATCATATAGTGATACAAGTCTGCGTGTCGAAGGTATCTTAGATACTTAAAAGAGACACATCTTGGTTTACTCACAGGAAAACAAGTGCAGACGACTCCGAGCTCTCTTGACGATACATTGATCAACAAACAAAAATATACACATGTTGAGTAATAAGGCACTCGAGAGGATCCTTGTTCCAATATGAGGGAGGTAAGAAAATAAACAATTATATACCCTCCATCGCCCGGCTTTCATCTATACGTTCAAGTCTGACAAACTAATGAGACGGTGAATTGAATGCAAGAACCGATTTATTCCCTAGTGTTGAGGATTAGGTCAAGAGGAGAGTCTCCTGAACTGTAATCTTGGGTGACACTTCGACTCGCTGTCGTTATTGCAGTACACTAAATGTTATATTCTTATATTATATGTACAAACAGAGAGTCTGATAATTAGAGAAGCAGGAGCATGGTTGAGCTCAAAATTTTAGGATCACTCAAATTAAGGGTCTTTATGAATTGAGCCTTGAAAATTCACACGCACTGTCAGGAATTAATCCAGCTGCTTCATTCTTTAAATGCTCGAGGATGAGCATAGTTTAAGTATAGGAGGATGATGAATCTATGATACATTATATTTATATTATTTATCATCCTTCTAAACTAAACAATTCAATAAATTTCACATAATTCACCATTATTAACAATTGGTATAGTGTGTATAATTAACCCTAATTGCTAACCCTAACTATTTTATATCTATCACTAACATTTTCTTTAGTTTGTCTTTTATTAAAAATCTCAAAAAATAGATAAATATTGTATATATTTATTTTGAGCTTTAAAAAAATTATAAAAATTTCTCAAAGCTATTAAAAAGTAGTATTTTATCCATTAAAAATACTTCCAAAAATTGCGTTGTGTTATTGACCTCTTCTGACTTTTTGTCCAACATAAAACTTGTAGATAACTTTCATGTTTTGACTTTTTGCTAATTCTGCCTCCTACTATTTCTTTTGTATTTTCCCTTATTTTCTAACTTTTTGAATAATCTGATTAGACCACGTAGTGCCCTCCGAGCCGCTCACGTAGCCCCCTTTTCTTCGTGCCACTCGGCCTCTCCCATGGTTGTCGGATCCTCCCATCCCAACTCCAACTTGTTCGTTGATCTCCGTAGCTCTCCTGGTCATTTGATCGAACCCTTCAGATAAAATCTTGGCCACCTACTTCCGCCTACGTCTTAGACATTGATGGCTTTACCATCCAGTGGCTCCATGCCCTCCATGTCACTCGTTCCACCTCCACAGTAGGATGAAGCCCTCGGCTTCATCTCAACCACACGCTCGTGCCTCGCTTCCCACTGTTGGATCGGATCCCCTGACCCACCCATTGCTCCGCGCTCCCATCTAAGTCATTGGATCACTTGATCCAACGGCCATCAGGCGTCTTCCTCCTCCAAATGCCTCCCCTTCTCAAGCATTACACCTCACACCACCTTGCCCCTTTCCATTTTAGCACCTCCACCTAACCCCCTCTCCACTTTGTAACATAAACCCTCCATAACCATTACTCGTGTCCCCTTCGCGCACCATTAATTACCACACTTCCGACCTTCTAGGGTTGTCGTTCACCCGTTTCAAACCATGTGCCCACCACATGTAACTGTTGGAACTCCACCTTTAAATACCCCGCCTCCGCCTCCTCTTCGCCCGTCCACCATTCACTGCATTCTCCCTAGCTATCCTCCTCCTGTGACAGAGGAGTTGATTGGTGATGATGGCTACTACTACCCTCGGTGTAGACCCATGGGTTCGACGATGATTCGGATGCAATTGCATGCCTACGAGCACCAAGACCCGGTTGTCCTTGTCGTGCGACGATCGGAGCTTCGCAAGAAGCTCAACCCAAGCTGCCTCCTTCGCCATTGAATCCCCTTCGATCAGGTACATCCCTTTCCTTCTTTCGTTTGATTTTTTCTCTTATTTTCTTCGCCCCATACAGCACCTCCCACCTTCACCCGACGACCCTTCGAGCTTCACTGCACTTCAATCATCCACGTGTACGATTCTCACCACCCTCTCCCTTCTCTAGAGCCTCGGTCAACTCACTCCCCTTCTTCAACTTGCCGAAGAAGAAGCTTGGGTCCCTTACTCCTTCATCCGATATGGACCCCCATTTCACTCTCTTACATGCACATCTAGTCGTTTCAGCTATTATCTAACAAATGCATGACCACCTCCTTCAATGGCTGGACCAAGCACCTCTGCTCCATTCAAGAGCACCTTCGTCGGCAACCTTCCATCGCCTCATGGATCTGGACCCTCCCACCGCTTGTCAGAGCTCCGATGACCATTGCGGTCACCTTGCGGAGGTGATCCCATCTTCAGTTGGACAACTAGGCCCCGACGGAGCTCAAGGGAGGTCGGCAGAGCCCAGGCTCTTTGTCACCTCCTGCAGAGGAGAACGACATACATATGCCCTTGGATTCTGATCCAGCGATACTTGTACACGAGGAGTTTCAACAGTCGATCAACCTCTGTAGAGTCTTTATCCAACGTCCATCAGTGCCTCATCTCCTAGCCATTGGATCGCCATAATCGGACAGCTCTGATCGATACACGAGCTTCCACCCATCCCTCCTGGCGTGGGACACACGAGGCTTGGGCCCACATCACCTCACCACGACAGTGGGCACCGATCCTCCGCCTTAGTCCAAGCCTAGCCCGCGTGTGTGCCGTGCGCATGCGGGATGGGCTATTTGCATCCATCCCCTTCGAGATTCTCTAATTTGCAAACATATCCCTCCTCACGTGCCTCATGCGGCGCTTCTGGAGAAATTGCAAGGAGGCCCTGCTGTGTTACAGATATTACATTTTTTCCCTTTCTCACTTGGAGAAATTACAGGGAAACCCCGTCGGGTTTCAAATATTGCATTGTACACCTTTCAAGGACCTATTTACAATAGTTATCTTTTTATTTTACATATTTTTACTGCATTTATACCCGTGCACTCTTTATTCAATATCGTCAGCATACGAATTCCTTTTCAGCTGATTTCAGTTTCATTGAGTTGCTTAATTTTGTTCTCTTCTCGATGGCATATTTATTTACTAAATTGACATTTTATTGTACTAAATTTATATCTTTTATGTGTCACTTGTGCTTATTTTAAATGCCATAAATTATCAATGTGCCTCAATTGATATTAGAACCAATTCACTTTTGACTGCTCAAGGATTTTGAATCATTTTAAGGCATATTTGTGCTTACATTTTGCATCCCTCTATATTGCATAAAATCAACAAAAAAATAACATACTCCTCATTTGCATTTTTGTCGACATTTTGTTAGCATTATTCTGTATTGTGCATTGTGACTGCATCGGAAGACCTAAAGCATTGAATTTATTCGCTCATTCTTAATCAATAACTTCCGATAGATAGATGAGGAGGCACATGTCCCTGTGTTCGATCTTGGTATACTTACGAAGTAAAATTCTCCACATATTCGAAAGTATGGTTTTTACCGAATCGTTTTCACCACCTATACTACGATAAAAGATGATTATTAACATAGTGAAAATGTGGTTCATCACCCTCCCTCCAGGACTTCCTCCCCTACCTCTCCCTCATCTCCGACCCCTTCTCCAAGTTGGAGCACATTCGTTGCCCTTATACCCATCTTCCCCTCCTTCCCCCTCCACTCCCCCTCCACTGCTCCCAGCCTCCTCCTCCTCCCCCTGCCCCAACCTCCTCTCGCTCTTCTGCTTCACCACCGTCGTAAAGGAGGTGCTTGAGATTACGTGCAACGAGGACTCCCAACTCCTCTACCCCCTTCTCTCCTCCATTCCCAACCCCTCCCCTCTTCCTCTGTCCTCTCCACTCCTCCGCCCTCAGCCTCCTCGCTCCGTCCTCTCCTCCGCTCCCAGCTGCCCCCTCCTCCCCTCCCATGCCTCCACAAGACCACCACCTTCACTTGCAACGTATGTTCCATTACTGACACCGACACGTGGTACTGCTGCGACAACTGCGACTTCGACCTCCATGTGTTACGTGCATACTGCTCGCGGTCCCTCTTCTCCCCTCTCCATCTTCAACACCCCTTCAAGCTGATGAGGAAGCTATGTGCATTGTGATGCACCGAGATCATGGTGCCCATTTTCTACCGATGTTACTCGTGCAACGAGTGTCGACGGATCTATCATGGCATCTTATACATGTGCAATTCTACGTGTTGTGAGCTGGACGACCATATCAAAGATGATCGTGCAATGGAGGAGGGGACAGTGGAGGAACATGGGGTAGTGGAGGAGCAAGGGGCGAAGGAGGAGGAGGAGGTATGGGTGGAGGGGTTGGGGAAGGAGCAGGGCATATTCTTCCAGATATGCCCCTCTTAACTACACCACGATTTGATTAAACCATGGTTAAGTTCAACTAATTGATAGCCAAAATAACAGAGGGGCGCAAGAGATAGAATGGCAAGAAGTCGAGGGCACAACTGATATTCCCAAAAAGAGAGGGGCATAACTGATATTGTGATATCTTGGAGGGGCACAACTGATAAAAATCCTAAATAATATTAACCCTAACTCTAATTAATTTATTGAATTTAATTAAACAGATGGAAAATTAAAATCCTAGGTGATAAAATTGAATGGATGAAAAACCCTAATTGAGCTCCAATTTATCATTCCATGATGTATCAGATACGGACTTCCTGAAAGCAAACGAAAACTTCTGGCGCGTGCTTGGTTCGAATTTTAACAGTAACATCATGCAACTTGATGATACGTTAATCTATGCGTATGGGCTTATGGCACGAGAAGAGGAGCATCTATTAAGTAGGGATGTAGAATGGTTAATTCATCAGCGCACTAGTGACGTCGATTTTCCATGACACTGTAGCATTGCACGTTTTAGGAGGATCCTTTCGCTCACAGGCATTCCTTTCAGATGTCATGGATTTAACGCTATTCGTGATGTGGTGTATCCCATTGGATATCTTACTAAGGTGGTCTGTGATGGCCTAAACACACTCTCGAGTCAGTCACATTATAGTGGAAGTTTCCGACGCTTAATAACTGCTTCTAACAGTGCTAACACTCTGGGGTCGATCGAATGTCCTTCATATTGGAGTTCGATGGTGGATTCGATGCCCTTTTAACAGTGTCAACCAAAGGTGGTGGAGGAGGTGACTGAGGCATGCAAGGGCTTCAAAGGCAGAGGCCAAGGTTCAGGAAAGCGGTATGCGTATGCGTTCGGACTGGTCACCGAATACTGATTAAGTGGTATGCAGGGGCATATACGGGGTATATGCGGTTCTAAGCGGTTTTCTAATTTTTAATTTAAAAAAATATCTATGAATAACATTACCACTGAAGTTATGTATCTAAGTGGAGTTAAAGAAGATCTAAGAAAAACGGTTCATGTTAGATGAGTGTGCATATATACTTTTAATTGCCTCATATTTAATCACAAAAAAATATTTACCATAAAAACTTTACATTATATGATTCGTAATAACAAAACTTCAATACACATGCATGCACTACATGAGCAAAACCTCAATCAACATATATAAAAAATATTCGACGATACATTGCATATACTCATGAAAATAATATATGAGAAAAATATAAAACATTGCATATACATAATGGTATAATGCATTGCAATTGTATAGAAATGCATGTCATATTCTAACAATTGAATGAAGAGGCAGAGTTACAGAATTAAGGACCTAAATGAGAAGATTGAAAAGTTGGAGCTGCTGGAGCAGTATGCAGGGCATATGCTGGATATGCGGGGCATATGCAGGGCATATGCTGGATATGCGGGGCATATGCAGGGAGGGCGCATAATGCACTGATTCAAGTAATCGGTGCGGTCTGTCTGCCGCACGGGCATATGCGGCCCGTGCGGCCGATTTAGTGAACATTGGCAGAGGCAGTGGCATCACAGGTGAAAGCGTCGGAGACGATGGCAATGAAGTATGAGGAGGTAATGGTGAAAGCAGTGGTGGCAATGTTGGCGCAGGAGGGCCTATTCGAGGAGATGATGCTAGGAATTCATAGCTGATTCTCCTAGTAAAGATTTCTTGATGCCTTAACTCCCTACCCCTTCCTATTCAAGAGCATTCCCATTTTGGATTTACTAATGTCATTGGGTCCATATTGCCGACGGGATCAGGTTCAAGCAAGTGGTTGATGCAAACAGGGAATTTTGAGTTGAAAGAAATTTAGAGGAGAGGAAGAACAAAGAAGCGCGTCAGTTGTATGAGGTTTGGGTGGAGAAACATGGGGATGAGAAGGAGAAAGGTCGAGGAGATACAAAGAAACTCCAATTTTGATTTAACTTGAATTGTCTAATATAATGACCTAGTCGACCCACTTAATTATGGGAAAAGGCTTTGTTGTTGTTGTGTCTCATATAATGACCCATAACCCCTTTATATAAGAGGGGTGGTATTACAACAACAACAAAGTCTTTTCCCACAATTAAGTAGGGTCGACTACATGGATTCTTCGCCTCCATTCAGATCTATGTGGATCAATCCCGTCCCGGGCTTATATCCACAAAACTAAGATCCCTTCGTATAGTCTCTTTCCAACACTTCTTGGATTGTCCTCGCCCTCTCTTAACTGGCTCAACTACCAACACTCGCATCTCCTAACTGGTGCATCAGTTGATCTTCTTTGCAGATGACCAAACCATCTTAAACGTTTTCTCACATCTTATCCTCAATCGTAGCTACACCAACTTTCTTTCTGATTGCATCATTCCGAATCCGATATTTACATGTGTGTATGTCCACACATCCACCTTAACATTTTCATTTCTGCTATAGTCATTATCTGCACACGTTTATAGTTCACAGGCCAACATTCAGATGCATAGAGCATAGCAGGTCTCACGGCTGCTTTGTAAAACTTTCCTTTAATTTTTAAAGATATTTTCTTATCACAGAGGACTACAGAGGCTCCTCTCCACTTTAGCCAGCATGCATTTATTTTATTAGTAACATCTCTATCAATTTCCCCATCATATTGCAAAATAGATCCCACATATCTAAAAGAATCTCTCTTCTGAATGTTATCGTTCGATCCCCCCCCCCGAATGTTATCGTCATCAATCTTCACCTCGATTCCTTAACCATTGCTTCCATCAAAGGTGCACTCCATATATTTCGTCTTAGCCCTACTTATACGAAATCCTTTAGTCTCCAACTCATGTCTCTAGACCTCAACCTTCTCATTTACTCCATCACTAGTCTCGTCAATCAACACAATATCATCAGCAAATAACATACACCAGGGTAACTCATCATGAATGTGACTTGTCAACTCGTCCCTAATCAAAGTAAAAAGAAATAGACTTAAAGCTGAACCTTGATGAAACCAATGTTGATGTCAAAATAGCCAGTCTTCCCAGATAGGGTCCTTACACAAGATAAAGCTCTATCATACATGTCCTTTATGAGGTTAATGAAAGCATCCCCATATTTTCACCGTTAGATAAAATGTTTTTAGAGGAGGGGACTCCTTTGAAAAAACCCTTAACCCCAATATCATTTTTAAGGGATTCGATTCGCAGCTGGGAGATCCCCTCAACAAAGGTTACTAGGGCTTTCTCTCCTCCCATCCAGTTTCAATGACGATGACATTTAAGTTGGAGGAATGAATGGCATTGTCAAGATCTTCGAGTCTTTAGCCATGGTGTCCAGTTGTGGTCATGGCACACTACTCGGAATAGGCTATGATAGTAGTCCATGAGGAGGGGGGGTGATCTACGCATATCAGTTGGCAATGATGTTGAGGAGGATTCACCTCGTACGATGACCTGGAGCGGTACCATATAAGGGCTCGACACCCACGAGGGCGATGGGGATTATTGGCCGACCGATGACAGTAGCAGCAATGCACCGCAAATTAGGCCTCTATACCGAGGTTGGAAGGGGGTATTCAATGATGGAGGAAGTTGGAGTGAGTGTGGGTTTCAGCAGTGATGATGACGGGAGGTAACAAGCTGGGGCAATGGGGTTTTCGGCAAAGGAGGTGGGATTAGGATGATGAAGGCCGTCTACAAAGACGATGAAGGGGATGAGCGGTGGCATTGCTAGCCCAAGGGAGGGTGATGGCGGAGGTGTCGGCGTCGGTGGTGCAATGATGACGGCTTCACAAGATGAAGGTGTCGAATCCACAAAAGAGGGTTTTTCTTCCTCTTTTCCTTTGTTGTAAAATGTAGATTCATTTTGTATGGAATTTGTACTAGCGAGAATGTCATGGACAGCAACCTCCTCATGATTTTCTTCATTTTTGTTCTCATCAACGTCGTGCATGGGTGATGTAGCATGTCTCAATTCAGTGGGGGGAACATGTCTTCTTCGGACAATGAGTCCAACCATATTTCTACCATTAAACATGATTTGAAATGGATTGTTACCCTCTGCCGATTCAAGTCACTACATGAACAACTTCCATAGAACCTCATGCTCCAATATTTAACAAGATCATTGAATCGTAGAGAAAAGTCAATCGCCATGCTCTTAAACAAATCAATGCAAACAAGGAATTTTGGGTGGAAAGAAAATTTGGAGAGGAAGAGTGGAGAAGCACAACGGTTGGATGAGATTTTGGAGGAGAAGCACGAAGATGCATGGGAAGAAAGAAGAAGAGGTAGAAAAACTCCCATTTTGATTTAATTTGAACTGTCTAATGCAATGACCAATAACCCATTTATACAAGAGTTACAAAATTACAACAACAACAAATCCTTTGCTCGCAATTAAGTAGGGACAGCTACATGGATTTTTTGCCTCCATTCAGATCTATTTTGGGTCATTCTCGAGCTTAAATCCAAATAACTAAGATACCTTTAGATAGTCTCATTACATCACTTCTTGGGCTTTCCTCACCCTCTCTTAACTAGCTAAACATCCCAAATCTTGCATCTTCTAACTGGTGCATCAATCGACCTCCTTTCCAAATGGCCAAACCACCTTGAGTGGTTTTCTCTCATCATATCCTCTATCGAAGCTACACTAACTTTCCTTATGATAGCATCATTCCGAATCCGATCTTTTCGTGTATAATCAAACATCCACCTTAGCATATTCATTTCTGCTACCGTCATTCTCTACACAAGTTTAAGGTTCACAGGCCAACATTCTGATATATATA
The DNA here is from genome assembly GCA_037367405.1 of Ottelia alismoides. Lineage (NCBI taxonomy): Eukaryota > Viridiplantae > Streptophyta > Magnoliopsida > Alismatales > Hydrocharitaceae > Ottelia > Ottelia alismoides. Next base: position 199,051 of record JAZKJV010000266.1, read on the forward strand.
TATATAGCATAGCAGGTCTCACGACTACTTTGTAATTCTATCCTTTGACTTTCAAAGGGATTTTCTTATCACAAAAAACAGTAGAAACCCCTCTCTACTTTAGCCAATCTGCATTCATTATATGAGTAGCATCTCCATCAATTTACCGTATCGTTGCAAAAAAGATCCCAAGTATCTAAAAGAATCTTTTTTCAGAATGTTATTGTCTCCAATCTTCACCTCGAGTCCTTCACCATTGTTTCCATCAAATGTGCACTCCATATATTCTGTCTTAGCCCTACTTATATGTAGCTTCTCATTTACTCCATCTCATGTCTCATCAATCAACACAATATCATCGGCGAACAACATACACCATGGTGTCTCATTCTGAATGTGACTAGTCACCTCGTCCATAATCAAAGTAAAAAGGAATGGATTTAAAGCTGAACCTCAATGTATACTGATGACGATGTTAAAATAGTCAGTATTCCCATACTGGATCCTAACACAAGATAAAGCACTTCATACATATCCTTTATAAGGTTAATGTATAGGGCACGTACTTCTCTCTTATACAAAACTCTCCACAAAAGCTCTCTTGGGACTGAATCATAAGTCTTATCCAAATCAATAAAAATCATACGGAGGTTCTTTGTTTTAGCACTATAAATCTCCATTGTCCTTAACAAGCGGATAGCTTGAATAGCTGAGCAACCTAGCATCAACCTTCTTTCGATCACACGTTCCCAAATTTTCATAGTATGACTCATCAGTTTGGTACATCTATAATTTGAATAATTTTAAATGTCTCGTTTATTCTTATAAAGAGGCTCCATTCTTCAGATATTTTCTTTCTTCGCTAAATAACATTGAATAAATTTACGAGCCAAGTCAAATCACGTTCACCTAGAACTCTCCAAATTTATATAGGAATAATACAGACCCTAGGTAGACTCCTAAGTTAACTCAACTCAATAACACATAGGATCTTATTATTTAAATAAAATAGGAAATTACAATGGACTTTAATTAACAAAAACAAAACTAACCGAACCTTAAATTAATCAAACCCTAATAGGTGGATGGAAAATCTTGATAAAATCCCTAATTTTAGCCATATTTTCTAATTCCATATCACATCAACCTAATTGCCTCATGATATGAATGCTAAAGCAGTCAATATAGGAGGGGAGCTCATGTGTGGCTCTAGTATTGGAAACAGGGTTCTAGTTGTGCTTGATCATGAATGAGACCCGGTTGCAGCACTATGTGAGTTCGGTCACTGGGAGTTTGGCAAAAAGGACTCCTTTGGATATTTCACTGGCAATTAGGCGTAAGGCGATCTATCATCGATGCATGTGGGTGAAGGAGCTTATGTTCTTGGGGGTGATTTAGAGGAATAAAAGTGTTGACAACGACGAAAATGGAGGAGTGAAAAGAGGGGTAGTTATGCGAAAGGATTGGTGTTGGCGTATAGAGAGGTGAGTGAGCTTAAACCAAATCTAGTAGATGGTTTCTCAAGGAAAAGTTGTCCCGTGTTTAATTCAATCGCCAACATGGTATAAAAAGCATGCCTCAAGGTGTACACCTTGATTAAGCGAAGCAATCTAGGGTGACCCAAGTCAAGGCAGGTCGTCGATGCAAAATAAGGCGCTGAAGGATTTTATGTTGGAAAAATTCCATCAATAGTTGATTAAGGGATCTTAGTTTTTGGATCTAAGCGTGAGAATGACCTAAGATGGATCTGAATGGAGGCAAAGAATCCATGTAGGCAACCCTATTTAATGTGAGAAAAGGCTTTGGTGTTGTTGTTTGTTATTTTTTGGTTGTTATTAACTTACTATTAGACTATTAGTAGAATGGTCAAGAATTGATGTTGATATGCCTTTAATCCTAACCATCTGACTCAGAGGTCGAAGAACCACCATATGCATCCCCCCTCATCGTACCATATTCCGACAAGTCGGGGGTCTTTACAGGTATATGGATCCGTTTGTATTAGGGATCCATTTATTCGGGAGTACTATATAAACATTCCTTGGGTTAGGGCTCTTGGCATCCTCTATACTTTCTTCTTTCTCCACATAGTGAAAATCGATAGATACCGTCAAAGGACGTAGCCCAGTTATGGGTGAACTTTGTAAATCTGTGTATCTACGTACTTGTGTGATTGATCATTTGTGTGTGTTCCACTCATGGCCTCAAATTTCAGCGAAATTCGGTCGAATTTCTGTCGAATATCGATATCCAGTCGAAATCGAAATTCGACCGAAATGACCGAAATATGGGGGTCCTAGTACAAAATATGACCGAAATGACCGAAATTTCGGCCGAAATTCCACCGAAATTCCATCGAAATTCTGTTTTGGTCGGTACTGAAATGGTGACCGAAACCGACATTTAAGGCCTTGGTTCCACTTCTACGATTTGCAACCTAGGTTGGATCTGTTGTTAGCTCGCTAGGCTTTGCTAGCCTTTGTTGAGAGACGACATAACGAACTTTGTAATTTATCATGCAGAATAAACAGGATGGGATTCAAGCAAGTGCCTCGGCATGCCTTTCATTTTTCTAACCTTCCCTATAACAAATATAAAAGTGAACTATACAGAACGTAATTTGTTGGTAGAAATGGAATCCTAGCCAAATACACTTTCTTTTATTTAATAAATGGCCTTTTAAATGTGGAAGATACCATAGGTTAGGCAAGGAGTTTATACTAATTGAATAGGCACCCTGGAGTGTTTTAATGTGTTCCTTTTTCATTTAATAAGATCAGGTGATGGAAAAAATAGTAGGTAGCCGCAAATGTTGAATAATATAAAATACAATGTTGAGAAGCCCTTGTAACTATTCGCTCCTTGTAACTTCTTTTATAAGAGATAGAGTGACACCCCGAGTTCTGGTTCACCTCAAAATTTCAGTTATGAAAATGAGAAAAGAGTTACAGCAGTTAAAGCATAAGATTCGGAGTCAGATCTCCATCAATCTCCTGAAATGGCAAAGCCCATTTTCCGCATAGAAGTGTTGGCCCTTGAAAACATTTTCATTCCTTGCGCACCAAATCGCCCGTAGCAGCAGGTAGGTCGGGGAGACATTATCACTTGTGCTCCCACCAACCGCCCTGACCGAGTCCCGAAAATTCATGTAAACATCCGTCTTAAGCCATACGATTCCAGCATGTTCCCAAATTACTGACGAGGTCTTACATTTGAAAAATAGATGGTCCAAATCCTCCTCTTCTTCATTGCACCGCGAGCAAGAGAGTTCCCCAGTTTGAAGAATACGGTCATGCCTTTTCTTCACAATAAGACGACCATGTCTAGCAAGCCAAAGGAAGAACTTAATCTTTTGTGGAATCTTACATTTCCAGAAGATCATGAAGTCCCGAGAGTTTTCCATTTGGGCCTCAACCTGTCCATGGGCGAAAAAGTTGTAGGCCTTTTTAACTGTAAATTTCCCATTGCACCAAGCAAAATGGTCCCGACCAGCAGAAGGTCCGTCAAATCCCTCCAGAATACCAAGCAAGCACATGTAATCCTGGAATCGTTGTTCAGACAGCATCGCCGTGAAGCATGGGCTCCATGCCTCATCCATATAAACATCACCCACCGAGCTGTAGCGATTCAAAGAGAGGAGAAAAAGACAAGGAAACCGCTCCTTAATGGACCCAAGGCCAGTCCAGTCATCCAGCCAAAATTTCATTTTGGAGGGTTATCCCCTTGCGAATAAAAAAAGTCGAATTAAATGGTTGTTTAAGTTAATAAATGGTGTGACAAGTTGCATAATCATTTTTATTTCTTATCATTCTGAGGTCAAGACTTAGATTCTAGCTTAACATCATGAGAAAGAGAATATAAACAGGTATTCAGATTATGATATTATTTCAATGATGTCCTTAGGTATAATTAACTTTAGAGTCCTCTAATATATGTATTTAATTGAATATATTAAGTCAAGTATTTGAGGCGGTTGTCAAAATTTCAAAAGCAATTAATTCAAATTTATAAAGGTATCCGCCTTATTTGAATGCAAGTTGGTCAAACAACGGGAGAAAGAAAAATATAGATGATTAAAAAATCACCTATATGTAGGAGGGGCTGATTGAGGACTAACGAGTGACAAAGAGTTATAAAAAGAAACGAAACTAGGATACTAAAAAATCATATAGAAAATTTCATATCTCTTTCTCTCTTTTTTCCCTTAAAGAAGGAAGAGTTGATAAAGAAACGATATGGGCGATTGTAAAAAGCATATGCACCACAGAAGCAATCGTGGAAAGATGACAGCTTGCAATACGAGAGGGAATTCAGCTAGTTAGACTCGATGAGATGGAGAAAAGTGGGATACGTATTGCGTGTCATATATGGTTAGCAGAAACACCGCGCCAAATGGGAGCGTCCCCTGAAAACAAGGTGTAACCCACCTCTCGAACTAGAAGTGATTGACAAGTGATAATTCTGAAGTTAAGAAAAGATCAAAGACATGCTCTTTTTTCCAAACGCCAATCAAAGAAATATCTAACATATGTGCGCCCATTGTAAACAATAAACACATAACTAACAAGATCAATCTCGAGCATAGACAGCAAAGTCTAAACAAATAGTAAAACCAGGGAAGACAATTGACAATGACGATAGAACAAGAGAAACTCACCCTGGAGGGAACTTGCTATCCAATCTTGCCTCGACTCGGAGCCACCAAAGCAGCACTTTCTTCCCACAATTCCCAAGCGGTTCGACAAAAGACGCGTCCTTCAATAAACCCAACGGGCTCTCCACCACATCCCCTCCACCCTCCAACTCATCAAGATCTCGCACCCATTCCGGCCTCTCTTGCTCGTCTTTCCACAACAACCTTGAATTCAAGACGAATCCGGACCATTCTAATCTCGCGGGCAGAACCACACCCGCATCCCCCACATAAATCGCACTGTTCGACGAATACGGGAGTGTATTAAACGTATGCCATCCGACCAAACTACCAGAACTGTTGCACGCAGGACCCTGTACAGGCAGCGGCATGTTCTCCTTCCCAGCGTCCACCTGCTGCTCCTGAGCCTGCTGTGCCGGATCGGCATTCCCGGAATGCGCCAAGATCCCGATAGACAACGAACCGAACCAATTTACCTTCTGAATCTCATCAAACATCTCCATGCTGTGCATATTACTGTCATCCGTAAACACCACTATTCCATCCAACCGCCGCTCACGCACCTCCCTGTCCCAAACAAATTCGTCAAATTCAAATTCACCGGCAACTCAATTGAGATAAAAAAAAAGGTTCACCTGAGGGCGCGGAGGCGCATACGCGCCTCGGTTCGGTGCCGTGTGGCCCAATCGGCGGGCATGCGTTCGTGGAAAGGGATGTGGATGATGTCCGTGAGGTTGGATCTGGCAAGGAGGGAGGCGGTGTCGTTGGAGGTGGAAGGAGCCTCGACGACGATCCAGGTGAGGGGGTAGGGGAGGAGCATGAGGGAGTGGATGAGGCCGGTGAGGTGGAGGGACTGGAAGGTGCGGGAGTGGGTAGGGGTGATGGCGATGACGGGGCGGGGGTTCTTGACGCCGTACTGGGAACGCTGCTCGAGCTGGACGCGGGCGATGATGGAGTGGGCGGTCATGAGCTCGGAGGGGTCGGGGTGAGGCCAGGGACGGATGTGGATGCCGTGGCGGCCGACGACCACGCGGCTGGACTGCGGGTTGGCGTTGGTATTGGGATTGGCGGTGAGGTTGAGGTGGGAAGAAGAGGAGGGGAGGAAGAGGGAGGGAGGGGAGGGGGAGGAGAGGAGGAGGAAGAGGAGGAGGCGGGAGAAGCGGAAGCCGAGGAGGAGGGAGACGAGGCAGCAGAGGGCGTGGAAGGAGAGCCATAGGAGGGAGCGCAGAGGGGAAGGGGGATCGGAGGGGGTGAAGGTGGAGGGGCGGCGGGGGGCATATTGAGGAAGGGAATTGGGCTTCATGGTGGTGGACTGGTGAGGACGGTGACGAGAGTGGTGGTCTTAAAGATGCTGGGGGTTGGGTGGGGGATGGTGATGGCGGGGCGGAAAGGATGTCGAGGTGGAAGTGGTTTGGGTTCGAGGGTGAGGAGAGGTGAGTTGGTGGTTGGAAGTTCGGTGTCCGGGAGGCTGATTGGAGGACGGACTCTTTACGATTTCGGGCAGCTTGGATCGGACTCAGCCGACAAGGCCGCCCCTCTCTCTCTCTCCGGTCGAAGTCTTTTCACTTTCGTCGCATCTTCTTTGGTTCTTTTTCTGGTATTGAGTAAATTACAATAAAATGATGCTTTTTCGTAGACGTGTTGCCTGGGCATTTTATATGTAAATATAGTGTATTTTGAAACTAAAATGGTGAAATTCTATAAATAGTCTCAAATTTCTTTGTATCATCTCTCTCCTTCCTCGATGACAACCCTCCTTCCATGTCTCCCTCCATCTAATCACCCTATCCTCCTCATTCATGTTTCATCCTCCTTCCTTCTCCTCCATCCCTAAATCCACTCCTCAAAATACCCCGTTCCTTGTCATTTCCAGTCAGTGATGAATGTCAACGCTGCTATGTCAAGTTCAACATGGTTACTAACCATAGATAGATCCTAAATGATGCCTGTTTTTATTAACATAATATGATATGTGAGTATAGAAAAATCAGATGAACAACGCTACGTAAGAGACAAAGTTTTTCCAAGGCCATCATGTAAGATATCAGATTGACTAGCTTGCATAAGAGACGAAGTTTTTTTTCAAGTTTCCACCATTTGATATCTTGAGGAAGAGATGTCTATTCACCGAAGTGTGTAAGAAAATAAATCATGTACATAAAATGTAGCAGGAAGTGTGTCGCTCAATGCGTAAAAGAAAAACGCATGCTGATACTCTTTATTTATATTACATGGTACATTTGTATTTGAGTTCTTATACTGTAGAGGAGGCTTTGTATATATAAAATGACATGCCATTTGGATAAGCACAATATCAATAAATGTATTTTAATTGGTCTGTTTCCTAAACATATTTTTATGAGTGTAGAACAAACACGACATTCAGTGTGCAACCCTGGTAAGTTTTTCTCTCATGAGAACTGACTTAGAAGATGATTTCAATATGCTTAAGAATGCATAACCATGGTATTGGTAGAATGAGATACACATGCTTAAGTATATGTTTTAGTCGAGACCATATCCTTTCCTTGGAATCGAGAAACTCCTTGAGACAGTTGAGGATGACCGACCAAATACCACATGGTACTCTCTTGCATGCTGAGACGCAGTTGAACTCGTCTACAGTAATGGCACATAATATAGCATCCATTGCCGTGGAGTTGTATGTAGCTTTCTTCTTGTCACTGTCTATCAAAACAAATCCAGGGGTTGGTTTGGCGAACTTGGTTTCTATGATGTTTTACACATCAATATCAATGGACTCTAGAACATCTGCATGCATAGCTTCTAGGTGTTGTAGTTTGATCCGTCGAAGTGAGGTGGTCTGACACTAAACTGGCTTTCGAAGCTTTTGCTTGTTGATGATGTCATATGTAATTTCAAGGCTTTACAACGAAATATTAATCCAAGCTCTAATACCAATTGTGAGTTTACGGATCACAACCCCATTAGAAGGGGTGAATAGTGGTCCGAGGCAGTTTTAAATCTTTCTCGAAATAACCAACCAGCACATAATATTTCAATCAAGCAAGTCATTCAGCATATTACACAGTACTTTAATATGAAAACACACCGGGGTAAAAATCATGACCTGAATCTCCTGACTCGGGATTTCCAGTTAACTAAGTTGTCACACTCATGTGAGCCTAAATACTCGACAATCCAATCCACTTATGCATCCCATGTTCGTAGCAAAAAGAAAGCAAGAAAACAAGGCATAAAAGACAGTAGAAGGTGCAACAAACTTTTTCCATTTGCATTCATCAAGTAACCATGTCTACAAAATGTAAGTTACATGTATTCATTGAAAAAGTAACAACCACAAAAAAGTAGAAGAATTGAACCAACCAAGCCGCTCACCGCTACAACTGCTCCTGATACCCTACCATATTCACGAAAGTAGGTACGTCATGAGCAAAGTTGCATGGTACTGTACTAAAACAAACAACCAAGAAAATGAACTAGAGGCTGGAAAGTATATAAAAGTAGGTAACTGTGTAAATCCAACCCATACTGTAACTGACCAGAAAAATACAGATTCTTTTTCCTTACCCTTATCCTTGTGATACTAGCATCATGGATAGCATGTGATCTTGTTTCACGTGGAACCTCACACTATGATTCTAAGGCACTGGATCCTTAGGGTTGGGGAGCCTCCGTAGGCATGCAATGAAGTAGAATATCGTAATTAAGTTTCCAACACTTTCACTAGTTGCCCTTGATTCAAATCATGAAATCCCGCACTTTATTGTGTGCCAACCCATTTCATCGATCTATAACCAAAACTTGGCATAATTATGGCCTTGGAAACTACATAGATCCTTCTCCATCAGATAAACCCACAACTCCTAGAACTCCTCACTTAGGGTTAGCACTCGAGACACTAATAAATGTTTCTTACACCAACCAGTATCTAAGTGTCAACTTTAAGTGGATGAAGTGAATATCAAACAACCGACCATGAATAATTGGCCTCGTACATCTAATGAATCCCAAATTTATCATCTTTATTCCTACTAATTATCCCTCTATCTTAAACAATTCAATTAATACAACAATTAAGTAACTAGATTTAACATTTAACATCTTGTAAATAAATAAGGTTAATTACATAAATAAATACATATTATTTATGTTTAAGAATCCCTCTTATTTTCTGTATTTCTTATAATCAAAAATCCCATAAAAATATATTAATAATGCTTATAATATATTGTACATTATGCCAAAACTAGGCTTGCAAAAAATATATTGTATATTATTCATTATATAAAAATACCAAAAATAAAAGAAGTGTTTTTTATTCATTAAAAATACTTTTGAAAAAATAAGTATATATATGATGTATTTTGACTTTGAGTTATATGTGAAAGTTGTAGATCTTGAAAAGATGCGTAACTGTCATATTGAATGCTTTTTAATTTTGACATTACTTATTATTTTATTTTCGTTTTAAATGTTTTAATTGATTTTTGTAATTTTCTGATTGGGTTATGTGGCCCAATATTAACATGCCACCTAGCCAGCGTCTCTTTGGCCTCTGCCTTTGATTTCAACCACTGATTTTAAGATTATATGGCTTCTTTTAGCTTATCACCCGCCTCTTCCTAAGTTTCTTGATATGATGATCAAGCGGATCTTATTCGTTCGCTCGTGCCTCTTCTTGGTCCATTGGATCGCTTGATCCAACAACCAATCTTCTTCGTCAACCTTTGGAGGTTACTCCTCCCAAAGGTCACATGTGTTCATCGGAACGATTTCTCCACATTATACGCGTCACCTCATGTGCCCTCTTCCATTCCCTCCAGTGCCTAGACGAAGCTTATTTAACCCTCTCCTTCACCATATCATCTATCTCCTCCATCTCCCTCACGTAAGCTAATGGGAGGTGGTTGAAGCCACCCATGTACAACTGCCTGAAGCTACCTCTTCATCGAATAAAAGCCTCGTTCTAATAACTTCCACCTCTATCCGTCTTCATGTGATGAAACTTCACAGCCCTCTCCTTACTCCAATGATAGAGAGTAAGTGATTAAGAGCCACGACGGAGATCTTCCTCTGACAAGACCCACATCCTTTCTGACCATGTCGCAACCCTATCAATGAGTTGCTCAAGATCTGTTGGACATGCATAAATGTTATTGCAATTATCATCCCCTGATCCCAAATGAAAAATAACTAATTTGCATAATAGACCCTTTAGTACAATTAGGGTTATGTACCATGGCTATCTTAATGATCATACAGTTGTTTATTCAATAGTTGAATCGTAGAGGTTGGTGCTTAGATGAATATCTAAAGAGTTAGATATAGGACCCATCAAGCACCGTCAAATGATTATTAAGAGATGATCTCTAGCATGAGTAGGAGATGGAAATCCTTTCTCTAATGGGATGATATCTAATCGACCTCTTGATGCAAGTCGTCTACATAGGAATAGAGATTCAGAGGTGTTATATAAGTTAGGTCAAAGAGTTGACTTAACGAGAACGAGATAATCAAAGACCTATGTCGTATGCTGTCACGAGATAGGCACGCATCCTCTGACCAGAGACATATGTATTACTATATGTCTGAGTGTGTACATTTGGCAGACCGATATGTTGATGGCCTAATCAAGGTCTATACACCGACGTGTTGGTGTGGATACAAGGGCATATGGGTAATACGATCTCTCAAAGGGATCATACAGTTCATTTACTTAACCATAAGACATGAGCTCACTCATGAGATATTGGGAATCAAATTCCATACATAGTCTTCTCGCTTTGGAAGCTTGACTGAATTTGTAGGTTTGATATATGCTTTTGGAAAGTATATGATCAATACCAACTCCTAATATTCATATGAGAAACTTAATGATAAAACCATGAAGGATACATTCTAAATAAGATCTAAAACTTCGGGTTATTCGAGGTCTTCTCGTATGCAAGATGTACATGTATTAGGAATACCTGAGGGTGATGTGATCCTAAACGATTGTATAATTACGACGCTTCCAATCTGAGGTAGTGATGAAATATATTAGGATTTTAGTGAATCCTCTCAATAGAGAAGTAATCCAATCTTGGTACAAATCTTAGACAATGATCTGAATGTGATTGGGGTGCAATGAAATTAAATTTATGGTTTTGATTTAATGAAACGTCTATGGGAGGTCCGCAAGATCTGGATTTGAATTATGATCTCAATATCCAAGTCACTATGTGTGGAACGTACAACTGCCCTGTCCTTATCTCCAAGTATCCACGGAGAAAGCGCATTATCCTTGAAAGAGTTAAAGGATAATTTCACTGTTGATATATGTATCCGAGCATTGGGAAAATTGATTATTAAATGTGATTTAATTATCATGAATAATATGAATTTGATTCATATTACAAGGAGAGTTATCTAAGATAGTTAAATGTGATTTAATTATCAAAGATAAGAATAATGTAAATATGATTCATATTATTTGAGTGCATGAGAATGATTTAGATCCAATATAACTAAATATGATTTAATTATTACAGATAAAAATAATGTGCATAACACTATCAGTATATATATATTAACTGCGATTTATAATATATTCGAGAGATATTATTGTAATTTATATTTTTTATTAATTATTGATGTTAAATGGATTTACATTGGATAATTAATAGAAATATAATTTACATTTTTATTTTGGATTATGAATGAGATTCACAAATTCCAATGTCATGGTTGCAATGTTCACAATATAATTGTCAATTATTTTTGTGAGATAATATTGAAGATTTTTCATGAGATAATGTCATCTCCTGAAATTTGAAGAAGATTGCCACCGACTAACAAAAGGTGGTGGACATACACCAAGTCCTAATTGGAATGGGTGATTGTTCCCTCTATTATGGTAGGAGGTTTATCTCCTTCCCAATTATCGTCACGAGTAATCGATTTAATTTGAAATTAATTTATAATGATTATTCAATATATATTTAATTTAATTAATTGTTGTTGTGTTTTTACAACAAAATCATAGCCTTTGAAACAAACACAAATCAATCTCATCCACTGATTTTGTTATTATCCATGGATTGAGATCCATGGACTCCTAAAATACTATATAAGAAGAGGCACTCCTTGTTCATCAAGTTATACCAATAATTTCTCTCTCTCTCTCTCTCTCTCATTCTCGTACCACCCTCTCTCTCTCTATATATATATATATATCTTAAGTGGCCATCTACTCTAACCCTAGAGAGAAGTTCTCCGTCGTCGATGTATCGCCGTTGTGGTGCTGCCTTGACTACTCGTGAATCTCCATTTCCTTTGTTGTGCTTCGCTCGTGAAGAAGACACTTGATCTCATGAGACGAGATCAGGAGATTCATCGCTTTGATCATCAACATGGTCTGCGAGGAGCACATGTTTCATCAATACGCTTGCAAGCGTCTCCTCCATCAGATCAGACTCGAGACATGAGGTCTCTTCCTTTTAAAGACTTGATCACAACCACGCGTCAAGAGGTATCCCTAATATCTTCTTTGTGGTTTAGAGGAAATGATCCGAGAAGTGCTCTTGGATCATGTCGTTTCATCGGTTTAAATTCTTTTAAATTCCACTATCCCAAGCTACTAGTGCGACTAATCGCTCCTTATCACATATGATGTGATCTCTACACTTCCGTGATGTGCTTAAGGATTCTCCCGTATCCTTCAAGCTCTACTTCTAGCTGCAGCGTAGAGCAAAGATCAGAGGTTCTCTAGACCTCATTCCCAAGCCTCAAACCACCTCCGTGTCCATCTCCATCCTTCATGTATTACCTCGTATCATTTTTTATTCTTCGTCTCTGATTTATTCACTGCAGCACACACCTTCACTCCTTCATTTAGTTACGCACACAACTTTACCATCAATCTAACCTCCGCGCACATCACCCAAATCCTTTTCTGCTTCCCCAGACCCTCATCTTCCTCGAGTCACTTCACTTCCTTGATTAGAAGGTGAACCCACCAGGGCTTCGTTCCTCCCTTCTGATTAAATCCTTCATTCTAGCCATTTCACCCATATACAATGCTTCGACTATGTGCTAACACTTGCAGGTCTTCATTGGTTGGAAGTTTCAAGCTATCTCCAATCTCCTCTTCTATATATAACAAGATCTCATCGACTCGTTGATCCGACCTTCTTCGCAGCATCATAGACCCTCTTCTCCTTTGCTAGGACATCAACTTGCTTCCTCAACCGTCAGTGAGTCGTAACAAGGAGGGATGACGACGAGATTAGCCACTAGAGATCCGCTTGAGCTCCATCGCTTGAAGAGGAGAGGGAAAAACTCCAACCTACATGCACCATTGATGAACGTCAAATTCGCCTCTTTAATAATGTGAAATTAGTCGTAGTATAGGAGGAAAATTCGGTTCAGCAAAAACCACGAACTTTGAATGTCGTGGAATATTTTTACTTGGCAAGTCTACCAAGGTCGAACAAAGGGATACGGTTGCTTAATATATTTATCGAATCTCGATTCATGAAGCACAATGTGAGTTAATTTCAATTTCAGGTCCACATGCAAATTATGCTATTTACAAAGCGATGCCATGATGCATGCATTTTTTAATTGGTTTTTATGCAAGTTAAAGTGATGCATGGATGAATATGCAAGAGAATTTATATGCAGATTAAAGAATACAATTATACCCTAAAAATTATGAGCAACATAATAGAGATGTGAATCAGTGTCAATTTAAATACAACAATAAAAAGTGGTCATCAAATCAAAGCAAGACAAGGAGAGCAGGGTCCCATTTTTCACATAAAAATTTACTTCAATTAAAACAGTGGCAAATAAGACAATAAAACATGCTAAAATGTAGAGGACAAAACAAGGATCAAAATGACACTAAAATCATGCAATTTGGACCTACGATGCTCAAGTTATGCTAAAAACAATGCAGGGGCATAATTGTAATAAAAATGTAAGAAAATAAAGGATAAATATTGCATTTAGGTCCTGGAGGGACCTAAATGCAATTACCAAAAACCGCTTGGGGTCCCTTGTAATTTGTCCATCACGCACAGGGGCCTTTTTGTAAATCTTCAAAACTTAGAGGGCCTTCTTGTAAAATACCCAGGCACGCACGCGAACCACGTGCCTGGGGACCAAAATGAAATTGTCAAACATTCCAGGGTCTTTCATGAAAAATACCCAGCACCTCACGTGCGCCGCACGTGAGGGACCAGGCTCGGAAGGTAACCTCAGGTTCGGGCACACGTGGCTTTATCTGTTGGTTTGGCTCAAGGTTCGGATGACCCGAGCCTGTAGGTTGGGCTTGAGGGCCGGGTAAGCCACGTGTCATCATTTGAGACGTCTGATCCAGATGATCGGACGACACCTGTAGCTTCATCTTCCTCCGCAGCCCACCGGAGAAGGAGGGGCTCCGACGAGCTGCTGATCGCTCCGCCTCGCCTCACAAGGGCTTCTGATGGTCGGGGAAGACAACCGGTGGACTGGCGAAGATCTGGGAAGCTCAACGAGGCTCTGAGATGGGTCGGAGGGGAAGATCGATGGAGCCTCGCCGGCGGAGAAGAGCTCGATTGAGCTCCGAAGCAAACTCCGGCAAATGAAGTACCTGCAAGCATTAGATAGCCGAAGCGTGCTCGTGCGAGTGCAGTGCGAGTGAGAGGTGGGTGAGCGAGGGCCGTGGAGGCGTCGAGAGCGGTGGCCGGTGGCTTCTTCTTCGTCGGAGCGGGAGAAGAAGGGGATCAGAGCGGGGAAGGATCTGGAGAAAGAAAAGGGGGTCGGCGAGGGTGGTGGTTGTAGGGCGGAGCTAATGCGGAGGTCAGAGGAGGGTAACAGTGACGATAGGCGGAGGAAAAATTCGAAGAAATCGAAGTAAAAATCACCTCGCCGGAGCGAGGTGATGGCGGAGGGGGTAGCTTGGGCTGAGGCTCCATGGGAGCCTCCGGTCGTCGTCCTGCAAGGCCAGCTGTGTCCTCGGAGCTCAGTGGTGTCCGGAGACACCGTAACACGACCAAAATGGCCGTGGGTCGATACCGGGCAGGAGCCATCTTCACCTCGATGCCCCGCCCACTCCGCTGTCACCGGAGGGGTGGGGGAGACTAGGCTAGAGCCCAAAATGGTAGACGAAGGTCACAAGCGGCGGGGGCGTGGCTTTTATGGGGGGGGGGGGGGGGTAGACGGAGGTTACGTGGTGGAGGGACATTTTGGAGCGAAGTTTTAATGGCGTGGGAGTGATGGCCATGAGTGATGAGGGTGACGCGAGGATGGCGGAGGAACGGGCTATGTGGGGGAGGCGTTAGGAGATCAAGGGGGTGATCGGATGAGCGACTAAAAATGGAAGGGGGCGGAGGGTGCGCGAGGTGAAATGGCCGGGGAAGGGGGGGGTTACGGAGGTTGACGATGGACCATAGCCGTTGGATCTAACGATACAACGGCTGGGAGTGGAGCGCGCGGAGGGCCACGATCAGATCCTTAGGATCTGATCCTGTGGTGGAGGAATGGGCGCTAAAAAGCAGCCCAGATGGAGCGATGGGGTAGATCGAACGGCGAGGGTTAAAGGGGGACGTGGCGCGTTGAGGGACGTTGGATAGGATACAATCGAGTGGCTGTGGATGAGGGAAGACGTGGCAGGTTCATAAGCGATGGATGAGGAGGTGATCGGACTGCTGTGGATGGGGCGCGAGGTAATGGTGGGGATCTGATCTGAGATCAGATCCAAGAGCTAGAAGTGGGCGAAGGCTGAACAGTTCAGATGAAGGCAGAATGGAGGAGATCGGATGGTCAGGAAGAGCGCCCGGTGGCGAGAGGGGAGACGGGCCACGTGGGCACTCCAGAGAGCGCCACGTGGCCCAAAGAGAAAAAATCAAATAAAAATACAAAGATAAATAGAAAAGAAATAGTTAGAGGCCGAGCTAGGAAAAAGTCAAAACATGAAAGTTGCTCATCTCGACGAGATCTACAACTTTCATGTTGATCAAAAAGCCAAAAGAGGTCATTTGTACAAAACATATTTTTGGGGGTATTTTTAGGGGGATAAAAACACCGATTTTGTGGTTTTGAGTTGTTTTTTGTATTTTTTAATGGTTTTAATGGTCAGTAAATTATAGATAATTATTTTATCTAATTTTTAGGGGTTTTTGAGGATAAACTAATTACAAGATAAAGGAAATTAAATACAATAATTTAATGGTAAATTATACACAATATAATACAGGTCGTCATTTATTATTTCAATTTATCTATTAAATCTCTATCAAAACACTTGAAAATATCAATAACTTGTACAAATTAACATTCTTTCTTTATCTATAATTAGTCACTAATTATTGTACAAATTCTTGTTGTTAATCTAAAATAAAAGAATAAAGTAATGAAAAGGAAAATAAATGAAATATCAAAGATATTGAATGACCATAAACCTCGAGATCGAGTCAATATTGACTGGATCAACAATGAATAAAGTAGGGGGAGATAAGAGCCATATACTATATATAGAAACCCTGATTATTTATCCTGAACATATAAAATTTTGCTCTATTTTATTATCCATTTTACATACATCAAAAAATATAGCATTAAACATTAAACTTGTACATAAAAATACATAGAAATTACAAAAATAAGTTCCAATAAAAATGTTGTACTGTGCAACCGGGACGCACTAATGGAAAAGCCACAAACTAAACTTCACAGAACAAAATTTTCTCCATATTAACTCAAAATTCACGAAACTCACATCTATTGTATTTAAAATTAAACTATCTATCTAATGAAGATTTTTCATTAAAATAGAGTTAAGATACAAAAGTTGTCTTTTGGGGCATAATTGTATTGTCTATTTTTATATAATATTAATATATTCATTCTTTATATTTTTATGCTTTTTATATTTTTTAATAATTTTATACAATATTTTAATATATTAAAAATATAGATACAAAATAAATCACTAAAAGACATTAAAATAAATAATACCGTAAAATATATAGGTATATTATACTTATAACATATATACATATAATTATTTATGTATATATATAAAATGACAAAATAAA
Organism: Ottelia alismoides; assembly: GCA_037367405.1. Lineage (NCBI taxonomy): Eukaryota > Viridiplantae > Streptophyta > Magnoliopsida > Alismatales > Hydrocharitaceae > Ottelia > Ottelia alismoides. The sequence goes on from JAZKJV010000266.1 coordinate 215,731, forward strand.
ATAAAACTATGTAAATATGTATTTAATTATATTATAAATATATAAAATACGTAAGTAATATAAAAAGTATTAAAAATATAAATAAAAAATAAAGTACCTAAAATACAGGTAAATATACCTATATTTATACATGTAAATGCTAACATCCTACAAGTAAAGTTGTAAAAATAAATAAAACCACCATAAAATGGTTTATAAAATTAGAAAAAAAATTCATATTTTAAGTTTTAATTAATAAAAATACATAGCTACTTTATTTTCATTTACCCTTCATTTGTATTTCCTCTTTTGTCCTATAGTGGTCCTTGTGGACTAATCAGGGACCAGCTTTTGTTGACCCTAGGTCAATTATACCCCATTCTAGGGTTGGATCTGTCGGACACATGACCTTTTTATATTCATCAATTTCTTCCCCTTGACCTAATGCTCGATCCACTTTGATTTCTTCACAAATAGTCTTCAGAACACACCCCATCATCACACCCCACTCCTCAATCCACTGTACATACACCCATTGGACCGTAAATTCCTTATTTTTGGAGCCACCTCTCATGTTCTATTAATAATCACCTCCTACCAATTTTTGCCTTTTGAACCTATTCTAGCCCCCATAACCACAATCCATATCAGAGCAAGTGAGTTGGTTACATCAGCTTCACTCTCCTGGTGTCGGCGTTTACAAAAGTGGTCGGAGGAAGAGATCCACCTTGTCGGAGTTCGCTTTAGGTGAAGTTCTGCTCCTTGGTCCCTAAGACCATGCAAGAGCTATTTACTTAGGGATTGCTCTCGATGGCAGAATATGCCCCAGGAATAGGGTGGAATTGGGAGAGAGAGAAACACGTACTGCAATTCTCCCTCGATGCCCTTGCTCATTGCCTTCTCGGCCTTTGTTATTCCACCCTCGAGCTCTCTCCATCCCACACCTTCCTCCTCAACCGCATCTCCCGCGAAAGATGTGTGAGCCCCTCCCCTTCGCTGTTGATGGTGGCAGGTGCTTGGTGCTTTGATGGTCATGTATTGGAATCTCTCGCATGCACCAACCTGGCGTTCGTGGCTTTCTTGAGCTGACAACTCGGCCATGGCTTCGGATGAGGGTTCTAGGGTTTCTCTCTCCACCCCGATAAAGGCCTATAAGATGCCATTGTGGAGTCCTCATGAGCGGACTTGTCATATGCCTAGTGACTTGTTCTTTTTGCTTGTGTGCGTGTATACATTTCATCGTTTTTATTGGGCTTCGTGGTGTGCGAGGTACTCTCGATCTTCCGCTCTTGTTTTCGATTTCATATATCTCCAACATGCTCAGTCAATTCCATTTTATTGGTTGGACCCGCTCTTAATTTGTGATGCAATCTTGACAAAGTCTTTCAATCACTTCTTGCTTGTTCGATCCAGTTGCTCTGGTTTTCCTGCCCCTTTTTGATTGATTTGCTCTAGCTTTGACCATTATTATTGATTGAATGCTTGGAGCTGGTCTTGCTATTCTATTTGAAGCTTGACATTCAGGTGATGGTCCATTCGGCTACTAATTTGTTGCTCTTTTTAAGTGCAAATTTGCTGTAGATATTGCACTTGTTGAATGTGGTTACTATCTTATTGCTTGAATGTGCTATATTGCTCTTTTGTTGTTTAAATGCCATACAACTATGTTTAAGTGTTGATATAATGTTTGAATGCTTCTCTAATGTGGTTTGAGTGCCATTATGTTGCGTTTAAGTGTTATAATGTTTGAATGCTACTCTAATGCATCGGAAAATCCAAAATACGCATGTCCGGTTATTGCTATCTGCTCCAATAACGAATCACCGGTTTAACTGAATAAGTCAACAAAATAGATAGACATTTCTCTTTGGGATGGATATTCTCAAGTAAGGATCCCCCATACAGATAATACACATTCCAGTTGACTAAACCTTATTTTAATTGTTTTGTTTCAAAGCAAAGATATATACGGGGGTCGGTTCGGCCTATTCAGATATTCATGACCAAGAGATACTAGATTCTATTTCGGATAGGCCCTAAAAGGAGGAGAGTTGGAATGACAACAGACGTTTGTCTACTCTCTAATTCACCCAACCCAATAGTACCTATTTTGGGAACGTCCAGTGCCAAAGTCACTGAATGGGCAAGTCGCTAATCCTTAAAACGAACTATATAATGTACTTTATCTGCTGGGTTACCTATTTTCAATGCCTTTGCTCATTTACCACTGATTTTAATACTTCGACTTCTCTCATTTGGATTTCTAGATGCATTTGGTTCCTCTGTTTGGCCATTCGGATTTCTAGATGCGTTTGGTTCCTATGTTTGGTCATTTGTATTTCTAGTTGTTCTAATGTGGTTTAAGTAGTCTTCGATTTGATCCTTTGTGCTACTTATTCTGGCACTACTTTAGATCCCTGTGGTGCTCAGTTAGCACTTCATGACATAACTTTGCTGCACTTGGCTCTTGTGTTTGGTTCTTGTTGCTTTAGATCCATCTGCATTTGTTGTCGTTCTATTTGGAGATGCTTTATATGCTTATGTTGCTCATATAACACTTCATGTCATATTATTTTGCTGTGTATGGTTCTTATGTTTGGTTACTGCTATTTTATTTCCACATTTGATTCTCGATTTGTGATGTTCTTTAGGTCCTTATGGTGCTCATTTATCACTTCGTGACATTTTTCTTGTTGTTGTTCGATGTTGTTTGGATTCTTTACATCCAATTGCATTTTGATTACTGCTACTTTGTTAATTTGGATACCAATCATCATTCGGTTATTGTGTTCAAGTATTGCTCCTTCAAATCCAGCTACTTATTTGGTTTTATATTTTGGAAGCTGCATTAGAACCTTATTATGGTTCTCATTTACCTATGATTTTGTTACTGCTACTTTTCTCATTTAGACATCTAGCAACATTCGATTCTTTGTTTGGTTACTATTGCTTTAGATGCAAGTGCATTATGTGGTTTTTAATTTGATCCTTAATTGTGTGATGCTTATTATAGTCTTGCTTGAGATCTTGTGTTTGAGATACTTATTATGGTATTGTTACTTCTCTCAATTGAATATCTAGTTGCTTATCATAGATATAGCTTTGTTGCATTTATGTTTAGTTGTGTTTGCTATGCTCAATTGGGAGCTTCTTTATATGCTATGGTTATTGCAATATTGATTACAGAATTTTGATTACTCAAATGTTGCTCACAATTGCAATTGTTGATGCTCATTTGATAGGTGCTTTATATCCTTATTACAACGCTCTTCTAACACTTCATGACATAGCTTTGTTGCTGCTCAATTTTCTTTGGTTTCTTGACATACAACTGCATTTGGTTACTTCTAGTTTGCTTTGTCAGGAGATACAACAATATTTGGTCCTTATGTATGGTTACTTCAACTTTAGATCCACTTGCATTTGTTAATGCTTCGTTTCTTCGGTCAATGCCAGATTGCCATGGTTAATGCCAGTAAGCTATGGTTAAATCATTAGATGATATTGCATACTAGTTTTCTATTTTCTTCAGCTGGTTAATGCCACCTATGGCTATGGTTACTGTTATAGATGACCACCTACGGTTAGTTGCATTCAGTAATTTTATTATTGTTGCAGCTACTACGGTAGTTTATATTGCTTCCATTCATGATATTGTTCTCAATTAAATCTTGACTTCGATTAAATATGCTTGCCGCACCTTGGATTCAATTGTTTTATGGTATGAGAAATGACTTAAAAGGTAGGGACTCTAATCTTAAGTTGCCAATGATGCCTGACTGGGTGAGTTAGACTTTGGGAGCAACAACCCCACCATTTTATCGATTTCATGATAAATTTCACGTGCTTATAGGATGAGAAAGCATGGTAGATCTACTTCTAGGATTCAAATCTCGGATGTCAATTGCTCGAAGCCCGTATCACCTAGACATCGACGATGGATGAATGCCTCCTACTCCTCTTTGAACATCACTCCAACATAGGCGACTGGGTAGGTGGTACCTTCACCTCTCATGCCTAGCAGAGCATCACAGCACATTTAAATATGAAAATTAGGAAAAAATGTGACAAAGAAAGAATATGGTGGATTTGTCTACATGATGTTGAAGAGTGGGTGGGGCTGGCACCCGATTTCCTATTCAATCGTCGCCTTGGATGATGATGCATAGTCGTTGGTATGCTTATTTGAATTCCATTTCACATCTCGAATGGTGGACACCGACGATCATCACACACAAGGAATCCGTTACATATTGACAAGGCTTACAAGGTGTGCAGGAGGAAGTCTTTCCTCCATTACAACATTGTGGAAGCCTTGGAGAAAGTACCACTAGGGGTACGTACGCATTCTCATCGCAGATCGCACCATCATTCTCATACACATCATTCTTCGAAGGGGACACTTACATACAATAGTTATTTGAGGAAGACTTAGAAGGAGAACCACCCATGGTTGAGGCTCCTAATCTGATTGAGGAAGTTGGACAAACAATACATCGGATAGACAATGTCACCACCGAGACTCCGTGAACTACAAAAAATGCAAACGGCATGCACATATCATCTTGTACTTGGCGAGCACGTGTGCTCACACGAGGCTAGACGAGCACTTATAGTACATAAGTGCTCCTCCAGTCAGTTCGCTCATTTAAATTTAGAGATGCATGCGGAGCGGGCGCTTGTCAAAGATCGAGCGAGCACCTACTATAAACAGAATGCAAGTCCGACTCCATGGCTCATTTCTCTTGTCATTCTTCCCCAAGCCGCACCTCTAATGATTTTTAAAGGCCATCCACTACCGACGGCGATCATTCCGTGCCACCCTCTTACCTACTATCACATTCCTTGATGTATTTGGACGACTAATCTCATTTATTTTTAGTTTTTGTTGCATATTTATGGAGAAACGATGGATTTAAGGTTTATATGTTTTAGATTTTTTTACCAATCTATGTTAGATTTTATGTTATATGTTGACTTTTCATTATGTAATCATTAGTTTAACATGTATTGATGTTTGATTTGATTTAGGATTAGTATAATTTGACCAAATTTCTATTGCATATAAGGTGTATGATGAAATTAAAAAACCATAGGTATTGTCCTAAAGTGTATAATGTGTAGCATAGTTTAAACTAGATTGTATCATTGATGACTTTTCATAAATTGTAGAATTGTTTTAAAGTGTATAATATGTAACATAGTTTAATCTGGATTAGCATTATAGATTAAATTAAATTATCATAGTTTAATTTATCACTGTTTTCATAAACAATATAAGATGTATGATGAAGTGGTTAGGCTTAACTTATGTTATATTGTTTTGAAGAAGAATTATGTGTATAAATGTAGGATATATTTTTGGTGATACAGAGTTGAATCATTTGATGTGAAGTTGTGTATGTTAGGTTTGAATGCGTAGGTGTTTAGATTTGAATGTGAATGTGATGATTGCACGTGATTGTGAATTATTTGGTGTACCCTTGGGGTAGCCAACATGGCCTCCCCCGTGCCATTTACGGTATTTTTTTATTTTTTTCAAAAAATATCGCCATGTATATTCATCCATATATCCCTCCTATATACCAGTCGAATTTCGTCAGAAACAGAGACTCCTACAGCCTCCATCTAGACGGTCATTTTTAACGGTAACAGGATTTTTTAAATAAACACCATCTCGATGGAGGCCGTAGGAGTCTCTGTTTCTGACGAAATTCGAATGGTAAATAGGAGGGATATAGGGATGAATATAGATGGTTTTATTTTTCAAAAAAAAAATAAAAAATACGTCGAAATAGGGGGCGAGGCAGCCATGTTGGCTGCCCTCAGGGGACAGCCCCATTAAATCCTTTAAATTATTTGGTGTATTAGATGTATAGATTATAGCATGTGATTTGAATTATTTGTTGTGTAGACATGAATTTGATAATAGAATGTGAAGGTGTATATATGTTAGGTGTAATTATGAATGCGATGATATATTAAGAATGTGATTCATTTGGTGTGTTAGATGTATAGATTATATCATGTAAAGGTGTCTAAGAATGTGATGATAACATGTACAGGTTTATAGATGTTAGGCATGAATGCATAGGTTTATAGATTTAAATTTAAGGGTAAATAGATTTAAATTTAAAAGTTATGCTGTGATAATTTTTTATCACATTAAATTCGAGTTAATGTGTCCAAGTGTGTCACATTAACTTATAGTTAGGTAGATAATAAGGCTAAAATACTAAAAACTGATTATTAAATCGAACTAAATATTCACACAATGCGCCCCTTCACACCGGGTTGTGTGTAGCCCTACACACCAAGAGGCGCGTGCAACACATTGAAGGATTTCATCACACTTAATCGTGTTATATTTTTTTTTAAATTTTACATAATACTATTACTCACTTCAAGATGAGATATCTTAGTCCAATGATCATGGATTTTGCTGTGTACAGGCGGAAGATTTTTTTGCAAGTACACTTCTATATAAATATCATTTAAACACTTAATTAGGCATTAATTTAAGATCATATCTATCTATATCTCCATCGTTAACCAACCAAATATACGTTAATGGCCGGTCAACATAAATGACTAAATATTTTAAGATCATTTTATAGTCTCATTTATAGCACGTACTAATGTACGATGTAAAGTTATATTAAAATATTACATCTATATTGGCTTAGTTTGGAGGTCCTGGACTAAGGGATTCTGCAAGGATTTAAACTTATTATAAGGCAATCATTTCCCATGTTATAGTTTATTTCTGATGGATATTCAATTGCATAACCCATTTCTCTTCGGTATACCAAATCAGTCATAATCTAATACTGAAATTTTTGCTATAGTGAAGGTTTTGAGAGCTAGTTGTAATTGAATTACGGGATATACTAGAAGGGATGCAGGGTTATGTTGCCAAATTTTCCTCAGAAATAAGCTACCATATGACAATCATCGTCTTATAGTAAGTTTGCATCCTTATGGATGGGCTTCATTGATAACTTAATCACAAAACTTCTCTTCTCATCTTCTAAAATTAGTAAAATAGTTTTAGGCCAACATTGAGTTTTGATTTAGCATTTCGAGATCTGGTCTCTTAACTTAAGCTGACGTTAAAACATCTCCTCTTATTTGACCTTATGAGCATCTCCTCTTATTTGACCTTATTAGTTCTTACATTCTCTTCTCATCTCCTAAAATTAGTAAAATAGTTTAGGCCAACATTGAGTTTTGATTTAGCATTTCGAGATCTGGTCTCTTAACTTAAGCTGACGTTAAAACACCTCCTCTTATTTGACCTTATGAGCCTCTCCTCTTATTTTACCTTATTAGTTCTTACATTCTGGTGAAATCGATGGCTAGTAGATAGTGGATGTACAAGCGTGTATGAGTTGTACGTGTTACAGAGACCTTTTCAAATGTTTTCAAGGGTTTGTGGAATTTGCTTACGCCCCGGGTTCTCGTGTTATGTGTTCCAATGGGGCAATATTGTGTCCGTGTCAAAAGTGTTGTTTAACGAAGAAGAGATCCAAGAATGAAATTCAGTTGCATCTTTATAAAAATGATTTCGTGAAGGATATCAAATTTGGTGGAGACATGGTGAGGTCTTTGATGACACGACTAATGAGTCAAATGATGCAGACATTATCTATAGATATGGTTATGGACGTTGCAGGTCCAGGTTTTAACACTGATAGTCTAGACGAAGAGGAACCACATTATGAGACAACAGACTTCTATGAGTTGTTGAGAAAGGAAGAAGAGCCTTGTGGTTGGGTTGTAAGACATATTCAAAACTCTCAGCAGTTTCAGAACTTCTTTCGATGAAGATGGAGTATAATATGATCCGATGCCATGCTTACAATTATCAAGAAAGTATTACCCTAAAATGTTGAATTACAAGGAAATTTATAAAACAAAAAATGATGCAGGAGATGGATTTAGATGAGGTTAAGATAGACTCTTGCATAAATCACTATATTTTATATTATGAAGAACTTGCGTATTTGACACGTTGTCCTGAATGTGACGAGCCGAGATTTCAAGAATCAAGTAAGAGTAGAAAAAATATCAAAGAAAATTGTATGCTATTTCCGTTAACTCCAAGATTAAAGCGATTGTATTATTGTAAGGAAACAATGAAAAATATGCTATGGCATTCTGAGCATAATCATGAAGAGTACATGGCGCATCCATCAGATTCTGATTGTTGGAAAGAATTGATATCAACATCTCTTTCATTTTCAAAAGGGAAAAAGGAATTGCGTTAAAGGTTTATATACAAACAGATTTAATCCTCATGGAAGAAGTAAGGACTACTCTCGTTGGCCAGTAATGATTTTCCTATCAGTGTTGGTGCCAGGATTTATGCATCCGGGAAAATACGTCGACATGTATTTACGTCCACTCATGGATGAGTTCAAGATGCTCTGGTTTAATGGAATGCATACGTATGATACAATAAAAGTCAAGCATTCAATATGAAAGTAGCTCCACTCTGGACTATAAATGACTTCCCAGCTTATGTAATATTATCCATATGGAGTATACATGGACATAAAAGTTGTCCATATTGTATGGAGAGTGCGATGTCTTTTCAGCTTTAACACGGTCAGAAACCTTTTTTATTGCCACTTGCATTTCCTTTCAACCGATCATCCGTATCGGAGATAAAAGCATTTAAGATGAATACCACATAACTTGTATATCCTCTGACAATTAAAATTGGTGATGTGATATTATAAACTTTAATAGAATTTGAAAACTCAATCATGTGCAATGGAGATAAAACACAACCTCTACCTAATTTTGGTGATATTCATAATTGGATTAAGAAGAGTATATTTTGGGTATTATCATATTTGAGTAAATTATCGATACGACACAACTTAGATGTCATGCATATCGAGAAAAATATTTTCAATAACATCTTTTATACAATTTTGAATGTAGCTGGCCGTACAAAAGATACCGTTATTTCTCGTCACGATTTAAGGATCATATGCAATCGGTAGGATTTATATATTAGAGATCTTGATAATGGAATGGTCGAAATTCCTAAAGCGAATTATACATTGGGCAGAAATCAAGTGAGATGTGTCTGCGAATGGACAAATAAATTGAAATTTCCAGGCGGATATGCGTCGAATTTATAATATTTAGTTGATTTTAAAGAAGTTTTCATTTAAAGGAATGAAGATTCATGGCTATCATGCATTCATGTAAAGACTGCTACCATTTTGTTCATGGGACTATTATCGAAAAATATCATCAGTGTTCTATCAGATGTCAACATATTTTTCCAGATTCTATGTTCATCACGCGTTTAATGGAAGGAGATGGAATATCTTGAGAAAAATATTCCTGTGATTATGTATAATTTGGAGAAGATATTTCCACCGGTTTTTTTATTCAATGGAGCTTCCGATGATTCATCTTTCAAAAGAAGTAAAAGTTGGTGGACCTATAAAATGTCAAAACGGATGTACTCATTTAAAAGGTATTATTTTAAGATAAATGTTTACTTTTATTCGAATGTTTAAGATTAAAAACACATTCCATTTTACATAGGTTCATGTTCTTCCTGAAAAGAAAGGTCCGAAACAAAAGTAGAATCGAAGGATCTATCAGTTCTCAGTATATGTACGAGGAAATAGCAACATTCTATGCGAGACATTTCCCTAAAGATGTGGAGACTATCCAAAATAGATCAAGGAGGAATGAGACAATTTTCTTTGACGAAAAACCTCATATCATTGTCTTTCGTCAGTAAGCGCAACTAATTGGAACGACGAGAAAGCGTTTACTGTCGAAAAAAGATAAAGATGCTGCTGAGCTTTACATACTAGATAATTGTGTAGAAATAACTGATGAGTCCACATTTCATCATCTTTATTCTATCATTTTGGCCTAAAAAACCCTAGCAAATGCATGTAAATACCATTAATTCCAGCATCTTAGCATCTATGCATGTGCATATAAATAGTGTATAAAATACTGTTTTTAAAGCCACAATTATAGAATAAATAAAAGAAAAGAAAAAGAATAAAATATTGAAAATATTTTATGACTCGAAACCCCGAGACCTAGGCATCTTGATGAATAGGTCGACAAGGAATAAAGTAGGGGGAGATAAGGGCCAGAATACAATAAAAACACCTATTCATTTTATTCATTCTTTATTCATTTTGGGACCTATTTCTGGTTCCACTTTTTACACTTCAAACAAAGAAACTTAGACATGATAGTCGTAGATAATTTCATATAGAAAAATACAAAATTGATTTCACACAAAAATAGTATGCAGATAAAAAGTTATGATCTGAATAAGATTCCAGAATCCCAACTTCCCAGACCTATATCTCGCAAATAAAAACTCAAAATACACCAAACTCCCCTTTAATTGTATATATTTTCGCATAAGCTATTTTATGGCGGTGGTTTTGTATTTTTCAAAGTTACGATTTGAAAGTTGAGTTTTGGACCCCACTTGTATACTTGTACAGATTAAGATATTCAGTTTATTTATTATTCATTATTTTTATAAATTTATATTTTTATAATTTTGTCAATATTATTTATAATTACGTGTACATGAAAATCAGAATAAAAACCTCAATAAAATACAAAAAAATAAAATATTTGTATAGCATACCTAGGTATAAGACCGGTATACATAACTATATAATTCACACTTTTATTTTATTAAGTATACATAATACTTCAGAAAAATAAAATAAAAATATTTTGAAGTGTATAAAAATATTCTATAAATTTAAAAAATAATAAAGAAAATAAATAAAATTAACTACACAAAATAAAAATAAAATATTAAAATACATAGATATATATACCTATACAAGCCTAAAATGGTAACTTGTAATTATAAACTCATAAAATTAATTAAATATCATATTAAAATACCTTAGAAAATAACGAATATTTTTCATTTTATAACCTAAAAATAATAAAATCATTTTCTATTTTTAACTGAATTTACAAAACATTTTTCGGGGATTTTTCCTGGTTGGTTCACGTAGACCAACCAGGCGCCAGTCCACGTTGACCGGCGGGTCAACTGGCTGTCCTCCCCTCTGCCCCTTGTCAGACCTCGTTTCTACCCCTTTTTCTCGATTTTTTCAAGGTCAAAGCTTGCATCCTTTCATGTCGAGCCCTTCGTGACTTTTCTACCTCGTCATTGCTCTTTCACGCCCTAGGCTTTCCTAGGGCCGAGGAGCGGCGATTAGAGCCATCTCCCTAGACCTTTGGAGCGTCAGAGCCACAGTGTCAAACCCTACATATTGGACCTCTGACTTTCGAGCCCAGTTTGAACCCTCTTGAATAAGCTCCGCTCCCCTTTTCGTGCCCCATCGACAGAAGAAGGTGACAGCTTCCTTCGCCAAGCTTCGGACGGGTCGAGCGAGCACTGAGGCGGCTCCAATCACCTCCGCCTTTCGCCGATGTCGAGGTACTTCCCTATGGTTCCGACCATCGAGGCAGCCACCTTATCTCTTTTATTTCCTTCGCATTTTACTCGCTTTAGCCGTAGGAACATTCCACCCCAAAAATCTTCGAGTTCCAATCATTGATTCGCCCACACTTACACCTCGCTGGTGTGCACCTCCGACCGAGTACCCTTCACGTCGCTCCACACTTCCATTCCACCACTGCGGGGTCCAGGCACTTTGCCCTGGACCCTCTCACTCTTTTCTACAGGTACTTGGACTCTAACGGAGAGCCTGGGGGTCGTTTTCACCTCGCTGGAGACCTAAGAAGCTTCCCAGCTCCGCCGTCGTCTCCAGCGAATTTCGGCCGTCATCGGAGCATTTTGGATCCCCCAGCACCTAGAGGAAGACATCAGGAGCTCACGGCCCATATTTGAGAGCTCCAGATCGCCGGAGGTCCGGGATTTAGGTCGGGGAAGTTCGCCTCGCCGGCGTTCTTCCCCGTTCTTACTACTTACTTCTCCACAGTTGGATCGGGCCGCACCTCCAGATCGAGTCCCCACCATTGGATCTCCATGAAGCCTCAACCGTTCGATCAAGCCAAGGAGATCTAATTGTAGCCGTCATTCGCGAACCGTCATCGATCGTTCTTCGTGCGCCACGTGTTAAGTGGCCTCTCCACCGCCGTTGGATCGCGCGCAAAGGGGTATTTTGCATTTCCACCATGCGCCATTTTGTGTTTATTATTTAGTCCATAAAATTTCTTCTGTAGTTTAAATATTTTTGTAATATTTGCATCCAAGCCCCCGAACTTTAAGTATTTGTAGTTAGGTCCAGTCCACGTCACCTCACATGCCTGTGCGTGTGAGGGGACTGGGAATTTTGCTGGGACCCCCTGAGGGTTTAGCTATTTCAATTTATTCAAGAATTATTCTGTAACGTGTAATATTTTTGGGTAATTTGCATGTCAACTCCTAGGAGTTTTGTATATTGCTTTTCGGTCCTTGCCAGGCGCGTGCTAGTCACGTGTGGGTTGGGAAAATTGCGGGCATACCCTTGTGGGTTTCGATATTTATCTTTGGTCCTGGAACTTTGCTTATTAGTTATAAAATTCTGTGGAAAATTGCACTGTGGCCCTTGGATGTTTGCTTATTTACATATATGCCCTTGCTAGTAGTGTAGTTTCTTGTTGTTGTCTCTATTTATTTCATGCATTGATAAAACTCTAAAAAATCTACAAAAATTACCTTAGGCTCTTGTTGCATTGTAATTTCACGCTATATTTTTAGTTTGCATTTTTTGTGCATTTTCATATTTATAAAAATTCAAAACATGCATTTTCGTTACTGTTTGCATTAGAAAATCCATAAAAATTAGTAAAAGTTTTTGAAAAGTTCCAAAAAATTATATTTTGCGTGTCTTATTATCTTTTAGTGTCAGTCAAAAAATCACTAAAAATTCAAAGCAAAACTCCTAAAAATTAGAATACCCCTAAAAACTTCATAAAAGTCTAAAAAATTCAAGATAAATCCTAAAAATACAATCTCAGTTTCTATATTTTCATTATTTTATTGCCTTTATTTTATAATTAATTGGAGGAATTTTGAGTACTTTTTGATATCTTTAATCCTCATTTTAATTTCGGCCAGTAATTCAGTTCACTGTCTTCTAGTATTTTTGACTTTAAAAATAACAAAAAAATTCTGAAAAATCTATAAAAATCAAAAAACATTAGAAAATGATAAAAATCCCAAAAACATTTTATTTCCTAATTTTTTGAGTATTTTTACCTATTTTTATAAAACCCTATCCTTGTCTTTTCTTAGATAGTGTATATATTATTTTTATAAAAAAATAAAATACAAAAATAAAAAATAAAATACAAAATCAGTAAATTAAAAATCAAAGTATAAAAATATAAAATAAAAATTAAAAACATTAAAAACCCACAAAAATTTGCTTATTGGTTGGCACTTGATCACATCACATTTTGTGCATTTTTGCTTGATCTATCTTGCTTGCTACCTGAGTTCGACCTCTACACACTTGCACACTATACACATTTTTGTAGAGTTATAAAATCTTTTAACTCCACATTTACTTCTCATTGTTTGATTTAGTTGTGGGTTGATTGTTGATTTATCCAAGATTTACCAAGGGTCGCCGCAACGACTTTGTCTCCGCCTTGTGTAAGACATTTAGACCTTAGTGTTTTCTGGTTAATCAAATGGCGCCGTTGCTGGGGAGAAACAACGTATAGATCATATTTTGTGATTGATTGTGATTGAGAGTTTACCATTATTGCACCATTTCTCTCTCACATTTTATTAGACAATTTTGAGCTATCTAATCTATTTCTTTGTTGACTTCGTGCGAGGTACCACAGATCGAGGGAGGCACCTTTCTCTAGGAGCCGACGCACCTACGTGAAGCCGGCTTCGGCCTGCTACTTGAGCACCAAGGAGACTTAGACGTAGATTAGATTTAGTTCATTATTTTTGTAATTTTTGGTGAGAGAGCGACTATTATTTGTAATAATACAGTTACATTCGGACTTGGACACTCGGGCCTAATTTCCAAGTGTTTGTACACTTGGGGGCTCATCGTCGTTTTCATCGGATTTTCACCGCTTGCAATTTTCCAGTTTTGTTTTCCTGTCTTTAATTTTGTGGAATGAGCCCTTAGTTTTTAGGATTGCTTGATGTGTAATCTAAGGCCAAACACCTAACAACCATTGCATGCACCTATAGACTTATCGTTTGGACTTAGATATAATTAATTGTTGAATATATAATTCGAAACCACCGCACCGTGAGAGTCTCCGTACAGGGCTGGCAGGACCCATTGTGGTGGGCACCGATGAGATTTCAAGACCGGACTACTAGGTTTCGCTTTGTGTGTTTAGCATTTGGTTCTTCACACTAGCAATTGCCTGCTTAGGACGATTTTCCATGTGCATATCGGCATATAGTATAGGTTTATAAATTCCTGCGTTGCATCCTGCATGAAGAGAGCTGGAGGCACTGTAAGTCTTCTTACTTGAGCATTCATCATTTAGGCAAGAATGTGAGATTTCCATCTTCGTGCCAACTCGCATTGCTTTTCTGACTCTCTCCCTCTATTTTTGGATCAAATAGGAATCAAGGACAAATACAAAAATGTTAGGCGCTTGTATTGAATTGACTCAAAGCAAGTGATAACACCAAAAAATTTAAAAAAGGGTCTGCTAAAGGAAACTTGACCTAAATAAAATTGGCTAATTGGACACATTTCTTTGGGGTGACAAAGGCCTCATTCGTATTCAGGTTGCATGGGAAGGTCTCCTTCCAAGTGAGAGAGCGGCTTCGTAAAAATTAGAGCCCAAAACCCAGTCTGTGGCTGCCTTGTGTATCGCCTAGATTTCTGAAGTATTGGCGCTTCTATCGTACGTAGACGAGTAGGGCTTGGTCACCATTGACGACTCTCTATTTTGTAGAGCATTTACCTTGTCCAAAGTATCGAGCCTAGGCCACGCGTTCACGGGGGTGTCTGTCTCATCGTCTTGCGTCCGAGTAGGATCTTGCACGTTCACCGGTGATTCCGTTGCGAGCGAGATCTGAAGTATCGATTTCGTCTATCGGCTTCCTCCCTCTATTTCTTTGACTGAGTAGGATCAGGAAGAGTTACAAGGACCTCAAAAAGTGCAGACTACAGGTATACAGGAGGAGGACAAGTACGAGATTCTTTTCTGGCAGTACTCTCTCTCCTATAGGCGTAGCGCTCTAAGGACTCGTTCAAAGATTAATTGCCTGAATTCAATCTAAAAACTACAAACATAATAGCCGATCCTTCACGGCTTCACGCGTTGAGTTGGTGAATCCCTTGTATTGTGTTTAATTGACTAGTTGAATTAAGGTCAAGATCAAAAACACTGCACAACTGTGCACAATTTTGCCCCCTCCTTCTTCATTTCTCAACCTCGCTCTTCTCAATAATCACGATGATGGGAAGGAGATCTCTTAGGTCGTCTTTGGCGGCACTGCTATCCAGCACTCCTCCCTATCATCTAGGACGGCTTCGGGGAGTCTAGACCCACTCTCCAGCCCGAGTTTACCTCCTCCCTATTCCCCCTCGACCATCCTTCTTCCTCCATCCGTCCAGTAGTGTCAGAATTTAGTGCAACACAGAGCTCAGAACATTTGACGGCACCTGAGATGGGTTCTTTTACCTTTTCAGAGAATCCAGAAATGGTAGACAAAGGAGAACATCCAGATGAGCAGGAACACCCTCCATTCATATATGACCAAGCTGCCATCAACAATTCACTATTTAGCCTCCCTGGAGACCATGCCGAGACAAATCATAGACCAGGGATTATTCATGGGTGATATCATGAGAGAGATGGTGCAGATGCGAGAGGGCAGAGATGACAGACCTGAGGGCGGTGGTGGGATATACCAGAAGCCGCACACGGAGGAGGAGACCCTAACCAGGAGAGGCCGCCACAGATGACCATGAGGTAGTTGCACAACCCAGCTGCAACCCTCACTCACCGATGGATACAGCTTCCTCCCATTGTGGGGAATTTCGAGCTTCGCCCACAAACTACCCAGTTATTGCCCAAGTTTCATGGGCTAGCCACCGAGAAACCTCATCTCCATCTGTAGGAGTTTGAGATGATTTGTATCACTTCCCATGACAGATTCGAGGACGAGGACACGATCAAGATGATTGCCTTCCCATTCTCTTTATCTGACAGAGTAGCCTACTAGAGGAAACACCTTGGGAGGTATGTCACATCCTAGGCACAACTCCGAACCGCATACTTGGATAAGTATTATCCTCTCGGCCGGACAAACGCAACACGAGCTATGATAAGCAATTTCGCCATGATCCCAAATGAACAGTTCCATGAGGCTTAGGATCGCTTTAGAGAGCTCATTGACCAGTGTCCACATCATGAGATATCAAAGCCCAACTTGGTTCGGAGTTTCTTTTGTGGGATGACACTGGAGCTGCAGGGGCTTGTAAATACCTCTTGTGGTGGGTCCTTTTTTTCAAGGGTGAAGACGATGTTTGGGCCATCTATGAAGGGATGGCAGAGAATTCGACAGTCATGGCCCAAGCCCGAGTCTACACACAGCAGAAACCCCCCCAAGGAGCAGGATCATTTCAGAGGATCACTCGCATCGATGCCGGTCCCCACACTTCGTCAGCAATAGCAGCCCAAGCCGAATCCGCATCAGCCGACATGGAGATCATTAGCGAAAAGTTGGACCGCATCGAGATCCTCGAGAAAAAGCAGAGTCAGGGTCTTTTCCAAATGGACCTTATTACGAAGACCATGAGCGACCTGAAGACGCAGATTCTTTGCATCCAGGAGGCACAGATGTCTACTCAGCAACCTCCCAGGTCAAGGTCTGATCCCAGCAGTAGCAGCTCCACCCATCCCTCTGCCATGCACTGCCAGGTCCATCACATCCAGGCAGAGCCGGTCCAGCAACTACAACACTACCCATTGCCACCGCCATCTCAGGATACTCAGATGGGGATCTATTAGCCGGATCAGCCACTGGCAGTTCTTCCACCACCCCCTTTGAGCAGGAACCATTTTTGGAAGTCAATGGGATTTGGTACGACGGTACCCACAACAACCCGGGATTCGTCACGACCACCCCGGATTCCATTGGACAACTGGTGGCACCTCATCCCAGCAGCAATCTCCAGCTCAGGGCCATCAGAACAACCATCAGCAACACCAGCCCCAGTATGCCCACCAGCAGTATCGGCAGGGTCCTCGTCTCGTCTACCAGGGACAATAGTGGAGGCAGCGACATCAGCCTCACTAATCATACTCCCAGCCTTCCCACTACCAGCAGCAGCCTCATTTCCAGCAGGGGAACACTTCCGATTCTCAAGCGCTAGCCTTTGAGAAACCATCACTTGATGACCTTGCCCGCTTAATTTCTGACCAACAGGCATCCTTCTGACGGGAAATGGATGAGTTTCGGCAGGAGATTAGCGATATCATCAAGGGCAAGGCCGCCATACCTGCACAGATCGAGCCTAATCCAAACAATCTAAAAAGGAAGTCTGAGCAGGTACAGTTGACAATGGATACTTCTCCTAGTGATTATTTGAGTGACATGTCTTCTTTATATGATGTTGATTTCGTGACTACTAGGAGTGGTAGGATGCCAGCCGGCGGTGCCGCATCTGAGCGACAACCACACGAGGAATCAGGAGCGCCAGATGAGCAGAGTAGCGGTACTGATGCCGCTAATGATGTTGATGACGGTGGTGCTGATGCCACCAAGGATGGAGATCCAGATGACAGTATTAAGGCCGTCGTGATACCAAATGCAGACGGTGGTGCTGAAGCCGCCATTTTTGATGCAGAGCCAGAGCGCGGTGCTGATGCCACGAAGTCAGATGCAGTTGGTGGTTGATGAATATGTGATTCATCACTCTAAAAGTCGAAAATAGAGCTTTGTTCTCGAGTAATTAGACGCATATTTCCACTTATATTACATAATTAGCATTCATACATGCATTTATAATACATGCATTTTAGCACTCCATTTGCATTAAATAAGAAGCCAAAATCACTTGTAATATATCCATTCATCAAAATAAGCTCTCCCTTATACTATGTACACCTTGGTTAATAATATAGGGAAGAAAGCCAGGAATCCCCTTTGTAAAAGCACCAATAAAGCCCTAAAGACCTTGGACCATAAAATGCCCATAGATCCTTTATACCAACTCCAAAATAGGTCTACTCACTTTTAGAATAATACACATTCAAAGACCTTTAAAATGAGACTAATTTCATCCAATTTGGAGTCCATATGGAAAATTGGGCCTCTTTGTATACTACATATATGTATATTTGTATCTTGGTATTTTTGTATCAACATCTGACCTCATCTCCGTCTTTGGTCAACATTCATGTTTTGAGTTTTTCCAAATTCGGCCTCCTTCTCTCTCTACACATATTTTTCTTCTCAGCCAATCACAGCTGGCCACGTGGCGCCAGTTGTGCCATGCGGCTAGCTCCCCTTGCCCTAGCCGCCCGCACCCACAACCGTTGGATCTCCATCTAGATCCAACAGCTGCACCTCCTCCACGTGTGCTTTGTATTTCCACCGTCTGATCATCTCCAGGCCCTCATCTCAACCACCCATTCGCGCCTCTTCCACAGCGCGCCACGTGGCGCCCTTCGATCACGCACACTATCCCTTCATCGCAGCCGCTCATCCTACCTTGTACCTCAGCCCTACGATCTAAGCCCTAATCGAATCTCAGCCGCCCGCTGGCGCTTCGCCCCCATCGTGCCACGTGTTGGCCTCCACGACCCTCAGATCGCCTCGCCTCGATCAGATCTCGCCCGCTCCTTAGTGATTAGATCTGGGCCGTTGGATCACAAGATCCAATGGCCACGACCCCGTCTCCTACCTCTGGCACCCCTCTCTCCCACGATCTCCACCTTGCGGGAGGGGTAGCTCCTTTCTATTTTCAGCAGCACTCCCTCCACCGTCGACGACCACCATCACCTCCACGTCCTTCCCCACTCGTTCCTTATCCTCGCCAACCACCTCACTACCCACGTCGACCGCCAGCAACGCTCCACGAACTCCATGAACTTCGCCCCATCTCCATCCCGGCCGTCTACTTCAACCTATAAATACTCGCTCACCGGCCGACTTCAGCCTCATCCGCCATCCCTGAGAGATTCCCCGAGCTCGGAACTTCCGTTTGGTGACATCAAGCGACCGATTCCTCGAGCGAAGACCGGCCTTCTTCTCCGGCGAGATCCTCGGCGCACCGTCGTGTCGCAGCCTCTCCTCCAGGTCACTGCTTGAGCTCAGGGACTTACCGCCCCTTTGAGCGATGACCTGGACCTCGACCTCGAGCTCCAAACCACAGGTAAACTCCTCCATTTCCGTTTGATTCTCCTTATGATTTTTCCCTTTATTTTGCCGAATTTATTCGCCTTCCACCTTCATCTTCACGCTCCGCTTCCACTTCGCTGAGCTCCGCGACAGAGCTCTCATCCTCACGCTACACTTTGCACCCTCCGACGACGTACTTCGCTCTCTACCGGCTCCAGCTCCGCCACTTGGCTGGAGCACCATCGCCGGAACCGCTTCCTCCGCTTTAGGCCTCGCCACTCCATCCTCACCTCTCCACTAGCACGCACGAGCTTCGGCTATACTCTTACCACCTGCAGGTACCCATCTCGCTCATTGGACAGAAGCTCACCGGAGCTCTTGTCGAGCTTCATCGCCAGCGAGCTTCGACGCCCCTCCGTTACTCCTGAAGTCACCTGAAGCCTCGCCGTACCTCCGTGTGTCTTCCGAGCTACATCAGACCCGACCTCGGCCTTCACTGACGTCAGGAGGATTGGGCGGAGCTAAGATCCTGTCGCCGGAGCCCCGCCATCTCCTCAGCAGGCGGCAGAGGACCGTTAAGGACGATACTCCAGCCGCCGTTCGATCATCTCGATCGAACGATCTTTAGCCGTCCACGTCGCCATCCGCCCGGAGCTTCAGACAGCCGTTGGATCAGCTGTGATCCTACGGACCTCAGCGAGCCACGTGTCCATTCACTGGAGGAAGCCACCTTCGTTGGATCTAATTAGATCAGCGGTTCACATTCAGCCATGTCACCTCCTTCATCGAAGCCTTCAGTCATCGTTGGATCTGTCCAAATCTGACGGCCTCTGATCATGCCACGCGTCCCCTTCCAGCCTCCGTTGGATCGCTTTGGTCCAACGGTCTTCAGCACGCCACGTCGACAAAGTCCGAGCCTCCTCCCCGACCCTAGGCTCGGACCACCCGAGGCTAGCCGAGCCACCCTCCAGACCTCCAGGACCACCCGAGCCAAGCCCCGAGCCTCCGAAGCTGCCCGAGCCTAGGCCCCCACGTGAGGAGCACGTGCGGCCTGGATATTTTGCACAGAGGCCTTCGGAACTTTCCAAAATTGCAAAAAGTCCCTGTGAAGCGCCCCCACGTGAGGAGCACGTGCCCAGTGGAGAAATTTCATTCCACCCCCCAGCATTATAGGTAATTGCATTTGAGTCCCTGTCAACATGTTTACTTTTATGGAATTTTATTTTCTTGTATTGCAAATACACCCCTGTCTTTGCACGCATCCATAGGTGTCATTTTACATCATTTTGAAATTCTAAAAATTGCATATTATTGAGTAACTTGTCCTCTATCTGTTGTGACACTTGTCACATTTTTGTAATTGCAGTAGATTTTTAAATGAATTAATTGGTTGATTTCTGAGTTATTTTGCCCAGTTGGACCTTTTAATTGACAATTCATTTTCTGTGACTCCAAAAATTCCCAAAAATTCACAGTAGCTCTAGGATAGTTAACTCAACCTTTCATAAAAATTTCATGTAATTTGCATGCATATCGAGGCCTAAATAAATTAATTGGTGATTTCCTTAGAGAGGTCATTTCACACTAAAATTAAGGTCTGTCAATTTTCCTAGATTCCTTATCATTAGATCTATCTAGGATAATTTTGTTCCTGAAAAAATGTGATTTGATATTTATTAAAATTAAATTAGTGAAAATCACGCTACCTGCATTTTAAATTCACAGTAAAATCATTTAGTGTGAAAAATTCCAAAAAAATTAGGTTAGCTTAATTTCACCATATTTCATCATCTGGCCAATTTTTATAATTTTTGGACATCATTTGATACCTTAACTGATTTAACTTTAAATTGGCCTGATTTTTGCATGTGTCCTGCATAGAAAATAGAAAAAAGACCAAAAATATATTCCCCGGAAACCTCACACTTGGATTTTGCTAAAATTTGACCTAAGGAGACAGATGCCTTCCTGAGTTCGACCTTGGACTTCACCAAGTAAAAAAAATTTTGCCACTCGAAATTGACTTGATTAAATTAAAAGTGGTTTTTGATATTTCCTCTCGTTATCCGACTGCAACGAACATTGGTAATTAATTTGGACATTAATCTGACCGAATTAACTAGGGTAGCGGGCACGGTCATCAAAATGGCGCCGTTGCTGGGGAGGCACGGCTTAGGTTAATTTGAAATGAAATTCTGATTGTTTGATTTTCAATCCCCGGGTAGTCTGACCCCCGGCTTTTCTTGTGAATATTTCTCTGTCTTTTAAATTGTTGCATTTTTGTGTCGTTCTCTATCTGACCCCAACTTGTTGTTGTGCGAGGGGCACCAGAGTCGAAGATGCTTCGAGGAACACACATTTTAATTTGTTTAAGTGATTTGAGAGAACTTGTACATTTCATTTATTTCCACATTTTTCGCATCATTTCCAGCGGTTCCCGTTTGGGTTCTCGCGTGTGTAAAAATAGTGGAACCGTGTCCCCGTGTGCTGTGTGGTTTGAATTGTAACTTAGGCTTTCACTAGCGGCTCTTCGAGCCACTTTAGGAATTGCTTGTGCTCGTAATTTTTAGGACCACACAACCACTTGAAAGACGCACCTAGACCGCAGATCTAGTCAAATCAACCTGTTCTTCACTCCTACTAGAACTGCCTGTCTAGGAGCGGATTTTGTCGTCTGCATTTGCATGTAATGTAAAAATTTCAATTTTGTTTTGCATCCTGCATACAAGCGAAGGGATTACTGTAAGTCTTCTTAACTCAGCATACACATCATCGTTTTTCGTGCGTCGGCTTTTCTTGATTTCTCCCTCTATTTTTCACACTTAACTTAAACGGAAATTGGGACTGGACGTTAGGCGTGCTGTGTGGTTGGACTAACAAGTGAGAACTTAACTTAAAATCGGGACTGCTAACAGTATTGATCCAAAAAAATTCGATAAAATTGAAAAACTATTTGCGGGAGATTAACCCCGATCTTATTTTCAGGCTGAGTGAGGGTACTTGAGTGTGTGTGAACACCTTAAGGCAGAGCCCAAATCCCCGCCTTCCATATCACGGGCCAACTGATCCTAGCAAATATCACGAGTTGGATACTTTTAGATTCATTGACCAGTACCAAGTAGCCTCCGCCTGTTCGCGGGTAGTTAGGGGAGAACCAGCGGTACTTCGCGACAAGGCCTAGCTTTGTCAGCCTCCGCCTGCTTGCAGGTAGATAGGGGCACGGTCTTTGAGTCCCCAACTCTGGATAGGAGCGAAGAAAGGAAGGACCGACGGTTTATTAGGCGACAGGTTAAACAGGGAAGACGTATCCGGCTCTGAACCGACTTCCTTATAGGCCGCGTAACTCCTTGCTATCTTGCTTGAAAAATCACATTTAAAATTGACAAGATTAATTGGACTCGGTTTCGGGTCCTTCACCGTGTTGAGTGTGAATTCAGGGTTTGCTCTTGCGTTTGTCTTTGTGTCTGTCTATTTGTGTTATCCTGCGTAACTACGTATTTTCTACCTCATTCTACTTACATATCCTCTTCAAGATGTCGGGATATTGGTCCCCATACCCTGTGACCTCTGATCATTCCTCCTTGACCATATACCGTTCATCTTCAACTTCTCCTTCTTCCATATATCCTCTGCCATCCACGGGAGACCCTTACCCGTGGTCGGTCCCACCTCAACCCGATTATGAAGTCAAAACTTCGACTTATTTCTCCACTTCTTCGCATTTCTCACCTACTCTATATTCTAACACTCCGGATCCACTTCCACCTTGGGCTGACTATCCTTACTCTCGAGAGCTTGCAGGAATCAAAGACTCGAATGAAGAGCAAGACACTGCTGAGACAGATGATTGGCAAAATTATATGCCCCCACATACTTCACCCCAAGTAGGGACCATACCATAACTCACATATACGCATTCCGACTTGAACTTAGGGCATAACATGGTCGATGAACAACCTGAATAGAGAGGCCTGTACATCATGATTTTCCTGACTTGATTGACTTTAGTGATCAAGCTTCCATTAACCAGCCTTCATTCGGAGAGCCTATACATTCACAAGATTGGACTTATGAGCTAGACTTATCAGTCTCTGTTTCATCATATGAGGCTCCGACTAATATTCGCCATCTAGATGGTCCATACTCAACCCAGAATTACATGCTAGAGTCTAGGTATGTTGAGTATGAGACCTCAATATCTCATCAATATCCTCCACTTGAGCAGAACTCTCCCATGATTTGTCATGGAAATTTTGTGGAGGATGACATCTCTAGACTTATCAAGAAAAATGAAGCATTTGGTAATGAGTTAAGAGATGTCATGAATATATTGCACTCAATTTCTGCCAGCCTGAGTATGAAAGTGGAAAAGGAAGTAAGTAGATTTGAGGTTGAAAGCCGAACGAACATCAGGGAACCCACACCGTATGTACAGCTGGAGTCCATTCTATCTCCATCTTCTACTAACCACTTACCTTCCAATCCAGAGTCTGATCATTCATCCACCAAAAATACCAAAAGAATTGAAAAACCGAAAACCCACATAAAAATTGAAAATGAAAAAGACCTAAAAAAATTGGATTCTGCCCTAAGGGAAGCACTTGATGAGGAATTGATCTTTAAACTTCCCTTGATAAAGGCCATAGATCACTTCCCCGACCTCAAGAGATTTGTAAAGAGTAAATTGATGCCCAAGAGGTCGGTATTAAGAGAACAAGGACTGAAAGACACATAGTGGCTATGGCCACATCCTTGGTGATGGGTAGAAAGACCAAGAGCCGCAGAGTGAAGCGGTTGCCCCGAGTTGAGTGTGAAATCAAAGACACCATCTTCACCCATGCAAGAATCGATGATGACTCACTGATAAATATCCTCCCGACCTCTGTGTTTGACAAGCTCAAACTCAGACCAATCAAAAAGTCAAGAGAGATCGTTCAGCTGGCTGACCGATCCATCAAACGGTCTAGAGGAAATATTTCAGTCATCGTTACTTTCCAAGATGCTCTACTCCAGGTGGACTTCACGATCATTGACATCGAGCACCGAGGAGAGTTTACCCAGTCACCGATTATTCTCGGGAAGCCGTTTTTAGCCTCAGCTAAGGCAACTATAGATTGCGAGACTCGGGAGATCGATTGTTCAACATTGGGAGCACTCCGACCTCACCCATTCTTTGATGCACTTTACTCTAAGGTAACCCGCACATCCGCTGACAGTCGTGACCATCGAGAGGTAGATGAGTCCCACCTCTCTACTACAGCTGAGAGACCGACTGCCCGGACGACCGTTGGTTCTGAGACTCCCCACACCTCCACTTCATCAACTACTTGCACCGCCACCATGACAGCTTCTAAGGAGGACTCATGAACAGAGGCTACCATTAAGTCGGACATGACCTTTGTTCATTACCTTGACCATTTTGATGATCCGATACAAGAGCCCAATAATGCCAAGCCAACTGAGACCACTAGCACCTTCCCGACACATGTGCTGACCCTTCAGGAATATTACAATCTATATGGTGACTCGTCTGATGAGGAACCCATAGTCAGCACCACATCACGTTCTGGACCGTCAAAGGAAACAACCAAGACTAAATTGACTCCACATCAAAACACGGTTGTTCCCTCTACTAGTCGGCTATCTGCTGAGAGGAAGTCGAGAATTGATTCCTCGAGGTGTTCTCCCAAACCTCTCAAGGTGCGTCGCTCTCATCTCCCTCTCAATGATTCAGGTTCTAGAAAACCGACTAAGAGAGTTTCCTTCAACACACCGGAGAAGGAATTTTCCGAGGAGTCCTCATCTGGTCCGGACAAGGTGATTTATATGAGTGAGCTCAGTTCGGCTGTTCTTAAGCCATATTTCAGCAAGCAGCCGTGTGTCGACCCGCGTTGGACGATCCCTACACCTCACTATTATTCATCTGAGGACGATTCTGACGGCGACACAGATGTATATTATCCACCTCCTCGCGTCCGCAAGAAGGTTCGTCACAAACCTTCTTAATCCTTGTATATTCTCACTCTTTTCTTGTATATACTTTCTCTCCCTCCCTTCCCAGTGATTCGAATCACTTGCCCCACTCCCATATCATTTCATGACTATACTTAGGATAACCAGATCCTAAGTATAGGGGGGAGAGTGACCCGCGTCCATTCACTGTACATCCTCCAGATCACATCGGTTGTCATACTCACTTCTGACCTATACATAGGCTGACCAGAGCCTAAGTATGGGGGGACCGATGCCCGCCATGTATATACTCATCCATTTCCCCTCTTGCCCTCGTCCGCCCCAGTTTTTATCTTCTTCTACACTTAGGCTGCCAAAGCCTAAGTATAGGGGGGCGGAGCGATTTCTATACTTTTTTTAATTTAGCTCTCCTACGCTTAGCCCGAGCTATGTCTTTTTCGTCGCTTATCATGCTCTGAGGACATAGCACACGCTAAGTATAAGGGGGCGTGTATATATTACATATATACTTTACCCATAGCTTGTACTTTCGCGTATTTTCGCGTATTTTCTTTATATATTTTGCAATAATTACGGGGTGGGTAAAAATTGAAAATTTTTTTCTGTACTATATGTATAATACTTGTATAAAAGTTGTAGAATTCTGGTAGAACATACTCATGTAAAATTTGTTGTAAAATAAGATGTAAACAAAAAAAATGTGTGTGTTGTATACTATGTATATTATGTGCAAATTAAAAACTTGTTGTAAATAATAAAATTTGTTGTATACCAAAAAAAATATATGTTGAAAATAAGGCTTCTTATTTAGTCTTGCATATCATCCTTGCATTTCAAAAAAAAAGAATCTTGCATTTCATTCATAGCATGTCATCTACACCTCATCTGCATATGTTGCATATGCAAGGTGAAAAGCTAGTGGGTTCTGAACCAAGTCATGAGTAGATATTGATGATGGACTTGATTTGACCTTAATCCACCTAATTTCAGAGGAACCTTATAGGAACTGGAGTTAAGATTTCTCTGGTCAAGTGACTTAATTCTTTGAGTCCGCAAGTCTATGTTCACATGTCATCTTGATTAGTCTAAGTAGAATATCTCGTGCACACGCATGATTCTTTTAGACAGTGACCTAACTTGGACAAGCACATTGCACGTAGCTCTTCATTGATGAGGTGTTGAGGAAGTAGAATCCTTTAGCTTGGAGTAGCATACGGGTGGAAACATCCGTCCTCCTCTAGGGAGGGTAGTGCATCTCAACCTAGTCTGGTGGTGTTGAAGTCTAAGGACATGATGCTGTGGGTTGCAATAATGCTTCAAAAGAGGGATAGTCTACTAGCTCAAGAGGAAAAACTCCTGATGTATATGCTGCACCTTATATATAGTTCCAAAAAAAAAGAAAAAAAGAAAAAGAAATGCAAGAACTCCAAAAAAATAGACAGGCCAAAAAAAATTGCCTGTCGGAGTATGTATATTAGCAAGAAGTTTGCAGCTGGATGACTTAGCTACACTGGTCAGGCATCCCGGGATAGGTAGCTACACTGGCTACCGTCCATTCTTTTTCCACCCCCTCCTCTTGAGCCGGTCGCACTTGAACTTAGAAGGGAATACCCCGCTCCTCGAGGAAAGAGTTGCTGGACCGGGTTATTTGAGTTACCTTGTTAGAGGAGGTTGGTTCTGAGTCATTTCTGATGTGGAGAGCTATTTTACACTTACACAGCACAAGTAAGAATCATAGTCATCAGAAATTTACGTTTGAGGATTTGTTCTGACCTGACTATTGAGGCGTCTTGATAGAAGACTTGTGGAACTTGAAGACTGTTAGGTCTTAAGTTCAGGTCCCAATAAGGTTCCGCCACACAATTAATCCAAAGGTCGAGTCAAGCTCTATTTTCAACTTTTGTTCATGACCTTGGTATGGAATCCAATTTCATTTCACTTCTGCATTTCATTTTAGTTGCTCAGAGACGAGCAAGGTTTAAGTATAGGGGGTTGATGAAACTGTGATTCATCACTCTAAGGGCCCGTTCGGTAGGAGAATAAGCAGGAATAAGGATGGGGAATAAGGGGAATAAGGGTCTATTCTCCGTTCGGCTGGAGGATAAGAATAAGGAGAATAAGGTGAAATAAAGGTAGGTAAGGTGGGATAAAGATAGGAATAAGAGTGAAATAAGATGAAATAATGGGGAATAGTCGTACAACGAGGAAGCGTGTTGGGGGCTTATTCCCCTTATTCCATTCCTCCTTATACCCTAAATGAATAGGGCCTAAAAGTCGAAAATAGAGCTTTGTTCCCGAGTAATTAGACACATATTTCCACTTATATTGCATAATTAGCATTCATACATGCATTTATAATACATGCATTTTAGCACTCCATTTGCATTAAATAAGAAGCCAAAATCACTTGTAATATATCCATTCATCAAAATAAGCTCTCCCTTATACTATGTACACCTTGGTTAATAATATAAGGAAGAAAGCCATGAATCCCCTTTGTAAAAGAACCAATAAAGCCCTAAAGCCCTTGGACCATAAAATGCCCATAGATCCTTCATACCAACTCTAAAATAGGTCTACTCACTTTTAGAATAATACACATTCAAAGACCTTTAAAATGAGACTAATTTCATCCAATTTGGAGTCCATATGGAAAAGATGGATTTTTAGGCCTCTTTGTATACTACAAATATGTATATTTGTATCTTGGTATTTTTGTATCAACATTTGACCTCATCTCCGTCTTTGGTCAACATGAAACTTGTAGATCTCATCGAGATCTACAACTTTCATGTTTGTTTTTCCAAATTCGGCCTCCTTCTCTCTCTACACATAGTTTTCTTCTCAGCCAATCACAGCTGGCCACGTGGCGCCATCTGGTTGTGCCACGCGACTAGGTCCCCTTGCCCTAGCCGCCCGCACCCACAACCGTTGGATCTCCATCCAGATCCAACGGCCGCACCGCCTCCTCGTGCGCTTTGTATTTCCACTGTCTGATCATCTCCAGTCCCTCATCTCAACCACCCGTTCGCGCCTCTTCCACAACGCGCCATGTGGCGCATGTTGCGCCCTTCGATCACGCACACTATCCCTTCTTCGCAGCCGCTCATCCCACCTTGTACCTCAGCCCTCCGATCTAAGCCCTAATCGAATCTCAGCCGCCCGCTGGCGCTTCGCCCCCATCGCGCCACGTGTTGGCCTCCACGGCCCTCAGATCGCCTCGCCTCGATAAGATCTCACCCGCTCCTTAGTGATTAGATCTGGGTCGTTGGATCACAAGATCCAACAGCCACGACCTCGTCTCCTACCTCTGGCACCCCTCTCTCCCACGATCTCCGCCTTGCGGGAGGGGTAGCCCCTTTCTATTTTCAGCAGCGCTCTCTCCACCGTCGACGACCACCATCACCTCCACGTCCTTCCCCACTCGTTCCTTATCCTTGCCAGCCACCTCGCTACCCACGTCGACCGCCAGCAACGCTCCACGAACTCCATGAACTTCGCCCCATCTCTATCCCGGCCGTCTACTTCAACCTATAAATACTCGCTTACCGGCCGACTTCAGCCTCATCCGCCATCCCTGAGAGATTCCCCGAGCTCGGAACTTCCGTTTGGTGACAGCAAGCGATTGATTCCTCGAGCGAAGACCGGTATTCTTCTCCGGCGAGATCCTCGGCGCATCGCCATGTCGCAGCCTCTCTCCGAGTCGCTGCTTGAGCTCAGGGACTTACCGCCCCTTCGAGCGACGACCTGGACCTCGACCTCGAGCTCCAAACCACAGGTAAACTCCTCCATCTCCGTTTGATTCTCCTTCTGATTTTCCCTCTATTTCGCCGAATTTATTCACCTTCCACCTTCATCTTCGCGCTCTGCTTCCACTTCGCCGAGCTCCGCGACGGAGCTCTCATCCTCGCGCTACACTTTGCACCCTCCGACGACGTACTTCGCTCTCTACCAGCTCCAGCTCCGCCACTTGGCCGGAGCACCATCGCCGGAACCGCTTCCCTCCTCTTTAGGCCTCGCCACTCCATCCTCACCTCTCCACTAGCACGCACGAGCTTCGACTATACTCTTACCACCTGCAGGTACCCATCTCGCTCATTGGATGGAAGCTCACCGGAGCTCCTGTCGAGCTTCATCGCCAGCGAGCTCCGACGCCCCTCCGTTACTCCTGAAGTCACCTGAAGCCTCGCCGTACCTCCGCGCATCTTCCGAGCTACATCAGACCCGACCTCGGCCTTCACTGACGTCAGGAGGATTGGGCGGAGCTAAGCTCCCGTCGCTAGAGCCCCACCATCTCCTCCGCAGGCGGCGGAGGACCGTTGAGGACGAGGCTCCAGCCGTCGTTCGATCATCTTGATAGAACGATCTTTAGCCGTCCACGTCGCCATCTGCCCAGAGCTTTAGACAACCGTTGGATCAGCTGTGATCCTATGGACCTCAGCAAGCCACGTGTCCATTCACTGGAGGAAGCCACCTCCGTTGGATCCAATTAGATCAGCGGTTCACATTCAGCCACGTCACCTCCTTCATAGAAGCCTTCAGTCGCCGTTGGATCTATCCAGATCTGACGGCCTCTGATCACGCCACGCGTCCCCTTCCAGCCTCCGTTGGATCGCTTTTGATCCAACGGTCTTCAGCACGCTACGTCGACAAAGTCCGAGCCTCCTCCCGGATCCTAGGCTCGGACCACCCGAGGCTAGCCGAGCCTCCCTCCAGACCTCCAGGACCACCCGAGCCAAGCTCCGAGCCTCCGAAGCCGCCCGAGCCTAGGCCCCCATGTAAGGAGCACGTGCGGCCTGGGTATTTTGTACGGAGGCCCTGGGAACTTTTCAAAATTGCAAAAAGGTCCCTGTCAAGCGCCCCCACATGAGGAGCACATGCCTAGTGGAGAAATTGCATTCCACCCTCCAGCATTATAGGTAATTGCATTTGAGTCCCTGTCAGCATGTTTACTTTTTTGTAATTTTATTTTCTTGTATTGCAAATACACCCCGATCTTTGCACGCATCCCTAGGTGTCATTTTACATCATTTTGAAATTCTAAAAATTGCATATTGTTGAGTAACTTGTCCTTTATCTGTTGTGACACTTGTCACATTTTTGTAATTGCCATAGATTTTTAAATGAATTAATTGGTTGATTTCTGAGTTATTTTGCCACATTGGACCTTTTAATTGAAAATTCATTTTCTGTGACTCCAAAAATTCCCAAAAATCCACAGTAGCTCTAGGATAATTATCTCAACCTTGCGTAAAAATTTCATGTCATTTGCACGCATATCGAGGCCTAAATAAATTAATTGGTGATTTCCTTAGAGAGGTTCATTTCACACTAAAATTAAGGTCTGTAAATTTTCCTAGATTCCTTATCATTAGATTATCTAGGATAATTTTTGTTCCTGAAAAAATTGTGATTTGATATTTATTAAAATTAAATTAGTGAAAATCACCCTGCCTGCATTTTAAATTCATTGTAAACTCATTTAGTGTCGAAAAATTCCAAAAAAAATTAGGGTAGCTTAATTTCACCATATTTCATCGTCTGGCCAATTTTTATAATTTTTGGACTTCATTTGATACCTTAACTGATTTAACTTTAAATTGGCCTGATTTTTGCATGTGTCCTACATAGAAAATAGAAAAAAGACCAAAAATATATTCCCCGAAAACCTCACACTTGGATTTTGCTAAAATTTGACCTAAGGAGACAGATGCCTCCCTGAGTTCGACTTTGGACTTCACCAAGTAAAAAAAAAATTTTGCCACTCGAAATTGATTTGATTAAATTAAAAGTGGTTTTTGATATTCCATCTCGTTATCCGACTGCAACGAACATTCGTAATTAATTTGGACATTAATCTAACCGAATTAACTAGGGTAGCGGGCACGGTCATCAGTGGTACTGAGGTCACCACTCCTACTTTTGTTGAGCTCCCACATGTAGTGTTGCCACCTTTTGTATCTCAGGACTGTGGTAACAAAAAGAACAAAAAATGAATAAATGAAAGGTTACTGTATCCACCTCGACTCCATATGTGTTGCATGATGATCATTGTATGGATTCCATTCCTTCACAGGCACAGGAACCTATTCCTAGTCCTCCATCTGAGGAGGCCCCTTCCATCCCCTTCCCTGAAGCACTCCGCTTGGCGAAGGGGAATCAAAGAGAAAATCCAAAAAAGACTCAACAGGTCGAGTTCAGCAACCAGATGATCGATAGATTCCAGATCCAACTGACTCTACAGGAGGTACTTGAGCACATCCCCCTCCTCCAAAAAAACTTGAGAGAGAAGACTACAATCCGCAGGAAGAGGAGGAACCACAGAGATCAGATTCATGAGCTCACCCATTCTACTTGTTGCACCATTCAGAACCGATTGCCAGCCAAGAGACCTAATGCAGGAGCTCCCTATGTCAGATGCGAAATTCAGGAGCAACATTTCGATTGTACTCTATTAGACAGCGACTCTTCAATCAACCTCCTTCCGACAGCCTTACTCGACCGATTCGGGTTTAGTCCTCTTCTTCGGAGCAGGACAATCCTTCAGTTTGCTGATAGGTCGACTAAGATGCTGAAGGGGTTGTTGAAAGACGTGGTCGTTACCATTCAGGGCCTGAAATTCCCTGTGGACTTTGTTGTATTGGACATGGAGATCCCTGAGTCGGTAACCGATGCCCCCATCATACTTGGACGCCCATTCTTGGCCACTGCCAAGGTGGTGACCGATCTTGATAGTGGGAAGGTGTGCTTTCGCATAGAGGGTGAAAGCATACAAATAGAGACGCTCGAGGAAACCAGAGCGAGAGAATCAACATGATCAGAGCAGTCCAGTGACGTTGATCATATGATAGAGCATGAGCGAGACATCCACCAGGAGTGTGATTTTGTGATGACAGATGATGAATCCATTCGGACAGATCCAGTAGCAAAAACCCTCGCCTTGCCTGCAGATTCACTCTATTTACAGCTTATGGTAGTTAAGAGCCTGGTGAGCACACCTCCGGACGAGGACACATTTGAGGCTGACAATTCTGCGATGAGTGGTGATGCAGAATTTCATTCTTGTTCTTCTAGTTCAGATCCCTCAGATTCAGACATCGATTGGGATGATTTTGATGATTATTTGCCCTGTCTGATTCCTTCTGAGCCGACAGCCATGGAAAAGTGTGAGCCAGTATAGTTCATAGATGATTCAGCAGGGTTCCCTTCGTCAGATTTTCATGCACAGTGAGAGTTCTCACATGCAAACCTGGTAGCCTTTACACAAACATATCAGAAGTCAGATCTGCCACCTCCCAGTTGTCTAGAATTGAAACCCTTGCCACAGTCGTTGAAGTATAGATTCTTTGCGGGTGAGCCAGATATGCACCCAGTCATTATCTCAGCAGGTTTGACTGGAGAACAAGAATCTCGTCTGATGGAGGTTCTTGAAAGAAACTGAAAGGCGATAGGATGGAGTATAGCTGATCTCCAGAGGATTAGTCCGGCTCTGTGCTCCCACCACATCTATCTTGAGGAGGAGGCTAGGCCTTCGCGTGAGTTCCAGCGATAGTTGAACCCGAATCTTCGAGATGTAGTTATGAAGGAAATATCAAAGTGGTGGAGCGCCGATTTTATCTACCCCATCTCCGACTCCAAGTGGGTTAGTCCATTACATGTGGTACCCAAGAATACGGGTATCACTACAGTTGTGAGTGAGTCTGGAGAGGGATAGCTACCCGAGTACCCACTTCTTGGAGGGTCTGTGTGGACTACAGACGATTGAATCAGGCCACCAAGAAGGATCATTTCCCTCTGCCATTCATTGATCAGATTATCGAGAGGCTAGCTGGGAAGAGTCACTACTGTTTTCTTGACGGGTACTCCGGTTACAATCAAGTGGCCATTGCACCCGAAGACAAGGAGAAAACGATATTCACCTGTCTGTTTGGGACTTACGCTTTCAGACGGATGCCCTTTGGTCTATGTAACGCCCCAGCGACATTCCAAAGGTGCATGTTGTCCATTTTCTCGGACATGGTGGGTGACTGTTTAGAGGTCTTCATGGATGACTTCTCGGTTTATGACGATGGGTTTGATGCTTGTCTTGACTGCCTAGACCGTGTGCTTCAGTGCTTCATAGAGGTCAACCTTGTCTTGTCTTGGGAGCAGAGTCACTTTATGGTGACTCAAGGGATGGTCCTTGGCCATATCATCTCCAACAGGGGCATGGAGGTTGATCCGGTTAAGGTGGATATCATTAGGAAACTCAATCCACCGTCCAATTTACGTCAATTGCGATCTTTTCTGGGGCATGTCGGTTTCTACTGACGGTTCATTCAGGACTTCAGTCGTATTGCCCGACCGCTTACTGATTTGCTGACGAAAGACACCGAGTTCCTAGTAGATGATAAGTGTCTTGCGACTTTTAAGACTCTCAAGAATATGGTTGTCACGGCTCCTGTCCTTCGGCCACCCGGTTGGTCTCTCCCATTCGAGATCATGATGGATGCTTCTGATTTTGCCGTAGGAGCTGTGCTTGGATAGAGGAGGGATGGATTGCCGTATGCCATTCACTACGCCAACCGAACTTTGGATGCCGCTCAGCGGAATTATACGGTGACAGAGAAGGAGATGCTGGCCGTAGTCTTTGCTTTGGATAAGTATCGATCATATATTCTCGGATCTAGAGTGACTATCTTTACAGATCACACCGCCATCCGGTACCTCATGGCCAAGAAGGATGCCAAAGCTCGCCTTACCAGATGGATCCTTCTGCTCCAGGAGTTTGATATTGAGAATAAGAATAAGCCTGGAATTAAGAATGTGGTGGCGGATCACCTCTCTCGCTTATAGAACCTTGAGGAATATGTCCCAAGCGCACCTATTATAGAGACATTCCCAGATGAGGCGATCTCGGCTATCACCTCGCTTCCATGGTATGCCGACATTGTGAACTATCTTGTTGCCAAGATGGTTCCACAAGGTTGGCCCAGGCAGAAACTTGAGACCTTCCTAGCAAAGGCCAAGTTTTATCATTGGGAGGATCACGTCCTTTATCATGAAGGAGGGGATAGCATCTGGAGGAGGTGCATTCCTCAAGAAGAGCAGCATAGCGTCCTCACCTACTGCCACAAGCTTAAGGCAGGAGGACGCCATTCTGGGAGACGGACAACACAAAAGGTGCTCCAATCCGGCCTTTGGTGGCCTACTCTCTTCAAGGATTCAGATGAGTTCATGAAGAGATGTACTGATTGTCAGAAGATGGGTACTTGCGGACAGAGAGACATGATGCCCATGCAGCCCATTCACTTTTGTGAGGTTTTTGATGCATGGGGGATTGATTTTATGGGCCCATTTCCTAAGAGTCCGTGGTTTGAGTACATTTTGCTTGCTGTGGATTATGTAAGCCGATGGGTTGAGGCCATCCCCGCCCGAGCTGCAGATGCTAAGACCGTATGTCGCTTTTTGAGGAAAAATATCATTTTATGGTTCGGGGTACCTAAAGTTCTGATTTCAGATGGGGGGTCTCACTTTATCAATGACAAGGTTAGGGCCCTTGCAGACGAGTTTAGCATTGATCATCGTGTTGCCACGCCATATCACCCTCAGACTAATGGTCTTGCTGAAGTATCGAACAGGGAGATCAAGACTATCTTACAGAAGGTTGTCCGCCCAGACTGAAAGGATTGGTCACAACTTTTGGACTCGATCTTGTGAGCCTATCAGACTTCCTTCAAGACTCTATTAGGGACATCTTCCTTTCGTCTCGTCTACGGCAAGCCGTGCCATCTACCAGTGGAGATCAAACACAAGTCACTATGGGCAGTTACTGAGTTATTATTGGATCCCGAGAGTATAGGAGAACAGATGAAAGTAGAGTTGGCAACCCTAGAGGAGTTGAGAGATACAACATTTTCTAGCAGCCTACAATATAAGGAAAAAGTGAAGACATGGCACGATTCTCATATCAGCCATAAGCAGTTGAGCCCGATCAGCGCGTATGGTTGTTTGATTCCAGACTGAAGTTATTTCCAGGGAAATTACAGAGTAAGTGGAAAGGTCCGTATGTGGTCAGGAAGGTACATGACAATGGTAGTATTGATATATCCGAGCTGTCATCTTCCTCTACATTTCGTGTTAATGGTTAGCACCTGAAGCTATATCTAGATCATGATCCGCCGACCGGTTAGGTTTCCCCCATTCTTCTGGTATGAGATGTGTTCTTTGACTCATATCATGTGCATCTCATACATGGTTATCACTTCCACTGTATAGATCCATCTGTCCATATCATTCTTTCATTCTTCCGCTACCCCATCTTTATCTTGTGATTTTGGCTATACTTTGGAAGCACCTTGTCCTAAGTATAGGGGGGGGGTACACACACTGAGCTGTGATCTATTCTTTTCTTCTTTTCTTCTTTTCCTTTTCTATCTTCTTTTTATACCGAAAAGGTGTCATCCCTTTTTGTCAGTCTTCTACACTTAGGACGTACTCTGTCCTAAGTATAGGGGGATGTGCACCCCGAGTACTTCTATTCTTTGATCTTCTCCACTGTCTCCTCTTCTTGTCTATACTTAGGGATATCTTACTCTAAGTATATGGGGAGACAGTCTGAGTACGATCTGTACATTCCCACCCTTTGACCCTCCCTGCTTTGTGTACAGTCTGCTATACTTAGGATTACTTGATCCTATGTATAGGGGGGGGGGGGACAGTCAACTTCTCAATCGTTCATTCCTTCATCCCGTATTCATTTATTCTTTAGACTTTTCTATACTCAGTACGAGTTATGTCTTCTCTATTCTCTCCGATCTATGAGGACATAGCTCAAGCTAAGTATAGGGGGTCGTATATACTGCGTATATACTTTAGCCATAACTCATACTTTCGTATTTTTACTAATAAGTATGGCTAATTATACTTATAAAATTCATTAAAAACCCAGTAAAAAGATGTGATTATTCCTTAAATACCTTTTGTCCTTACTGATTAATAAATCAGGTGAAAATATTTTTTGCAAAATGTTTGAAAAATAGTTTGAAAACCTTTGTGAAAAAACTTTTTAAAACTATTTGGAAAACATTTTGTTACATGTTTTCAACCTTTGTAAAAACATGTTGATTGTAAAATTATTTTCTTTGTGTGAAATAAAAGGTTTGAAAAAACGATTTGCAAACGGTTTGAAAAATGGTTGCAAAAATATGTGAAAAATCTATATATACTATTTGGAAAACCTTTGCAAAATGATTTTCAATTGTGTGTACATGTTTGTAAAACAGTTTGTAAAAATTATTTTGGACTATAGTTTTTAAAATTGTTTGAAAAACCTTTGTCAACTAAGTTTGAGGAATACATACATCACACCAAAATTCATGATATACACTTATAAAATTGATCACTTACCCTTGTAAATTCTTAAAATCCACTTCTTGTAAATATTAGAAGCATCCCCGTGTAAATATTTGCACCTAATTTTTAGCCAAAACCTTTTGTTTTCAAAAATACCAAAAACATTTGCAAAATTAAAATCCAAAAGCATTTGAAAAATCTTTTTGAAAAATCTAAAAAATGCATATGCATCATCCTTTGAAAAACCCACAAAAAGTTCAAAATCTTTGAAAATTTCATCACAAAAATTTTTCTGCATAGCATTTGCATAGCATTCGCATTTTTCGGATTGAGTTTGATAGTTGAACGAGCCTAAGTAAAATCCGAAGATTGGAGCTTGATTGGACCTTAAATCTACCTAATTAACATGAACCTTATAGGAGCTGGAATTGAGGTACTTCAGGTCTAATTGACTTAATTCTTTGAGGATCACGAGACTTGGTTCAATGGATTCTTGACTGCCTAAGTAGAGTATTTCGGAGGACACACACGACTCTTGTTGATAATGACCTAACTTGGACACCTGCACCTTTCACATGGCTCAACTCAGTTGGAGTGGTGAGGGGGTTGGATTTTCCGGTATGAGATTCACACATGTGGAAACACTTGTCCTCCTCTAGGGAGGGAAGTGCATCCCAACCCATCCGGTGATGATGAGTTTCGAGGACAGGAGATTGTGGGTTGCGATAAAGCTTCAAAAGAGGGATAGTCTACTAGCTCAAGAGGAAAACTCCCTATGTAAATGCTGCTGTATATAGTATTCAAAAAAAAATACAAAAAGTACAAACTCCAAAAAAGTGGTCAGGCCTGTACAAAAATAAAAATGCATGCCGGAGTGTACAAATGTGTAAAGTCAAATAAGCAAGCTTGAGCTTCAAAGTCAAATCATGTGAGCATGCAACTGGATGACTAGACTACACTGGTCTTGCATCCTAGGATAGGTAGCTACACTGGCTACCGTCCATTCTTATCTTCACCCCTCCTCTTGAGCTGGTTGCCACTTGAACTTAGAAGGGAATACCCTGCTCCTTGAGGAATGATTTATTGGATTGGGGAATCATTGGGTTGTCATACTGGAGAAGTCAGTCTCTTTGTTATTCTAGTTGGGGAGAGCCACTATCACTTACACTGAATGAGTCAGATTCATAGTCGTAAGGGTTTGCGTATGAGTTGAAGTATTTCTGACCTGGCTATTGAGGAGACTTGAACAGAGTTTTGCGATTCTCAGGGACTGTTGGATTTCAAATTCGATTCTCATTAAGGTTCCGCCCGCACTAAAATCCCAAAGGTCCGACTTAAGCTCCAAACTTTGATTTTGTGAAGACGAGTTTGATAATTAAATTTAATCCACCTTCTTCTTTTTCTTTTCTTTATTTTTCTTTCTGCACTTATTGCATAAGTGTTTGCTAGGGACTAGCAAAGGCAAAGTATAGGGGGATGATGAATCCACATTTCATCATCTTTATTCTATCATTTTGGCCTCAAAAACCCTGGCAAATGCATGTAAATACCATTAACTCCAGCATCTTAGCATTCATGCATGTGCATATAAATAGTGCATAAAATACTATTTTTAAAGCCAAAATTATAGAATAAATAAAATAAAAGAAAAAGAATAAAATATTGAAAATATTTTATGAGTCGCAACCCCGAGACCTAGGCATCTAGATGAATAGGTCAACAAGGAATAAAGTAGGGGGAGATAAGGGTCAGAATAAAATAAAAACACCTATTCATTTTATTCATTCTTTATTCATTTTGGGAACTATTTCTGGTTCCACTTTTTACATTTCAAATAAAGAAACTTTGTACATGAAAGTTGTAGATAATTTCATATAGAAAAATACAAAATTGTTTTCACACAAAAATAATATGCAGATAAAAAGTTATGATCTGAATAAGATTCCAGAATCCCAACTTCCCAGACCTGTATCTCGCAAATAAAAACTTGAAATACACCAAACTCACCTTTAATTGTATATATTTTCTCATAAGCTATTTTATGGCAGTGGTTTCGTATTTTTCGGAGTTACGGTTTGAAAGTTGAGTTTTGGACCCCACTTGTATACTTGTACAGATTAAAATATTCATTTTATTTATTATTCATTAATTTTATAAGTTTACATTTTTATAATTTTCAATATTATTTATAATTTATGTGTACATTAAAATCAGAATAAAACCTCAATAAAATACAAGAAAATAAAATATTTGTATAGCATACCTAGGTATAAGACCGGTATACATACCTATATAATTCACACTTTTATTTTATTAAGTGTACATAATACTTCAGAAAAATAAAATAAAAATATTTTTAAGGGTATAAAAATATTTTATAAATTTATAAAATAATAAACAAAATAAATAAAATTAACTATACAAAATAAAAATAAAATATTAAAATACATTGATATATATACCTATACAAGTATAAAATGGTAACTTGTAAGTATAAACCTCATAAAAATAAATAAAAATCATATTAAAATACCTTAAAAAATAATGAATATTTTTCATTTCATAACCTAAAAATAATAAAATTATTTTCTATTTTTAACTGAATTTACAAAACATTTTTTCGGGGATTTTTCCTGGTTGGTCCATGTGGACCAACCAGGCGCCGGTCCACGTTGACCGGCGGGTCAACTGGCTGTCCTCCCCTTTACCCCTTGTCAGACCTCGTTTCTACCCCTTTTTCTCAATTTTTTCGAGGTTAAAGCTTGCATCCTTTCATATCGAGCCCTTCGTGTCTTTTCTACCTCTATCATTGCTCTTTTACGCCCTAGGCTTTCCTAGGGCCGAGGAGCGGCGATTCGAGCCATCTCCCTCGACCTTTGGAGCATCAGAGCCACAGTGTCAAACCCTACATATTGGACCTCCAACTTTCGAGCCCATTTTGAACCCCACTTGCACAAGCTCCGCTCCCCTTTTCGTGCCCAATCGACAGAGGAAGGTGACAACTTCCTTCTCCGAGCTTCGGGCGGGTCGAGCGAGCACCGAGGCGGCTCCAATCACCTCCACCTTTCGTTGGCGTTGAGGTACTTCCCTCTGGTTCCGACCATCGAGGCAACCACCTTCTCTCTTTTATTTCCTTCGCATTTTACTCGCTTTAGCCGTAGGAACATTCCCCCCCCCCCCAAAAAAAATCTTCGAGTTCCAATCATTGATTCGCCCACACATACACCTCACAGGAGTGCACCTCCGGCCGAGTACCCTTCATGCTGCTCCACGCTTCCACTCCACCACCGCGGGGGCCCATGCACTTTGCCCTGGACCCTCTCACTCTTTTCTGCAAGTACTTGGACTCTAACGAGAGCCTGGGGGTCGTTTTCACCCTCGCCGGAGACCCAAGAAGCTCCCCAGCTCCGCTGTCATCTCCAGCGAACTCCGGCCGTCGTCGGAGCATTTTTGATCCCCCAACACCTAGAGGACGCCATCAGGAGCTCGCAACCCATTTTTGAGAGCTCCAGATCGCCAGAGGACCGGGATTTAGGTCGGGGAAGTTCGCCTCGCTAGCATTCTTCCCCGTTCTTACTCCTTGCTTCTCCACCGTTGGATCGGGTCACACCTCCAGATCGAGTCCTCGCCGTTGGATCTCCACGAAGCTCAACCGTTCGATCAAGCCAAGGAGATCTAATTGTAGCCGTCATTCGCGAACCATCATCGACCGTTCTTCGTGCGCCACGTGTTAAGTGGCCTCTCCACCACCTTTGGATCGCACGCAAAGGGGTATTTTGCATTTCCACCCCGCACCATTTTGTGTTTATTATTTAGTCCATAAACTTTCTTCTATAGTTTAAATATTTTTGTAATATTGGCATCCAAGCCCCCGAACTTTAAGTATTTGCAGTTAGGTCCAGTCCACGTCACCTCACGTGCCTGTGCGCGTGAGGGGACTGGGCATTTTGCAGGGACCCCCCCTGAGGGTTTAGCTATTTCAATTTAATCCAGGAATTATTCTGTAACGTGTAATATTTTTGGGTAATTTGCATGTTAACCTCTGGGAGTTTTGTATATTGCTTTTTGACCCTTGCCAGGCGCGTGCTAGTCACGTGTGGGGTTGGGAAAATTGCGGGCATACCCTTGCGGGTTTCGATATTTATCTTTGGTCATGGAACTTTGATTATTAGTTATAAAATTCTGTGGAAAATTGCACTGTGGCCCTTGGATGTTTGCTTATTTACATATATGCCCTTGCTGGTAGTGTAGTTTCTTGTTGTTGTCTCTATTTATTTCATGCATTAATAAAACTCTAAAAAATCTACAAAAATTACCTTAGGCTCTTGTTGCATTGTAGTTTCTCTCTATATTTTTTTTTCATTTTTTGTGCATTTTCATATTTATAAAAATTCAAAAACATGCATTTTCGTTACTGTTTGCATTAGAAAATCCATAAAAATTAGTAAAAGTTTTTGAAAAATTCCAAAAAACTTATATTTTGCGTGTCTTATTATCTTTTAGTGTCAATCCAAAAATCACTAAAAATTCAAAGTAAAACTCCTAAAAATTAGAAAACTCCCAAAACATCATAAAATCTAAAAAATTCAAGAAAAATAGTAAAAATACAATCTCAGTTTTTGTATTTTCCCTATTTTATTGCCTTTATTTTAAAATTAATTTGAGGAATTTTGAGTACTTTTTTATATTTTTTATCCTCATTTTAATTTCTTCCAGTAATTCAGTTCGTGTTTTCGAGTATTTTTGACTTTAAAAATACCAAAACAATTCTGAAAAATCTATCAAAATCACAAAACATTAGAAAATTATAAAAAGCCCAAAAATATTTTATTTCCTCTTTTTTGAGTATTGTTACCTTTTTTTATAAAACCCTATCCTTGTCTTTTCTTAGATAGCGTATATATTCTATTTATAAAAAAATAAAATAAAAATATAAAAATAAAATACAAAATCAGTAAATTAAAAATCAAAGTATAAAAATATAAAAACTAAAAATTAAATAAAAATTAAAAACATTAAAAACCCACAAAAATTTGCTTGTTGGTAGGCACTTGATCACATCACATTTTGTGCATTTTTGCTTGATCTATCTTGCTTGCTTCTTGAGTTCGACCTCTACACACATGCACACTATACAAATTTTTCTAGAGTTATAATAAATTTTGACTCCACATTTGCTTCTCATTGTTTGATTTAATTGTGGGTTTATTGTTGATTTAGCCGGGATTTACCAAGGGTCGCCACAACGACTTTGTCTCCGCCTTGTGTGAGACATTTAGACCATAGTATTTCCTGGTTAATCAATTACGCCATACGTTGAGTACATATCTTTATTATTTTTTAAAACATGAAAATTTCATTCTCCTTATCTTTTAATGATTTGTTTACTCATTTTAGGAAATTTGGAAGGACAATTATTGAAGAAAATCCTACATATAGGAACGATGAAGTTGTGAGCTGATATAGGAAAGAATTTCCAGAGTGACTTAAGAATCAGACAAAAGAGTTGATTGACAATGATTATAATACACAGGTATTAAAATACCTTTCAGAAGTTGCAGTTTATAAGGTCCAATCATACAATTGTTGTTGGATACTGGTATCGATTTCATACCATAACTTTTAGTATAAACTTAACAACTCAAAATTACAGAGTGATGGTCCATGGATCTTGTTACAGGGAAGATCATTATGGAATCTTAAAGGAGATATTGGAAATAGAATACAATATTCTAGGATTAAATAAAGTAATTCTTTTTTTTGTATGACTAGTACGATCCAAATGAAGGGGTAGTGATTAATAGAAGGAATAACATAATAGATGTTATACAAAAAGAATTTATACATAGATTTGAAAAATTCATTCTTGCTTCTCAAGTGGACCAAGTCTGTTATCTTCATCAAGTTTCAAACAAAGAAAAAAACATTGAAACTTTCATTATCGTCAAGATAAATTCACAAAGTTATATTTCTAAAGAAGATACTCATGCAAAAGATGATGTAGTTGAAGCTTTCATTCATACTCATCAACGAACAAATTTAGCAGATGAAGTCCCAATCATTGAATCAGTTCGATTGGCAGATAATGAGGGCGTATCTGTTGACTTACTAGATGATGTAGAAGTTACAAATGATGATTCAAACAACTTTGCAATCAATGAAACATATTATAATTCAT
Organism: Ottelia alismoides; assembly: GCA_037367405.1. NCBI lineage: Eukaryota > Viridiplantae > Streptophyta > Magnoliopsida > Alismatales > Hydrocharitaceae > Ottelia > Ottelia alismoides. The sequence continues at coordinate 258,513 of JAZKJV010000266.1, forward strand.
CTGAATCAAATGACAAAGATTAACTGCAAGTTATCATAAAGTCTTGTACTTGTTAAAAAAATCCATTGATAAGTGTATAATTAACTACTGTATTGCCATTACATTCATGGTACGTTTGGACATGGCAGCTCTCATGGATCTCAAGAATCCACTTGTCCAACCTCCTCGGACTCACCTTAGGTAACCTATCCCGCATTTTGATTTAAACTCACTTCCTGAAGAGACTAGACAGGTCATAGCTTACTACCAGTCTCTAGGTTATCCTACTCCTCCCTTTTATGGAGATCCATCTTCCTCAGTGGCTCTCGATGTATGTCATGTCTCGATACATGCACAAACATCAAAGGATTCTGAATCTCCTTCTTCTAGACATTTGAGCACCTATGTGACTTTACCCAGTGGAGGTGGGTAGACTTCGAAGTCCTTCCCTTTGTTAGAGCTTACTGTAGATGGGAGGTAATTTTTATTACATTTTCTCATTTAAATTTCATATACACACATACACACACTCTCTAAAAATTTTAAAAAATTCTGAGTGAATTTTTTGAATAGCAACATGGCTCCAAAGGAGATAACCAGTATTATCAAGACATATTTGACAAGCATATAATTTCGATGGTGTCACATTCTTGCTACCAAGAAGGAGAGATTATTTGAGATTTTCCTAGTAAGAATACAAAGAAAATTTATTCGAATTGTTTAATGACTATTGCAACTATTTATTTAAAAATTTTCAGAGTAGGTACCATCTTGTTCCTGGTCTAGAGAAGAAGGCTTACCATCAAGACTTTATTCGTTTAGTGGAGAAGAGGATGAGCGATACATTTTTTAAGGCAATGAGAGACTTGCATGCAAAAACGTGATATAATGAAATGAATTTTGAGGAGATGAAGAGGTTCCCACCATCATGATGCGCAGGGGAAAGGTATTATCTTATCACCATAGTTTAAAATGAAATTTTTATAAAAAAATTATATTCATTTAATATTTTTGCAGGTGGGTGTGTTTTTGTGATGCATTCAAAATAGATTCTGAGTTTGAAAGGAGTCGGCGGCGGGAAGGGCAAACCGCCAAAAACAGAAAATTAGATCAACTAGTGGCTCCAAAAGCCATAATCAGATTAGAGCAGAGCTGGTAATTTCTTTTAAAAAGTATATTTTAAATACCAATTTATTATAATTTTATCTATTATTATTATTATTTATCTTTATTGTTTAGGCGATTAGGTTGGAAAGAGAACCCTTGTTTCAAGAGTGGTGGTCTAGGTCTCACATGAGTGGGAAAGAGGGAGCGACCCAATGGTCCACTCTTGAAGCAAGAGAATTATTGGTTAGTCTTTATATTTAATCAATTTTAAAGATATATTATAAATAAGTCTTATAATTTTTTTTCAAAATTATATTTCATGATCGTTATTTGGTATTATCTATAGAAAAATAGGGTGAGACTCCTGATAGAGACCAAACACCATTTAATAAAGCTATTTGGAAACATGTATACAAAAATATTGATTTATTTTGTTAAAATTTTAAATATATCTACATATTACACCATGGTAATTTTAATATATGTTGGAGGAGAGGGATGTTGTGGAGAATTGGAAGCAGACGCTTGGTGGTCTTCCTCCATACGATGTGGAGGAGCATCACCAAGCATATTCTACTTATGGTCAGCCATCGGATTCACAGCCATAGCCATAACATCCTTCACCACAGATGGAGTTCCAGATGGCGATGATGGTAGAGTAGGTCATGAAGCTACGAGAAGACTTCACAACATACATGTAAGAATTTTCCTTAAAACGAGTAATAATTTCACTGCTCTCTATATTCACATGCATATTTTATACATATTTTCCTTAATATAGGTCACAAGGGTGCGAATCTCAGTATGAGGAGATTGAATCAGATGACTAGGAGGAGGAGAATGATCAGGAAGAAGATGCACCCATGCATGCCAGGTTTAAGGAGAAGGAGAAAAAGAAATCAAAACATTTTGATTTCAAAAATATTTAGATCGAAGAAGAAATGATTTTTTTGTTTTTTCTTTTGTGTAGTTGTTGAATTCCAAGCAAGTCTTTAAATTTTTAGAAACTTTGATATTAGATCCACTTGTACTTCTAGATTATTTCAGTTGTAGAACCTTTTATAACATCTCTTAGTTTGGGATTTACTTATAATGCAGATTTATATGAACTTATATGTTTAGTTTGTTGTAAGTTTGATAGATACAAGTTAGCTGCATGTATAAGAGGATGTCAGCTACCGAGCATTTTATAGGTACATTTCTTAATTCTATTAAGCACCTACAGTGGTTTCTTGATAGGTTTTACAGGTTTGACGGGGTGTCTAAACCCCGTCAAACATGTATATAGTTTTTCTGCTCTCCATCTTGGGTGAGACATGTGCTCGTCAAGGGCTCTCAGACATGCCTCCCTTTTTTTGTGCAGGTGAGCAGTTTGGCGTATATAGGTACTCGCCCGCCTGCTCTTGCGATAGGGCTATCTGCGAGCTCACATCTGGCGAACAAATGTGCTCGCCTGGCAATTGGGTGTGCACATAGCGTGCACATAACGAGACAACATGTGCATGAAATCGTGCCTTTTTCTATAGTGGTGGGGCAATCATCTGGCGATAAGTGATCGAGGAGCGATGGTGCCCCCATATCATCCCAAGTTGTGGGTCAAGACGTGGTAACTCTCATCGAGCAATTGATCAAGTTGTAACATGATAAAATCACTGCTCTTTTGCCAAAGGATACCCATGCTAGAGTGGAGGAGCTTCTAGACGAGGTTGAGGTGTTGTTATCCAGAGTTCTGCTGGATGCCCACGTCCGCCTTGCTCACTACTTACGTGATTCAATACCCATTCATTCACCTCTATTCCTTTATTTTGTCTTTAAAATCCTATATAAATGTATGTAAAACTAGCTAACTTGTACAAATTAACACTTTGACCTTTGTCCGTAAATAGTGCTTAAATACATGTAGGTAAATACAAAATAAATAATTAAATAAAAGAAAAATAAAGGAAGTATTGCAAATAGTGACTGGTCCTAAATCGTGAGACTAAGTCAATATTAACTAAGTCGACAATAAATAAAGTAGGGGGAGATAAGGGTAATACAAACAAAATAACATTGTCACTTAGAAACCCTAGGCGACCTATACAATGTATATAGCTGAAACTTACACTAATTTATACACACTCATTTAAAAAATAAATATTTTCAACACCAAATATACATCGAAATACATTGAAAAATTCAAAAATAATTACATCTGAAAATAAGGTACAGTGTGACTGGGACACAGATGAAAAGGCCACAAACTGTACTTCACAGATCAATATCTTATTCATAATAACTAACAATTGATCAAACTCACCCTTACTATACTCTAAATTAAATTATCTACGGAATGAATGCAATTTCATTAAAATTATAGTTAAGATGCAAAAATTTACTTTTGGTCCCTATTGTATCATATGCATGTAATTATATTCATTTTATTTATACTTTATATTTTCACTCACCTTTATTCCTTTATCTATCGATTGAATACCCATTCATTCACCTTTATTCCTTTATTTTGTCTTTAAAATCCTAGATAAATGCATGTAAAAATAGCTAACTCGTATATTTTCACACTCTGACCTTTGTTTGTAAATATATATATGTAGGTAAATGCAAAATAAATAAATAAATAAAAGAAAAATAAAGGAAGTATTGCAAATAGTGACTGATCCTAAATCCCGAAACTAAGTCAATATTGACTTGATCGACAGAAATAAAGTAGAGGGAGATAAGGGCAAACAAATACAAACAAAATAACATTGTCACCTAGAAACCCTAGGTGACCTGTATACTATATATATCTAAAATTTACAGTAATTTATACATACTCATTCAAATAGTAAATATTTTCAACACCAAATGTACATAGAAATACATTGAAAAATTCAAAAATAATTGCACCTGAAAATAATGTATAGTGTGATTGGGACACAAATGAAAAGACCACAAACTGAACTTCACAGATCAATATCTTATTCATAAGAACTAAAAATGACCAAACTCCCCTTTATTGTACTCTAAATTAAGTTATCTATCTATTGAATATGATTTCATTAAAATTATAGTTAATATGCAAAAGTTTACTTTTGGGTCCCTATTGTATTATATACCTATAATTATATTCATTTTATTCATTCTTAATATTTTTAGTTCTTTTGTATTTTTTATACATCTAAATATTAATTGAAATAAATTTAATTAATAAACATAAAATAAAAACATGAAAAAAATTCATTTTAAATAAATAATACAACACAATACAAAGGAATTCTATACATATATTATACATACCCATATTTGTTTAAGTATAGAAATAAATTCAGAAAAATGAAATAAATATATGCATATATATTATAAGATTTGTAAGGGGCTGCCCCCAACATGGCTGTCCCGCCCCATTTTTTGTCATTTTTTTGAAAAATATCACCATGTGTATTCATCCCTATATCCCCCCTATATGCCATTCGTTCACTAGAAACATAAACTTCTACGGCCTCCATCCAGATATGGTCGATTTAAAAAATCCTGTGATTGTTAGAAAAATGATTGTCTGGATGGAGGCCGTAGGAGTCTTTGTTTCTGACGAAATTCGAATGTCATATAGGAGGTATATAGGGATGAATATACATGGTGATATTTTTCCAAAAAAATAAAAAAATTATGAAAAATGGGGTAGGGGCAACCCATTTTTTTCCATATTATAAATATATTGATTATGTATATAAAATAATAAAATCAGAAATTTCACATAAAATAAAATACACAAAGCATATATATTTATACATACAATTATACTTGTAAAAACTAATACCTAATAAATAGGTCGATAAAAATGAATAAGAATCACCTAAAATAGTACATAAAATAAGAAACAACTTCATGTTTGAGAAAAAAATAATAAAATCACTTACTATTTTATTTCTCTTTTATCACCATTTTCATCTCTATTTTGTCTAGTAGTGCTTGACGTAGACCAATGAGATGTGAGCGTTGGTTAACCCGCCTATCAACTATACCAACCCCTCGGTCCAGGCCTGTCAAAACGTTGACCCTTCATCTTCTCCGTTTTGCTCGTCTGATGCACTCACTATTTGAGCTCGAGTTCTTCACAAGACCCATCCACGATCCTCTTGTACTTTCACACCAAGATCTTTGTAGGGGCAGAGATACATCGATGCACTCATAAACCCTAGTCATGCCTCCCTATTTAGTCTCGTCTCCGACCTCCAATTATAGTTGATATATTTTTAACCCAATCCCCTTTTCTCTTCATCTGGAGCATCCCTATTGATAGTAGGTGCATCTCCCGGGACATGGGAGTCGAGAAGGAGGAGGAGAGATGTGATCCAAGCCTCGTCAGACTTGCTCAGGCGAAGATTTTCTGCCCCATGGTTTCCAAGTTTGAGTTGCTATTTTCTTCACTTTCATATTCCTTGTAATAACATTAGAGTAGCCTCACACTTTATTTCATTTGATTTCATTTGTTATCTCTTAAAATAAAAAAAATCATACTTCACCGAAGTTCCGAGCTTCGGCCTCTGTTCATTGTCAACTGACTATTCTCCGACCCGCATGACCATCTCCACACCTTCCCCTATTCATCTTCTCTCTCCTTGACTCAATTTCACCTCAGATCTCGCTCAGATCTGGGAGATCTATACTCCTCCTCTGCCTATAATCGGAGTTGCTCTGCCACTAGGCATTTCGCTTCATTTTTACTCTAAATCAACCCAGGACCCTTCTTTGTTTTGCTCGCAAGCTAACTGTGCAGGTCATGGAGCTTGAAGAACCGTTCACATTGATTTTTATCAGGAAGACGGTAGCCTAGGTGCTCTTTCCAGCCTTGTCAGGACCCCATCGATGGGTCCTAAACATCTTTCATCACACCAACATGTGAAGAGGAGATTCAACTCCATTTTAAGCCCGCCAAGAGCCTCTTAGGTGGTCAGAAGATGGAGATATCCTCAATCAAAGGAGGCAGTGTTCATCCATCTTCCATGTTCTTCCAACGAAGCAGCAATCGTCCGATCACCTCGACGCTGCAGTTCTGATCTCCATCATTGGATTAGCTCGTATGCTAGCCGTTCGATCAAGATCCAGATATGATCTATGCCCTCCTTGCTGATTTGGTATCAATCGTCCGCCACACGCCACATGGATAAGTGACGCCCTATCAACCATTGGATCACATGCCTCTTTGGGTATTTTACAGAACTTTCCCTACCTTTCTGTATTTTCTTTTTAGTCCATACACTTGAATTTGTAGTTCAAATATTTTTGTAATAGTTGTATTAAGGACCCTGAACTTTTTGTTATTGCATTTCAATCCAATCTACGTCACCTCATGTGCCTGTACGCGTGAGGGGTAGTATTTTTGTGTGGACACCACTGTGGGTTTATATATTTACTTATAATCCAAAAATTTTGAATATTAATCTTATATTTTCTTGTAAATTTATATATAGGGCCTTGATGTTTTGGATAACTACATTTATACCCTGTTAGTGTGGATAATGTTTTAAATTGTGGTTAAATTTAATAGATGCCCCTAGACTTGTCAATATATGTTATTAAATGCTCTGAAACTTCAAGGAAGTTTCATTTTTGTCCGTATATTGCAAATTTAATTTTGTGCATGTGTTTTAATTATTAAAAATAACATTTTACATCTAAAAAGTATAGGAAAAATATATTAAGTGCTTGGAAATATTTAAAATCAGATATATTTTTCTTAAGGCAATTAAAATTATTTTCCAATTTATAAAAATACAAAAACATTGTATTTTCTCCGTTTAAATATTTCAAAACTACAATAATTATAAAATATTTTTAAAAATTCAAAAAAATCAATGTATGTGTACTTAAGTATATTTGATTTTCTGACCAAATATTTTTGCAAATTATTTTTGAAAAATCCTAAAAATAAAAAGACATAGAAAACCTTATAAAAATTCTAGAAATTAACAAAAATCACAAAAATACTTTTTAAGCTTTTGAGTTTACTTTAAATTATCTAGTATTCTGGAAAATTAATTTTTGGGCTCAAGCTGATTTAATAAAGATATTTATTAACCCTTTTCATGTTCCCTAATTTACTATTTTATTTATTTTTATGTATCTCCATATTTAAAATTCCCTAAAAATTCTAAAAAATTACCCAAAAACAACAGAAATAGAGAAAAATTATAAAATCAAAAAATATTTATCTTTGAGTTTTTGAGTTTATTTGCTATTTTTAAAAATCCAAAAAACATCTCCTATTCATTTTTTATATATTATATCTTTTTATATACCTATATCTATATATTACATCTTATTATGTCTTTTATTTTAAAACTTAAAATAAAAAATTTGCATAATTAAAATATAAATAGAATATATATAAAAAATAAAAAACTTGCAAAAACATTTAAAAAATACCGTAAAATCCTAAGTTGTCCATTCATTTTTGTTGCTCTACCTTGTGTGCTCCTTTGTGGTTCAACCCATACTACTTACGTACTATACACATTCTTTGCGGGGTCCAATAAAATTTATCTCACCTACATTTATGGTTTAATCATTGTTGTGGGTTTGCTGAATTGCACTTGAGTGGGGTGTCGACTGTGTCTAGAGAGTCGTCGCTACAACGATTGTTGGATCCGACCTATCAAACACCCCAGACCCTCCAAGATCAAACTTTGACATCCTGATCTCGTTCTCTTCAAATGGTGTCATTGCCAGGGAGTATCGATTTGTAGAATATAATAGACACTTAGCTTGCTTTTACCATTGTTGATTTCATTGTGCATTTCTCTCTTTGTTCTATATTTATCTAACAATATTCTAATCACTTTATTATTTGAATTTGTTGTAGGGATCTGCTTATCGAGGGAGGATTTCCTGGGAGATTCAACGTACCCAAGAGCCGTGGAGACCGATGGTTCATTGCCCATTGGTAGGAAAGATTAACAAAGAAGACAAGAAGCCAAGCAGTTTATTTTCAGCATAAATTTAGTCTATTTTTTGTGGGAGAGTGATTTATTCATTAAATTGTAATAATACACGACACAAACTCTTGGACACTTGAACTTTTCACAAGTCCATTTCACCAAATGATTGTTCACTTGGGGGAATTGATCTGTTTTCCATGATTTCTCCGCTTTCTACATTTATTTCTCTATTTCCCCCTCTGTTTCTATTTATTTTCTATGATTCGTGCTTTTCACCTTCTTTTTGTTTACATCTTGTGGAATGAGCCCTTAGACCAGTAGGAGTGATTGTTCAGTAAAATTATGTCCAAAGCCTTAATAAAATCTCCACCTATAGTCTCTAATGCTTGGACTTTGTCAAATTGAACAAAGTTCTTCATTCTAATAGAAGCTCATCTTCTAGGGAGATTTCCTCGTTGCATTTCATGTATATTAGGTTTACATTCCTGCCTTGCATCCCACATGGAGCGAGATAGGAAGCACTATAAGTCTTCTTCATGAGTATCACATCATTTTATTTTTGACTTGCATTGCTTTTCTGTCTTCTCCCTTTGATTTTGATCACATAGGCTAAGGAAAAAATTGATCTATTCGTTAAGCCTTTTGCATGAATTTTACTCAAAACAAGTGAAAAACCTTAAAAATTTAAAAAGGGATGACTAAGAAAACCTTTACCTAATTTAAAAGTGATTAATTTAACTTCATTATTTTGGGTTCACAATACCCTCATTGTATTCAGATACCTTCCATACAAAGTGAGGCATGATCCTTAAGGAATAAAACCCAAATCCATGCATGGGTACTTGGTTGTCTATCGTCTCGATGCACGAAGTATTGGCACTTTCTATCATTCATGGACGAGTAGGGCATAGTATGCTTACGGACTTTGTATGAAGTATTTGAAGGATATGGAGAAATCCTCAAGCGCAACACGGAAGTGTGATCGTTGTATCGAATACGACGAAGAACGACAAGTCGTACTAGTTGTTCAGTGCAGCGGAATTTAAAAATTTTTATTCGATGAAACCACATGATCCGAGAACCATTCTCAAATCGTTTCATCTATAACCACAACAAGTATAATGCAATACCTCTTGAAGCGTGGTTGATCAAGTCTCTAAGAGAAGAGACCTCCTGTCTCAAGTCCGATCGTCGGAGTAACGACTTGCGAGCGCGGGGATGAGTCGCGGTGTCCTCGCAATCCAAGAAGATGATCCAAGCACGGTTGCTCCTGATCTCGTCGCATGAGATCAAACGTCTCCTTCGTGAGTGAAGCACTCCAAGTATACGGAGAACCGCAGAGCGTCGAAGCGGCAGCACGATGGTGCGGGCGTCGATGATTCTCTCCACCAAGGTATGGTGGACGGCCACCAAGAAGAGAGGGAGAGAGGGCTGTCGAGTATGGAGAAAGAGAGAGAGAGAGAGAGAGATGTGTGCTACAATAGCATGTAAAGAGAGAGCATGGTATGCCTCTCAATTTATAGGGTTTTGGGATCCATGGATCTCAATCCATGGGACATATAAAATCAATGGATGAGATTGATCTATGTCAATCCAATGGTCAAGATTGTTGTTGGTAAAAGCCAACAACTTGTTATTTAATTTTAATTAAATATATTTGATAAATCAAATATATATTAATACCAAATTAAACCAATCAAATAAGGAGTGAAAATACAAATGAGATCAACCTTCCCCATTAGAGGGAGTGGACAACCACCAATGTCATAAAAGGAATTGGTGCCGCCAACTCCTTCCCATATGGGGAGGGCAATCTCATGGATTCCCATGAGATTGCAAATCTCCTTGATTTTCTCTCTACTTATTTCCAACAACTATTTGTTGGTATTTTTATTCACCAAAAATAATTCTCAATTAATTTTGGGAATATTGCAAACTTGACATTGGAAAATTGTGAATCACATTCACAACCCAAAATAAAATATAATTTACATTTTCAATTAATTAGAAAATGTGTATGCAATACACATTAATAATTAATCTACAAATATAAATTACAATTAGCTCTCTCTGATGCATTATAAATATATTTATAATATATCATGAATAATTGGATATTACTATACACATTATTCTTATCCATAATAATTAAATCACATTTAATTATATTAGATAATTCCTCATACATCATGATAATTAAATCACATTTAATTATCTATTTCTCATTGCTTAGATCTTATGGAATTATTCTTGAACCATTCAAGAACAATGTTATTTCTCCTCAGATACTTGGAGATAAAGACAGGGCTATTGTATTGTTCCACGTATAGTGACTTGGATATTGAGATCACATCTCAAATCCAGATCCCAGGACCTCTCATAGATGCTTGATTAAATCAAGACCGTAAACCTAATCTTCTCATTACATCTGAATCTTATTCAGATCAATGTCCAATATATGGACTAAGATTAGGTCACTTCTCTAATGAGAGGAGTCACTAAAATCCAGACCTGTTTCATCACTCCCTCGGAATGGAAGCGTCATGGTTATACAATCTTTTATGATCAAATCACCCTTCAGGTATTCCCAATACCTGTACATCCTGCATACTGGAAGACTCATGATCATCCCGAAGATATAGATCACTTTTACACTGTCATCTTCAGGGTTTGATCACTAAGTTTCTCAATCTTGGTTCTTAGGATATGGTACAGATCATATGCTTTCACAAAGCATATATCTTACCTTCAAATTCATATCATGCTTCTAAAGCATGATGTCCATGCATGGAATTTGGTCAATCCCAAAACCTCATGAGTGAGCTCATGTCTCCCGGTTCACAAGTGAACCTCTATGATCCCTTTGAGAGATCATATTACTCATATGCCCTTACATGCACACCAGCTCGTCGGTATATAGACCTTGGTTAGGTCATCAACCTATTGGTCTGCCAAATGTACATACTCAGACATATAGCAATACATCTGTCTCCGGTCAGAGGACGTCGTTAAGTCAACTCATTGACTCAACTAATCTGATACCTCTGAATCAATATTCCCATGCAGAGGACCTGCATCAAGAGTTCGATCAGATATCAGTCTAGTGAGATAGGATTGCCATCTCCCACTCAGACTGGAGATCACTACTTGTCAATCATTGATGATGCTTGATGAGTCCTCTATCTAACTCCTTAGATATTCATCCAAGCATCAGCCTCTATGATTCAATCAATGAATCAACAGCTGTATGATTATCAAGTTGGTCATGGTACATAACCCACATTGTACAGAGGGACCTTATAGTGCATTCATTCATTCAATATCAGAAAGGGAGTGAAACATAATCAATAAATTTTATTGATAAATCATTAATTACAATAACAATTATTGTAGGAATGGTTCGCCTCGGGCTCACATTGCTAACAATCTCCCACTAGCCCTCAGAACCATTCAGGAACAATCCTTAAACCCATACTCATTACATGCTGGTCAAAAACATTCTATGCCAGAGGTTTGGTAAGAGGATCAGCAACATTGTTGGCAGAGACCACCTTGGTGATGATGATGTCACCACGCTTTTGAATCTCCCGAATGATGTGGTATTTCCTTTCTACGTGCTTGCTCTTCTGATGCCATCTGGGTTCCTTCGCCTGGGCAATGGCTCCCGTGTTATCACAGAGTAGCGGGATGGGAGTATCAGAGGAAACTATGCCAAGCTCCTGGACGAACTTGCGCAACCATACCGCCTCCTTTGCAGCATCTGATGCAGCAATGTATTCGGCTTCTGTTGTTGAATCTGCTGTAGTGTCCTGCTTCTTGCTTCTCTATCTCACAACACCACCATTCAACAGGAACACAAACCTGTTGGACATGTGAGCCCACGGCGAGCCATTATGCAATAAATGTTATTGCGAATATCATTCCCTGATCTGAAATGAAGAACAAATAATTTGCATAATAGGTCCCTCTGTACAATTAGGGTTATGTACCATGGCTATCTTAATGATCATACAGCTGTTGATTCAATTATTGAATCATAGAGGCTGGTGCTTGGATGAATATCTAAAGAGTTAGATTGAGGACTCATCAAGCACCGTCAAATGATTGTTAAGATGTGATCTCTAGCCTGAGTAGGAGATGGCAATCCTTTCTCACATAGGTTGATATCTGACCGACCTCTTGATGCAGGTCCTCTGCATAGGAATAGAGATTCGGAGGTGTCCGATTAGTTAGGTCAAAGAGTTGACTTAACGAGATCGAGATAACCTAAGTCCTATGTTGAATGCTGTCACAGCATAGGCACGCATCCTCTGACCGGAGACAGATGTATTGCTATATGTCTGAGTATGTACATTTGGCAGACCAATAGGTTGATGACCTAACCAAGGTCTATACACCGGCGCGCTGGTGTGCATATAAGGGCATATGAGTAATACGATCTCTCAAAGGGATCATACAGGTTCACTACTGAACCAGAAGACATGAGCTCACTCATGAGATATTGGGAAGAATCAAATTCTGTGCACGGTCGTCTTGCTTTGGAAGCTTGACTGAATTTTTAGGTTTGATATATACTTTTGGAAAGTATATGATCAAGACCTAGGTATGATATATGCTTTTGGAAAGTATATGATCGATACCAAATCCCAATGATCAAATGAGAAACTTAATGATCAAACCCTGAAGAAGACAGTGTAAAATAGATCTTGATCTTCGGGTTGACCATGGGTCTTCCAGTATGCAGGATGTACAGGTATTGGGAATACCTGAGGGTGATGTGATCATAAACGATTGTATATCCATGACGCTTCCATTCCGAGGGAGTGATGAAACAGGTCTGGATTTTAGTGACTCCTTCCAGTAGAGAAGCAATCTGATCTTAGTCCAAGTGTTGGACATTGGTCTGAATGAGATTCAGATGTAATAAGAAGATTATATTTGCGGTCTTGATTTAATCAAGTATCTGTGGGAGGTTCGTAAGATCTGGATTTGAGATAAGATCTCAATATCCAAGTCACTATACGTGGAATAATACAATCGCCCTGTCCTTATCTCCAAGTATCTGCGGAGAAAGCACATTATTCATGAAAGGGTTCAAGAATAATTCTTTTGATGAAATATCCAAGCAAGGACTTGATGATTAAATGAGATTTAATTATCAAGCTTAAATATGAATATGATTCATATTGTGAAAATGATTATCTAAGATAATTAAATGGGATTTAATTATCAAGGATTAGAGAATGTGGATAATACTATCCATGATATATGTGTATTATAAATGTGATTTATAATATGTATATATAAGAGAGAGAATTTATGTAAATAGCATTTGTTAATTAATAGTGTGAATTGGATTCACATTTGTTAATTAATTGGAAATGCAATTTACAAATTAGTTTGGGTTGTGAATATGATTCACATAATGTTCAATGGCATGATTGAAATATTCACAAATTAATTTGGAATTAATTTGGTGGATATTTTTGCAATAATTGAGAGATAAAATAATATAATAAAAGGAGAAATAAAGCCACCAAATTTAGAGGTGACGTCACCCATGAAAGAGTCATGGGTGACGCCCCTTAATTTTAGGAGGCTATATTGACTCCATTTTATTATGATGATTAATCTCTCAACTAATTTATTTATGTTAAATTAAAAATATGTTGATAATGTTGCAACATATATTTAATTTAATCATAAATAAATGTTGTTGGTTTTAACCAACAACAATCATAACCATTGATCTTACATAGACCAAGCCTAGCCGTTAGATCTATGAGTCCATGGATTGAGATCCAATGGATCCTAAACTAATATAAATAGAGGGCTAGGGTAGCCTTCCATGGTACATCATTAAGAGTTGTACAAGGTGACAACTCTCTCTCTCTCTCTTTCTCATTCTCGCCCTCTCTCTCTTTCTCTTCTCCATTAAGTGGCCGTCCACTTTGTGTTGAGAAAGGAGAGACTCTTGGCTTCTTCTTTGACGACTCGTGGATCTCCATCTTCTTTGGAGTTTCTTACTCTAAAGGAAGACGACGGATTTCGTTTGACGAAATCGGGGGAGCCATCGCTTGGATCTTCGTCAAAGGATTGCGGGAAGGACGCGACTCATCATCGTGCCCGCAAGCGCATTCTCCGTGGGTCGGACTTGAGACAGGAGGATCTCTACTTTGGGATCTCACGATCACAACCACGCTTCAAGAGGTATTCCTAATACTTTGTGGTTTGATGAAACGATTCGAGAAGTGTTCTCGTGATCATGTGGTTTCATCTTTAGTTTAAAAAATTTTAATTTCCGCTGCATCTAGCGACTAGTGCGACTAGTTGCTCCGATTGCATATGATGCGATCGACATGCTTCCATGATGCGCTTAAGGATACTCAATATCCTTCAAGTGGTATCCGAGACATAGGTCGAATATGGTTTTGGATATGATCCATAGACCTTAGACGATTTGGTTCTTGAAAGGGTTGCGAAATTTTTACTGCATTTCAATTTTCGCACCTCTGTCTAATTGATTTTCGGCACTGTTTAAAATGTTTAAACACGAAATTTTCAATTGTATTTTGTTCCCCATTAAACAAGGAAACCATAGGACTTGAGTTTACTAAATTTGGAATTCATTTGCTCAAGATATGGTCTTTTGAATATGCCTATATTCACTGTTGCGGGAACTGCGGATTTGAACGTGATTAATGAGATAATTACGGTTTTAATCCGCCTTGAAATGCGTGAATTATCACTTGGGTTCTTTAATAAATTAAATAGGCAATCTTTGGAAACTGAGTTTGCATTTTTTGGATTTAAATTGATCAAGATATGTTAATTTTAGTGATTGGGGGTCACTGCTGGAAATTAACAATTTTGATCTTGAACCTTGTGATATGTCATTCAATTATCATAATGAAAATTAATTGTTAATTTTCTGGAATAATTAGTGATAAATATTTGTGAAATATTTAAAGAGATAATTATTTCATTGAATGACACTTTCCTAAACCACAATGATGAGATATTAGATCTTGATCATTGGTTCATCAACAAACGTTGCTTTCATGAAAACCATAGTTTATCCTACAATTGTTGTAGGACAACTTTTACATGAAAAACCCTTTTGCTTGAATAGGATTGGGGATTTGTCTAGCAAATCTCCTTATAATAAAAAATGTTTTGATTTATATTTATGGTATAATTTCGGTTGAAAAACCGATGAACATCTCAAAGTACATGATGGTCTATCTGGTATTATCCTTTCCCGAGGCGGATGTGGTGCCTAGTCGGAGAGCATTGGGGTCGCGGGTTGCAATGTATGTGGTCCGTCCCACTCTCGTCGGTACTGGCCATGACAGCGGGTAGGGACTGTATAATACCGGAGACAGACAATGTGTATTTTTCTAATTATTAAAATTCAAATAATACGTATTTTGAGATAAT
The DNA here is from genome assembly GCA_037367405.1 of Ottelia alismoides. NCBI lineage: Eukaryota > Viridiplantae > Streptophyta > Magnoliopsida > Alismatales > Hydrocharitaceae > Ottelia > Ottelia alismoides. Next base: position 273,959 of record JAZKJV010000266.1, read on the forward strand.
ACCTACTATTCAAGTAAAAGACATGTTTGTTGATTGATGATTGGATTTATGATTAATTTAATGTGATTAAATTAATTATATCCAATAAACACTCTATTATGAATAGATGTGTATTTCCCTTGGAAGAATTAATTATGTGAATATGATTCACGATAATTAATTACAATTTGAATATGAGGTGGAGGATCACATAAGTGACGTCCATGGTCTCCCGTCAAGGCGAAGGGTTCCGTCGCTAGGGATTGTATGTAGGAGATGCCTGTCCGAAGTGACAGATCCTATATGCAAGCGCATCTGGATCGGGCTCTTTGCTTCTCGAAAGAGTAAGGTCGTATGCGTAGTGACCCCAATATCGAGTTCTCATATTATTGGGGCGATATTGGATTGCGCATAGCGAGTTCTAATCCTGTTGACGGTTGGTTCAATTAGCAACGGGTCAACATCATCTTAGGGGTGGTGGGCCCGGGTGTTAAAGACCGAATTGGGAATGCAAGTTGGACTTGCAAGGCGGAATGAGTTCCCGCTTCTTTTTATCGGAGTCGTAAGTTCTCATATTATTGGGATGCGACAAAGATAGGAAAGGAGATCCCAGATCTTGCTAGAGATATAATGGTAAGAATATCTCTTACATTGAAAGTGATTAAGGGAATGAACTTTCAGTGTTGACAAGGCAAGACAACTTTGATATAAAAATTCCTAAATCAAAGTAAAATATGTATATAATATATATACCCTTATGCAAATTTCTTATTTCAGATAATCCTTCATTAAACCCACTCAATGTTATACTCAATGATAACCAGTAAAAATATCTTGGATTGGACTCATGATCCAGATATTGTACTTGCAATTGGACACATAATGTATGTGGCTGCAGTGTGCAAGTCCCCTCAACATAATGAGGAAGGGCAATTAAATAAGACAATAAGACATCACCTTAGGGTTTGTATGTCTCTATAGTCTTGATCTTTCATCGAGTGTACTTTGGAAGTGACATGTCGATGGTGATCGTAATTGTCGAATAATCCTTATAAAATAAAAGAAGATATTTTGGCATACGTATGTGCTCTAGACATTTAATCATGAATGACTTGGTTCTCTGTATTATGCAGAATGGTGGCTCGAAAGAGATGATGTATTCAAAATGTTTGAATACCTACCTGAACCTAAGTCTCTAAGAGTTAAGATGTATGAAGATATGATGAGTGTCATCATTCTATTATCTATACTCTAGTCATTCATGAAGCTTTATGATATTCATATTGTATGAATTTAATGAAGCATGTATAAATGTTGAAATGCTCTTGTATTGAAATTCTTAGAATTCAACATAAGAGATTCTTTGTCTTGAACAATGGTTGTTTTTAGATGAAGAGAGCGCAGTGGAAGCATGGGTCAGACCCGAGTAAGAAGGAAAGTCAAAGAGTTGACCTACTTCTGTGACTTCCATATGACATCCAAAGAGTTGGATGAATGCCAATACTGCAATAAGTTGATGTGTTGATAGTATGACTATCAAGTCTGTCTAAAATCCTTAGTGAAGGACTCAGATAGAGCATCAGAATAATCTACATATAATCGTTGACTCTGACTTTCTTATTTCATAAGATAAAGTCTGACAATTGTGTCCCAATCTTCTAATGACAATTGCAATTGGTTGCATATATATTAGAAGATTAGAATTTGATCTTGAGGTTTAGTAGACATCTACATGGATATTGCTGTAATTGTTATAGCAATCTCTGTTGGATAGACAGACTTCATATTCTCAGTGGGAGAACCCTTAGTCTTGGAGAATGTCTCTATGACCTAGATATTAGAATACCCTCATTGTTTGTTTCTAAATGTTGGAAATAAACATGAATTCTGAGATAGAACTATCATAAAGAGTTATGATGGAAATATTTCAGATAGTAATCTAGCATCTAGTGGACTCCACAAAATTAGAAAATTAATGAATGGTTCATTAAGATTTCTAATACTGAAAATCAAACCTTATAAGATCAATAGGAGGATGAAGATCATTTGACAATGATCTGGCATCAAGTCTTGGACATATGTCTGTTGATTTGATCAATAGACTAGTAAGATATGAAACTTCAGAATGTCTAAAATTTCAAATCTTACATACTTGTGAATATTGTATTCAAAGTAAAAATGTCCAATACACCCTTCTCTGGGAATGGTGTTAGATGTCAAGGTATTCAGGATCTCATACATATTGATGTATGTGGATCATCTATATCATAGTGAACATTATGGATATGTGATATCTATTGATGATTACGTATGATATGAGATTTCTTCTCTTCACCTGAGAAACCATTGAAATGTTCAAAGATTTCACAATTTTGGTTTAGAACCAAAGTTTGGAGAAAGATGAAATGAATTTGATCTAACCTAGGTAGCTTGTACCTATTAGATAAAATTCAAAGAATACCTTATGGAGATATGAATATCATTTCTATCTCACTCCTCCTAATACACCTAAACTCAATGGAGTTGTAGGGAGATACAATTGGATCATGTGTGACATGATTTGATCAATGATTAATTTTAGCATAATTATCCTCTTAGTTTCCTGGTATATATGTGTAGTAGAGACTACAATATATATCCTTAATAAGGTTCCATGGATGTAAGCTGGAATCTAGCACTTGAGAGTGCTACTTCATTAGGAAAATAAAGTGTGGTATTGGATACCTACTTTATGACCTTGAGATTCTTAAAAGATCTCATCTCTGAGAGTGTGATTCTTGGAGGATTGAGACTCTTGAGAATCAAGATGAAAATGAAGTAAAGGAACTCATTTAATCTTGAGAAGATAATGAGGCTCCTGAAATCGGAAACTAAAAGGACAATTAAAGATGAAACATTAATACCTCTTCAAATGAGTTTGAGGATGTATTCCATGTGTCGATTAAGTCTGACAGTGATCGGACTTCATGTGATGAAGCTCCTAAGGATCATGACATGGAAAGATGGATATTAGCAATAAAGTCTAAAGTAGACTTCATATACAAGTGTTGTATATGGACCCTCGAGGATCCACCTATATGGGTAAGACCCATAAAGGTGTAAATGGATCTTCAAGAGAAGAGGGAACCTGATGAGAAGGTGGATACCTTCAAAGCTCGGTTCGTAGCCATAAGCTACACATCGGAAGAGAAGACATTGCTTGCGATAAGACTTGCTCTTCGGTAACCATGCTTAAACTCATCAGAATATTGCTAACCTTAGCTACACAACTTGACTATTGCATCTTCAGGATGTAATTCAAGATTGCATTCCTCTAAAGAATACCTCTCTGAGGATATTCACACAAAGTAGCCCCAGGGCTTCATGTTTGGGGAAAGTAAGGTGTGAAAGCTAAAGAAATCCATCTGTGGACTCAAATAAGCTTCTTGAAGTTGGAACATAAGATTTGATGAAATTATAAATGTTATGATTTCAAATAGAATCTTGATGTACCATGTGAAGCTTAGTGGGAGTGCCATTGTGTTCATCGTGCTAAATGTAGATAATATCCTAATCATTTGGAATGATATAAGGATGATAATAAGTGTTTTATAGACTGGCTATTCCATACCTTGAGATATGATCTCAAGAATACCTCTTAGATCTTAGTTCTGAAGTTGTTCAGAATCAAAGAAAAGAGGGTATTGGGACTGTCACATTTGTAGTACACCTTGGACATATTCCATTCTTGGAAATTCCAAGAAAGGCTTCCTTCCCTTGAGATTTGGTACTGACCTATCAAAAGGGATAGCACCTCAATGAGTTGAGGAAGTGAATGCTAAAACTGTTGCACGTGTGCATCAGTTACGAGAAGCTAAGTGTATGCTTGATGTGTACAAAAGCCAGATATCTGCCATGCAGTGGGAGTAGTAAACTGTTACTAATCCTTCTATAGAGATAGAACACTTGATTGCAGTAATAACAATATCTTCAAGAAATTAAGATTTTTAGATGGAAATCTAAAAGGTCTTAACTGCGAATACCGTAGGAGATAGTGATCTCCAAGAATAAGGGTATTCTGATAAGGATTATGGAAATACTGGTTATAATAGTTATTAAGCAATAGTGTCAAAGACACTATAACTGCTTTGACTAGATTGAGTATTGGTTGCATTAGATGCAACATTCGCATTGGATGCGAGCACTGTTACCTAGGGATATGCAAGTACCGTAAAAGGACTTGGCATAGTCTTTTGGGAACAGAGTGACTGATCAGCTTACCTAACTATTTCTAAATAGCCTATGATTGTCACATGAGTGTGGGTTTATATGATTAGCCCATTAATGGCTCTTTGGGCTAGTGGGAGATTGTTGGACATGTGATCCCACGGCGAGCCATTATGCAATAAATGTTATTGCGAATATCATTCCCTGATCTGAAATGAAGAATAAATAATTTGCATAATAGGTCCCTCTGTACAATTAGGGTTATGTACCATGGCTATCTTAATGATCATACAGCTGTTGATTCAATTATTGAATCATAGAGGCTGGTGCTTGGATGAATATCTAAAGAGTTAGATTGAGGACTCATCAAGCACCGTCAAATGATTGTTAAGATGTGATCTCCAGCCTGAGTAGGAGATGGCAATCCTTTCTCACATAGGTTGATATCTGACCGACCTCTTTATGCAGGTCCTCTGCATAGGAATAGAGATTCGGAGGTGTCAGATTAGTTAGGTCAAAGAGTTGACTTAACGAGATCGAGATAACCTAAGTCCTATGTTGAATGCTGTCACAGCATAGGCACGCATCCTCTGACCAGGGACAGATGTATTGCTATATGTCTGAGTATGTACATTTGGCAGACCAATAGGTTGATGACCTAACCAAGGTCTATAAACCGGCGCGCTGGTGTGCATATAAGGGCATATGAGTAATACGATCTCTCAAAGGGATCATACAGGTTCACTACTGAACCGGAAGACATGAGCTCACTCATGAGATATTGGGAAGAATCAAATTCCGTGCACGATCGTCTTGCTTTGGAAGCTTGACTGAATTTGTAGGTTTGATATATACTTTTGGAAAGTATATGATCAAGACCTAGGTATGATATATGCTTTTGGAAAGTATATGATCGATACCAAATCCCAATGATCAAATGAGAAACTTAATGATCAAACCCTGAAGAAGACAGTGTAAAATAGATCTTGATCTTCGGGTTGACCATGGGTCTTCCAGTATGCAGGATGTACAGGTATTGGGAATACCTGAGGGTGATGTGATCATAAACGATTGTATATCCATGACGCTTCCATTCCGAGGGAGTGATGAAACAGGTCTGGATTTTAGTGACTCCTTCCAGTAGAGAAGCAATCTGATCTTAGTCCAAGTGTTGGACATTGGTCTGAATGAGATTCAGATGTAATGAGAAGATTAGATTTGCGGTCTTGATTTAATCAAGCATCTGTGGGAGGTTCGTAAGATCTGGATTTGAGATAAGATCTCAATATCCAAGTCACTATACGTGGAATAATACAATCGCCCTGTCCTTATCTCCAAGTATCTGCGGAGAAAGCACATTATTCATGAAAGGGTTCAAGAATAATTCTTTTGATGAAATATCCAAGCAAGGACTTGATGATTAAATGAGATTTAATTATCAAGCTTAAATATGAATATGATTCATATTGTGAAAATGATTATCTAAGATAATTAAATGGGATTTAATTATCAAGGATTAGAGAATGTGGATAATACTATCCATGATATATGTGTATTATAAATGTGATTTATAATATGTATATATAAGAGAGAGAATTTATGTAAATAGCATTTGTTAATTAATAGTGTGAATTGGATTCACATTTGTTAATTAATTGGAAATGCAATTTACAAATTAGTTTGGGTTGTGAATATGATTCACATAATGTTCAATGGCATGATTGAAATATTCACAAATTAATTTGGAATTAATTTGGTGGATATTTTTGCAATAATTGAGAGATAAAATAATATAATAAAAGGAGAAATAAAGCCACCAAATTTAGAGGTGACGTCACCCATGAAAGAGTCATGGGTGACGCCCCTTAATTTTAGGAGGCTATATTGACTCCATTTTATTATGATGATTAATCTCTCAACTAATTTATTTATGTTAAATTAAAAATATATTGATAATGTTGCAACATATATTTAATTTAATCATAAATAAATGTTGTTGGTTTTAACCAACAACAATCATAACCATTGATCTTACATAGACCAAGCCTAGCCGTTAGATCTATGAGTCCATGGATTGAGATCCAATGGATCCTAAACTAATATAAATAGAGGGCTAGGGTAGCCTTCCATGGTACATCATTAAGAGTTGTACAAGGTGACAACTCTCTCTCTCTCTCTTTCTCATTCTCGCCCTCTCTCTCTTTCTCTTCTCCATTAAGTGGCCGTCCACTTTGTGTTGAGAAAGGAGAGACTCTTGGCTTCTTCTTTGACGACTCGTGGATCTCCATCTTCTTTGGAGTTTCTTACTCTAAAGGAAGACGACGGATTTCGTTTGACGAAATCGGGGGAGCCATCGCTTGGATCTTCGTCAAAGGATTGTGGGAAGGACGCGACTCATCATCGTGCCCGCAAGCGCATTCTCCGTGGGTCGGACTCGAGACAGGAGGATCTCTACTTTGGGATCTCGCGATCACAACCACGCTTCAAGAGGTATTCCTAATACTTTGTGGTTTGATGAAACGATCCGAGAAGTGTTCTCGTGATCATGTGGTTTCATCTTTAGTTTAAAAAATTTTAATTTCCGCTGCATCTAGCGACTAGTGCGACTAGTTGCTCCGATTGCATATGATGCGATCGACACGCTTCCGTGATGCGCTTAAGGATACTCAATATCCTTCAAAACCCCGATGTTGACTTTCGATCATCAATATTCGATTGGAAGTCAGAATCTATATATCCCAAGATTTGGAGATCACCATCTCCGTAGACCAAGATGTAATCTTGCGTCTGTCTTAGATATTTGAATATGTTCTTTACTGCATTCCAGTGTTGTTCTCCATAGCAGGATTGGTAACGACTTACCACTCCCACTGCATAGCAGATATCTGACCTAGTGCACATCATAGCATACATTAAGCTTCCTACAACTGATGCATAAGGGCATCCAGCCATGGCTTTCTTTTCCTCAACAGTTTGAGGAGCCATTCCTTTAGACAGGTGGATACCATGTCTTAAGGGAAGGAATCCTTTCTTGGAACTATCCATACAGAATCGTTCAAGAATTTTCTTAATGTATCCATGTTGTGACAATCCCAATATCCTCTTCTCCCGGTTTCTGAACAACTTCAGACCCAATATATAAGAGTCTTCTCCAAGATCTTTCATCTCAAAGGTATGGGACATCCAAATCTTCACACTGGTCATCATCCCTGTATCATTCCCAATGATAAGGATGTCATCTACATAAAGCACGATGAACACAATGGCGCTCCCACTAAGCTTCTTGTATACACAAGGTTCATCAGGATTCTGCACAAAATCATAACTCTTTATGGTTTCGTCAAATCTGATGTTCCAGCTACGAGAAGCTTGCTTGAGCCCATAGATGGATTTCTTCAGCTTGCATACTTTACCATCCTCTGTCATGAAGCCTTGGGGATGCTCCATGTAGATATCCTCCTCGAGGTATCCATTGAGGAAAGCCATCTTAACGTCCATCTGCCAGATGTCGTAGTCAAGATATACAGCTATAGCCAGCAATGCCCTGATGGATTTAAGCATGGCCACAGGAGAGAATGTCTCATCGTAGTCGATGCCTTCTCCCTGTGTGTAGCCCTTGGCTACGAGCCGTGCTTTGAAAGTCTCTACTTTCCCATCAGGTCCCCTCTTTCTCTTGAAGATCCATTTGCACCCAATGGGCTTTACCCCTTTAGGTGGATCCTCGAGGGTCCATACACCATTCTTATGCATGGAGTCAATTTCTGACTTCATTGCTAGCATCCATCTATCCATGTCATGATCCGCGAGTGCTTCATCAAATGAAGTAGAAACATTGTCAATTTCACTTGACACATGGAATCCATACCTTTCAGGTGGTACAATCACCCTCGAACTCCTTCGAAGAGGTATGGGTGTTTCATCTTTATTTACTTCTTCAGTTTCTGGTCTAGGAAGCTCAGAATCCTCAGGGGATTCAATGAGTTCCTCTACTTCATTTTTATCTTGACCTTTAAGGAAATCATCCTCCAAAAATTTCACATCTCTGGAGACAAAAACCTTTTGGGTCTCAGGGTCATAGAGCTGGTATCCAATACCATCTCTAACATACCCAATGAAGTAACACTCATGAGTGCGAGATTCCAGCTTACTTGCATCCACGTTCTTTGCATGGACCAAGCAACCCCAAACCCTCAAGTGCTTAACACTAGGTTTGGTTCCATACCAGAGCTCATGAGGAGTCTTAGGTACAGATTTGCTAGGAATCTTATTCAGGATATATATTGTAGTCTCTACTGCATATCCCCAGAAACTAAGTGGCAAATGTGCTTTACTCATCATTGAACGGACCATATCCATGATGGTCCTGTTGCGTCTTTCAGCAACACCATTAAGTTGGGGAGTTCCAGGAGTAGTGAGATTGGAGATAATTCCATTCTCTTTGAGGTATTCCTTGAATTCATCAGAGAGGTACTCGCCACCTCGATCAGATCGAATTCGTTTAATCATCCTATCGGTTTGGTTCTCAACCAAAGTCTTGAATTCTTTGAACTTTTCAAAGGTTTCAAACTTATGATGTAATAGGAAGACAAACCCGTATCGCGAATGGTCTTCAATAAACGTCAAATAATATCGATATCCATTTCGAGTCGCGGTACTGAAGGGACCACATACATCGGTATGTATTAAGTCAATAATACCTTCGCATCTAGTAACCTTGTTACGGAAAGGCATCCTAGTCATTTTACCACGAATACAATGTTCACAGGTAGGTAAAGATTGAACCTGTAGAAAATCTAAAGGTCCATCCTTTATCAATCTATTGATCCTATCAACAGATAAATGACCAAGCCTTTGATGCCAAATCATGTTTGAATGATTTTCATTATTCCTGAATTTTTTAGGGTTTTTATTAGTGGTTGTAACATTCATGACACGCTCATTAATGCACAATTCATTGAGTCCTCTACCATCTACAATATATTTATCATAATGATTTATGACTAATTTATTACAGAACAGAAATGAATATCCACTTCTAACTAGCTTTAGATACATATATTAAGTTCCTCCTGACTTCAGGTACATAAAGACACTCTTTAAGTACTAGGACTCTACCACTAGATAATGATAGCCGACAAGTCCCGACGGCGACTGCTGCACACTTGCATCAGATCCCATCTGGATGACTATCTTCCCTTCTTCAAGTTTTCTAGTTTCCTGAAACAAATGCAACAAATTGGATACATGAACAGAAGCACCGGAATCAACAAAGCTGGTTTCAATGATAAAAGTAGATTTCATACCTACTGGGGCTTTACCTTTGTCGACCGATTTCAGGTAATCCGGGCAATTACGCCTCCAGTGCCCCAGTTTTTTGCAGTGGTCATGGGCGGACCCAAGTATTGGTTAAGGGGGGCACGTGCCCTCCTTAACTTCACAATTTTTCCTATTTTATCCCATTAAACACTAATATAAATAGCGGCAATGTGCGATTGTGCCCCCCATCACCTGACAATTAAGAATTGAAAATCCACTTGTGTCGTCTGTACTCCGCCATCATCCGTGAATTTAGATTTGGAATTGTACCCTCCATCTAAGGAGGCTAACAGACACATACATTCCTATCTGATCCGTTATCGTGTCTGTTGTATAAAGTTTTTGACATCCGTATATGTATTCGTATAGATATGGATATGGGTATCACTTTGATATTTATTAACGTCCTTATCCATGATCGTATATCCATATTAATGTATAAGTATATTTGTAAATTTATTTTTAACCATGTATGACATAAATATATACCTTCAATCACCATTTTTTACATAATTTTTTTAATATGAGCGCATTTAGTATATTTATATCACATGTTTTCCATCTAATTCATTTATATTTAAGTTAATCTATTATGTATTTCAAATATTACCCTTTTATATCATTATCCATATTTTAAGGATATAATACACGTCAATATCCGTATCACATTGTATTCGTATTTAAAAAGGGACAAGGATCCTTCCTTTCTTCAGACTCGTATGTGCCATGCAAGGATTAGGAGCACGTTTTGGTACCCCTGGCTCCCTCGTAACCTTGCCTATCTCTCGGATGTTTTGTGACCACGTTCCCCCAAGGATCCACACACTGTTTGCACCATTACACTCTCAATCATTCGTGGGCATACTATTCATCTGATTTCTCATCATAGCCAGATTTAGTCTCACACTCCAAGTCTTCAACTCCAATGCATGCAACAATAATATAATATATCCATACTTCGTACGTACATATGTATGTTTATGTGCAAAAAAATATTATTATACCAAAAGTGACTAATGCAATCAGAACCAAATCATTTTACTATCCACATTTTAATGTTATGGATATCCTTTATGTGCTTCTATTATACACATATATTTTCACAATACAAAAACTCGACGCGCAATTCTTTGTATATATCTCCACACATGTGGATGTTTATTTTGATTTATTTTTTATTGCATCTTATTTATTATTATTTGTCGGTGTGCCCCACCTAATCTGTAATCCTGGATCGTCATTGGCAGTGGTGACAGACGTCGGTTTTCTTCGATGCCATAAGAGTGGATGCATTGGAAGAAGATGCAACACTTTGTCCCTTCTTCTTTCTCTTCTGGGCCCGGCCCTTCCGAGAACCATACTTCCGACCGCGCTTCCCTCTGACCTGTGCAACCATTGCACTGCCGGTGGAACCATCCTTCTTCATCACGTCTTCTGCAGACTTTAATGCAGCAAGGAGAGCAGCACTTGTCAATTCCAGCTTGTTCATGTGGAATGACACTACAAAGTTATTGAAAGATTTGGGCAACGGCAACAGAATGAAGTCAGCTTGCATGTCTGCATCCATTGTTGCCCCAAGAGTCTCCAGCTCCGACAAGCACCCAAACATTTTGAGTACATGTTCACGGACCGAAGTTCCTTCCTGCATCTTGCAACGAATGAGGTCTTTCATAACATTGTACCGCTGGGTGCGGTTAATGTCACCAAACATATCCTTTAGATTCTTCATGATCTCCTGGCAAGTACTCATCTCCACATGTTGTTTCTGAAGAACATTGGAGAGAGAACCCAAGATGTAGCATCTAGCCAAGACACGATCTTCATCATATTTGTCATTGAATGTTTTTTCTTCCTTAGATTTAGGGTTTTCATGCTTGTCTTCAGAGAGCACATAACTGATGCGCTCCGCCGAGAGTACAAGCTCCAAATTACGGATCCAATCCGAGTAATTTGGTCCGATCAATTGGTTGACCTCTAGAAGCCTGCTCAGTGGGTTCATGGATTTCATTTTCTGAAATTGAGAATGCATTATATTAGAACATATAATCATATATTCAATTTAGTTTTATTTGATTAAGGCATTTTAAATCAAATTAGTCTTGCTATGTCAACTATGAAAGTTTATTCCCTAATTCACTTTCAAAGTATGAGATATACTTACCGATATATCTCAAGCAAGAACTGGGATCTCCTCTTTATCTTTGTCATATCCCAATAATATGAGAACTTATGACTCCAATAAAGAGAAGCGGGAACATATTCCGCATTGCAAGTCCAACTTGAATTTTCCCAATTCGGTCTTTAATACCCGGGCCCACCACCCCTAAGGTGATATTGACCCGTCATTAATTGAACCAACCGTCAACAAGAATAAAACTCGCTATGCGCAATCCAATATCGCCCCAATAATATGAGGAATCAATATTGGGGTCACTACGCATACGTCCTTACTCTTTCGAGAAGCGACGAGTCCGATCCAAATGGATCACATGCAGGAGCTGTCACTTCGGACAGGCATCTCCTACACATAATATCTGGCGACGAAACTCTTCGCCTTGACGGGAGACCATGGATGTCACTTGTGTGATCCTCCATCTCTTTTTCAAATTTAATTAATTACTATGAATCACATTCATATAATCAATTCTTCCAAGGGAATTAATAACTCTAATCATATTAGAGTATTTTAATTAGACATAGTCAATTTAATCATATTAAATTAATTATCAATCCAATTCAATCAATCAAACTTGATTATTTTACTTGAATATATATATGGTAATATCTCAAAATACGTGTTAATTCGAATTTTAATATTTAGAAAATACATCTTGATTTTCTCTGGCATTATACAGTCCCTACCTGCTGTCATGGCCAGTACCGACGAGAGTGGGACGGACCACATACGTTGCAACCCGCAACCCCAATGCTCTCCGATTAGACACCATATCCTCCTCGGGAAAACATAATGCCAGATATATCAATTTGTATTTGAGATGATCATCGATTTTTCAACCGAAATTGTACCATATAATAATAATCAAAATATTTTTGAGTATAAGGAAATTTTCTACACAAATTTCCAAATCCTATTCAAGCATCAAGTTTGAAGATTGTGATTTCCAATTATGATTTAGATCACATCTTAATCAATTAATTGGTTGAGGCCAAGTCAATTAGGTAAATAATCATCTTCCAATATTTCAAAAATATTTTTCAAGATTATTTCACGAAATTAACAATTAATTTCACTAATTGACAATCACTTGGTTCTAGATTAGGACTGTAATTTCAGCAGTGACCCCTACTCACTAAAATTAACATATCTCAATCAATTTAAATCCAAATTAGACAAACTCAATTTTCATATATTGCTAACGTGATTTAGGATATAAGACAAGTGATGTTTCACGCATTTAGAAGCATATGATAACAGTAATTAACTCTTTAATCATGTTAAAATCTACTGTTCCCGCAACAGTGCATACATGTTTAATAAAACAACCATATCTCGAGCATACGAAATCCGATTTACGCAAACTCAGATCCTATGGTTTCCTTATTTAATGGGGAACAAAATACAAGTAAATAACTCGTGCTTAAATAATTTAAACATGGCATAAATTATTTACTAAACAGATATGCGAAATCAAATGCGATAAAAACTTTCGCGACCTCAACGAACCCAAGTCGTCCTCGATTTTCGAATCATATTCAAAACCGTCGATCTAGGGCTCTGATACCACTTGAAGGATATGGAGAAATCCTCAAGCGCATCACGGAAGCGTGATCGTCGTATCGGATACGACGAAGAACGACTAGTCGTTCTAGTTGTTCGGTGCAACGGAATTTAAAAATTTTTATTCGATGAAACCACATGATCCGAGAACCATTCTCAAATTGTTTCATATATAACCACAACAAGTATAATGCAATACCTCTAGCGTGGTTGATCAAATCTCTAGGAGAAGAGACCTCCTGTCTCAAGTCCGATCGTCGGAGTAACGGCTTGCGAGCGCAGGGATGAGTCGCGGTGTCCTCGCAATCCAAGAAGATGATCCAAGCACGGTTGCTCCTGATCTCGTCGCACGAGATCAAACGTCTCCTTCGTGAGTGAAGCACTCCAAGTAGACGGAGAACCGTAGAGCGTCGAAGCGGCAGCACGATGGCGCGGGCGTCGACGATTCTCTCCACCAAGGTATGGTGGACGACCACCAAGAAGAGAGGGAGAGAGGGCTGTCGAGTATGGAGAAAGAGAGAGAGAGAGATGTGTGCTACAATAGCATGTAAAGAGAGAGCATGGTATGCCTCTCTATTTATAGGGTTTTGGGATCCATGGATCTCAATACATGGGACATATAAAATCAATGGATGAGATTGATCTATGTCAATCCTATGGTCAAGATTGTTGTTGGTAAAAAGCCAACAACTTGTGATTTAATTTTGATTAAATATATTTGATAAATCAAGTATATATTAATACCAAATTATACCAATCAAATAAGGAGTGAAATATAAATGAGATCAACCTTCCCCATTAGAGGGAGTGGACGGCCACCAATTCCATAAAGGAATTGGTGCCGCCACCTCCTTCCCATATGGGGAGGGAAATCTCATGGATTCCCATGAGATTGCAAATCTCCTTGATTTTCTCTCTACTTATTTCCAACAACTATTTGTTGGTATTTTTATTCACCAAAAATAATTCTCAATTAATTTTGAGAATATTGCAAACTTGACATTGGAAAATTGTGAATCACATTCACAACCCAAAATAAAATATAATTTACATTTTCAATTAATTAGACAATATGTATCCAATACATATTAATAATTAATCTACAAATATAAATTATAATTAGCTCTCTCTGATGCATTATAAATCATACTTATAATATATCATGAATAATTGGATATTACTATCCACATTATTCTTATCCATAATAATTAAATCACATTTAATTATATTGGATAATTCCTCATACATCATGATAATTAAATCACATTTAATTATCGATTTCTCATTGCTTAGATCTTATGGAATTATTCTTGAACCATTCAAGAACAATGCTATTTCTCCTTAGATACTTGGAGATAAGGAAATGGTGATTGTATTGTTCCACGTATAGTGACTTGGATATTGAGATCACATCTCAAATCCAGATCCCACGGACCTCTCATAGATGCTTGATTAAATCAAGACCGTAAACCTAATCTTCTCATTGCATCTAAATCTTATTCAGATCAATGTCCAGTATATGGACTAAGATTATGTCACTTCTCTAATGAGAGGAGTCACTAAAATCCTGACCTGTTTCATCACTCCCTCGGAATGGAAGCGTCATGGTTATACAATCGTTTATGATCAAATGACCCTTCAGGTATTCCCAATACCTATACATCCTGCATACTGGACGACTCATGATCACCCCGAAGATATAGATCACTTTTACACTGTCATCTTCAGGGTTTGATCACTAAGTTTCTCAGTCTTGGTTCGTGGGATATGGTACAGATCATATGCTTTCACAAAGCATATATCTTACCTTCAAATTTATATCATGCTTCAAAAGCATGATGACCATGCATGGAATTTGGTCAATCCTAAAACCTTATGAGTGAGCTCATGTCTCTCGGTTCACAAGTGAACCTGTATGATCCCTTTGAGAGATCATATTACTCATATGCCCTTACATGCACACCAGCTTGCCGGTATATAGACCTTGGTTAGGTCATCAACCTATTGGTCTGCCAAATGTACATACTCAGACATATAGCAATACATCTGTCTCCGGTCAGATGATGTTTGCCTGTGATGTGACAGTATTCATCATAGATCTTTGGTTATCTCGATCTCGTTTAGTCAACTCATTGACTCAACTAATCTGATACCTCTGAATCAATATTCCCATGCAGAGGACCTGCATCAAGAGGTCGATCAGATATCAGTCTAATGAGATAGGATTGCTATCTCCCACTCAGACTGGAGATCACTACTTGTCAATCATTGATGATGCTTGATGAGTCCTCTATCTAACTCCTTAGATATTCATCCAAGCATCAGCCTCTATGATTCAATCAATGAATCAATAGCTGTATGATTATCAAGTTGGCCATGGTACATAACCCATATTGTACAGAGGGACCTTATAATGCATTCATTCATTCAATATCAGAAAGGGAGTGAAACATAATTAATAACTTTTATTGATAAATCATTAATTACAATAACAATTATTATAGGAATGGTTCGCCTCGGGCTCACATTGCTAACAGTATCGAGCATAGGCCATTCCTTCATGAGAGTGTCTATCTCATTGTCTTGTTTCTGAGTAGGTCCTAGTTTGGTTGCAAACTTGGTCTGAAATATCAGTTTTGCCTATTAGCTTCCCCCTCTACTTCTTTAGCTGAGTAGTGGTCCATATCTGATAACAAGTACCTTTAAAATTGCATACTAATGGTTACAAAGGAAGTGTGAAATATGAGATAATTTTCCGACAGTATTCACTCGCCTATTGGATTGGCTGCTAAGGGCTAATTGGAAAGATTGCAGGCCAAGAACCCGATCTAGAGATCAGTTCCTCTAATAGTGAACTAAAGATGGATCCTTAGAGGCAACACAAAGGACCGAGTTTGGATGTGACAGTGGACCAGAACGAGATCAACACCCAGTTGCTAGTATCCTTTCAAGCCATATAGCAACAATTTACAAACCAAACTCTTTCCCAAGTCATGTCATGTGAAATGATTATGGAGATGAGGAGGGACCATGAAAGAAGAGGAGGAGAGAAGAAGAACACCATGGTGGCAATGATGATGATCAGACTACATGAGGACATGGAGGAGGTGCGGAGTAAGGGGTTCAACTCAAGAGAATCTTGAAAGATACATATACCCCTGGTACTGGCCAAGTGACTGAGTAGATCCGAATCCCAATGATCCACACACATTTTGAGCTGAAGCCGTTATCACTCCCTCTATTGTCGATCTTCCATGACAACACAAATGAAGAATCCTGCGTCCACCTACAACAATTTAATAGGATCTACAACACAATGCACTACCCCAACATTTCATAGGAGGTAGTAAAAATGACCACCTTCTCTTTTAGCCTTCAGGATAAAGCTCTTTACTGGATGAAACACCTTGAGAAGGTGATGATGACCCAAGAAGAGTTGAAATCAACCTTCCTGTACAAGTACTATCCCCTGGATCATCTTAATCAGATGCGAGCATCTCCAACTTCTCCCAAATGCCCCAGGAATCATTGTACAAAGCATGGGAAAGATTCAAACATCCCATGGAAAAGTGTCCCCATCATGAATTGCCAAAGACCAGTCTAGTTCAAAACTTCTTTGGGGGCTAACATTAAGAAATCCAACATCTCGTCAATGCCACATGTAGAGAATTGCACTTTAATAAGGATGAAGATGTTGTGTGGCAAATCTTCAAATAAATGGTCGAGGGCTCTGCAGCCCTATATTTGTCCCGTGTATTCCAAAAGTCTCCTACAATCCTGTATAAGTCGATTAATGTGGCATCATACCATGAAGAAGAGAGAGATGAGTTCCAACTTCAACATCAACGAGATCATCTCTCTAAAGTGGACATCATTAAGAAGCGATCACAAGACCTTGAAAAAAATTAATGCGATTGAACAAAGAACAAAGTTGTTGGATAAGCTTGATCAAATTTCCATGCAGATTGAGCTTCTGGTGAGCAATATCCACACCTGCTAGTCTGTGAAGAAACCAGCCGAACTACCGAGCCAAAGGAGTGATACTATAATTAGAGTCAGGGTCATTCCAGTCAGGTCAATAAGTGTACTATGTGCAGACATCTGACTAGGGAACTTCACCATCATAGTAATAGATGGTAGTGTAAGCCCTCGGCTTAAATCGAGCCTTTCTATCCACCACCACCACAAATCCAATAAGTGAATGTCATGTAGGGCAACGATCAAGCTCTGACATGTCCTGGAGGATAACCTTAGGTCCATAGCAATGCTATCCAACCATTCTTTCCACAAATAAGGTGGACGAAACTTCCAGCAACAACACCATCAATCTCCTCAGTAGGGCCACAACTGGAGACAACAGTACAAACAACCAGTATATCGCCAACCCTATTATCAGCATCAGTTGGATGCTCAATATCAGAACCATTCTTTTACTCCTTGACATTAGCAACATCAATTCTCTCATCATCAATCTCAACAACACCCACAACAGTTGCAGTACCACTAGCTTCAACTTACTCCTATGGCAGAATCCTCAGAGGCATCTTCGATGAACCCTGCATTGGACTGCTTAGCTCAACTTATACAGAACATGAAGGATATGACCCAGAATATTGACGGACTCACTGTTGCCAAGACAACCATCCCATTGTAGGTCAAGGCAAATCCCAACAAGACAAAGGAGCATGTAGACTGTAGTACAACACCCCCTCCCGAGTCAGGTATAAGTTCGTTTATTTTATCTAATCCTGTTCATCTTAGGAGAGGTATAACACTATAACCGACTGCTTCGGCAAAAAGGAAAAGTCAAGCTTCTGTAGGCGAGTCTTCATCACGTATAGATGAACCCATGCAAGAGTCTGGATCTGAAGAGGAGTAGAGAGAAGAAACACCACCACCATCCCAACAATAAAAAACTCAAAAAATGAATAAAATAAAAAATCAAGCAATAATAACCATGGCCATGCCGATGCAGCTAAGGAGAAGCGAACACTCTAATCTGATCCCATGCAAGCCGATACGACTGAGTTTCCTGCATTCATTTTACCTTCCGTCTTTGATGGTAGCGCTATGTTAAACCATCCGTCTGTAAATAAGCACACTATTTTGCAAGAAAATATGGTTTTTGATATGATGTGTCTGTTCTATTTCCAGATGCTTTGAAATAAAAAACATAAAAAATTGAAAAATGCCTTGTCTAATCCTAGCATCATGGAATTACTGCAAAATATCATGTTGAAGATGTCACTTTTGAAAGGCATGGAGTACATGTTGGTAATAAAGAAAGAACTGAAAGAAGCATGTACCACAAAACATCAACCCCGCAAAATCATATGTCGAAAATCAAAGAAGCATATTCTCACCATGGCAACCATCAATGCAATCAGCAACCTCCCAAGAAAAAAGAAGGATATGGGAGCACCTCTCATCTGTTGCGTGATGTTCAACCAGGATTTTGAAAGAACAATCCTTGATAGTGGATCATCGATTAATCTAATACCTTCATCATTGTTGAAAGAATTTAGGTTAGGACCGGTGGAAGCCATAAGAATGATTTTTTAATTTGCAAACACATCCAAAAAAATGGCCAAGGGGAATTATGGAGGATATTGTTGTTAATATCCAAGGGATTTGGTTTTTTGTGGATTTCATTGTGCTTGAAATGGACACCTCAGCACCCCTTCTACACATCTCAATCATATTAGGATAGCCTCTCCTTCGAACAATCGAAGCAGTGGTTGACTATGGCACCAGGAAAATCACCTTTCACTCAATCAACGATAAGGTACTCATTGAAATGATCCAAGTACCCAAGCTCGTAGAATCCGTGTCAGATGAGAGTGAGCAGATGTAGAAAGATACGAAAGACTGTGATTTTCTTGCTGAGATGCGAGACACAACTTTATTTTTGGATGGCATTGAAACATAAGAATTCCTCTCCAAGGAAGAATTCCTAGAAAGCACTTTCGAATTCCCACCCGTTCTTGAAGATGAGATACATGTTGATATGCACTTTAAATTGATTGAGAATGATCCATACCTGTTGGAGCAAGACAAATTCCTTGAAGATCTTTCGAAGGTCTTATACTCAGAGCCAGAACTACTCGAGCTGGACAAAACACTGCAGATAGAACTTACACCAATCATAATTGCTGAAGTTTCAACAGAGTCGACCGCGATTCTCCCAGTACTAAACTATCACCTTTATCAATGAAGTACGCCTTCCTTACGGGTGAGAAAAACATGTTCCCAATCATTATCAACTCACATCTAATCGTAGATCAAGAACCTCGTTTGCTCGAGGTTCTAGAAAGAAACCACAAGGCTGTTGGCTGTAAAATTTTGGATCTCCATGGGACGAACCCTTCAGCTCGCATCACATCTATCTGGAAGATGACCACATACCTTCCTGCGAGTTTTAAAGGGCTGAACCCAAACCTCTTTGAGGTCATGGTGAAAGAAATCATGAAGTGGTGGAATGCAGGCTTCATATATCCCATCTCTGATTCCAAATGGGTAAGTCCATTGCATGTGTTTCCTAAATCGTCAGTGATCACTATTATAAGAACGACAAAGGAGAGGAGATTCCGGCTAGAGTACCTACTTCTTTGCGCGTTTGTGTGGATTACAGATGCCTGAATCTATCAATCAAGAAAGATCACTTCCCTTTATCTTTCATTGATCATATTTTTAAAAGACTCATAGAAAAGAAACATTTCTTTCTTGGAAGGGTACTCTAGCTATAATTAGGTTGCTATGGCTCCTGAAGATTAGGAGAAGACCAACTTCACCTTTCCATTCAGGATGTAAGTATTTAGACACGTACCGTTCGGACTATGTAACATCCCCGCTACATCCCAGCGATGCATGTTAGCCATATTTGTAGACATGGTGGGTAGTTTCGTTGAGGTTTTCATGAATGAGTTTTCGATCTATGGCGATAACTTCGATCAATGTCTGAGCTATTTAGATCGAGTACTTCAAAGATGTTGTGAAGTCAATCTAGTGCTCTCATAGGAGAAGAGTCACTTTATGATGTATGAAGGAATCGTGTTGGGTCACATCATATCTAAGAGAGGAATGGAGGTCAACTCGACCAAGGTGGAAGTTATCTCTAAGCTTAAGACACCTACTTCATTGAAACAAGTTCAATCATTTCTGGGGTATGTCGGTTTTTACCGAAGATTTATCAAGGATTTTAGCAATATTGTCAGAACATTGACTGAGATTTTAGGCAAGGAGCAGGAATTCATTGTAGATGATAGAGTGTTCCATGCCTTTCATCAGCTCAAAGAGATAATCACCCATGCTCCTATCTTACAGCCACCAGATTGGTCTCATCCATTTGAGATCATGATGGATGCTTCAGATTATGCCAGTGGGGCTGTGTTGGGACATCGACGGGATGGATGGCCATTCGTTATTCACTATGCTAGAAGAACTCTGGATGAAGCCTAGAGGAATTATACTATGACAGAAAAAGAAAATCTAGCTGTGGTATATGCATAGGAAAAATCTAGGTCACATCTTCTCAGCTCCAAAGGGATTGTGTACATTGATCATTTTGCCATCCGATACCTACAAAGCAAGAAGGACGCAAAGTCACACTTACTTCACTGGATCCTTCTAATCCAGAAGTTTGACCTTGAGATACGTGATAGATCTGGAGTCAAGAATGTGGTAGCAGACCACCTTTCTAGTGTTACAGAGATTGAGACTCCTGAGCAGGATCCGATTCCAATAATAAAGACCTTCTCAGATGAACCCATATTGTCAGTGACCTCTCTCCCTTGGTACACGAATATCGTCAACTACATTGTCTTCAGGGAAGTCCGCGAGATTGACCCAAGCTGAAAGTGGACAAGAGAGAAAAGAGAATTGAATCATTTGTCAAATTTCATTGAATCCAATTCAACTTCGACACAGAATCTTTACACATGCCTTCTAAATTTTGCACCTAAATCTTGATCACCAAAATAGCATGCCCATGAACAACTATCAATGGTTTCTGGTTAAATTATAAAAAGCCTCCTCTCATGATTTTGGAATTACTTTTAAAATAAAGATTATCCCACAAAGATAAATCAAGATTAGGATTAGATTATAGGCCTTATCATTTGATTTTATGAACTTGTGTATGAAAGGATTCCTCATAGTTGGGTCTATGATCATTTTGAACTATATCAGATTCATACGGATAAGCTAACTCTTTGTGAATTGGGTTAGTGTCACAAGCAACCTCTCTCTGACACATAGTGCTTCACAACATTAGCTCTTCTATATAGCAATCCATATGACGAACTGAAGCGTGAATCCTGTCTGCTCACTTCCCTAGTTGTCATCTTGCCAACTAATGTGGACATGCAAGCCCACAGACTTGGGAAGCAACATGATATAGAGTGGTCGATGGGTAAGACGTATATTAGACAACTCTCACTCTTATACTTTCCCGAACCAATGTCAATGCTTTCCGAGCATTACTCGTCGTAGGGGTCCAAAGGCTAATTCCTTCTCCCACATTATCGAATTTCCACTGTTGCCCTCAAAGAAACTTGAGTATTATCGGTCATTTTAGACTGATATAGTCGCAACATACATGTTCATAAGAAGCTTTGAACCCCTACCAGATATATAATAAAAAATAACTAATCATCTCACTCTTTTACACACCTTCACCTCACTAATATATATTGAATCAAAAGTGAAACTAATAGTAAATCTCATAATGTTAGGAGCTAAAATGTAAGTTGCAGGTGAAGAGAGGTTTGACTTACACATCATGAAAATACAAAATAGATCTAGATCAAATGCACAACATATGAGACTCATGTATGAACGATATATCAATACAATAAATTTTCTATCGCAATATGAAATCATATGAGATTGAAACTATTTCCATACTATTTTACAAATCACACGAGAAAGGGAATGCTACTTGTGATGCATGTAGTATCTAAAAGCAAGATACATCTTGAATCGAGTTCAATCTAGCGATTGTTGCACTCATGAGTACAATGATGAATCATGAGCCTCCCTGAAATTAAGAGATGCTTCTCTCCTCCTAGTCTACACCAAAAATGATCTATATGGTTGCCACGCTCTCAGATTGCAACTCACAAAATCCTCTTCTTATCTGGCATGAGGGTCGTATAGGAAGATGGTACCTTCGTCGATTGGACATGCCAAAATAAAGAGAGAGATGGAGAGAGGGTGATGTGCAGCTATGATGATGAGAGGGAGAGAGATGGGGACGAAGAAAGCAAATAGACGGAGAATGAATCTTCCTCTATCTCCTTTCTACTCGGATATGACTTGATATTGTCTTGAACTGGATGAATTCGATGGAAGACCACTCTTCCTTTTATCAGAAAAAGAGGGCATAAAGAGGGCATCCACTATGGCCTTTAGTAAGATTTATCTCTACTTAAAATCAATCCATAATTCAACTCCTTCTTAGACTTGGTATTTGATAATTATGTGGTATTATATTTTGATAATTAGCACCAATTATGTTACGATAATTATCAAATCATCAATTAATGAATCTAACTCATTAGCCCAATATTAAAATTAAATCAAACCTAAATTTAGTTAATTAAGAATGTGAATTCAATTTATATTATTAATAAGAGGTGCTAATCATATTCATATAAGTTCAAGTAATAAATGTGAATCCTATTCACATTAATCCTTATTATTGTGAATCTATATTCATATCAATTAATTGTCAATCATGTGAATCATATTCATGTACTTTAGATATTAATAAGTAATAGTAAGAACTCTGCGATATTTATTATTATAATAATCAAGGAAGACTGCCTCCATCTTATTTGTTCAAGGATCTCAATCTAAATTAAAAAGTAAATTATAAGCATGAGAGTTTTTAGTGACCCCCATCTCACACTTACAAGTAGTACATAACCCCCCGATTTCAACAAAAAAATAAGTAATATGATCTGAATAAGATAACTTAACTATTAACATATGTATGTTTACGTAACTACATGTTATACATAACCATATAGACACTCTTATCGAAGTAATTGTTGAATGCAGTCTTGACATCTAATAAACATTTTTGCAGTTACATTAATTACAGTTATTTGTAGCACTCCTCTAATATGTTGATCAAACAAGATTTATTTCAACACGTAATACTAACCAACTATACCCTAGCTTAAATTGGCGACAACTCGTTATCGAAGTATGTGATTTACGGTCAGAGTCCATATATCACTAATGGGCATGTAAATGCATGGAATTTTACAATTTTTGGAATTTTTAGTAATTTTTTCATCTTTCAATGTTCGATATTTCAATTTTTCGATTTTTATTTTATTTTAAATATAATAATTGTAAAATATAATATAATAAGAGTAATATAGATAATATTAATATATGTAAGAAAGAGAACGGTTATTATTGGTTTTAAAATAATGGAAATAATATAAAAATAAAATAAAACTATATAAAATATGATTTCTAGAAATTGGAATTTTGCAAATATTTCTTACTATCTTAAAAGAGACATAATTGAAAATAAAATAATAATATACAATACAAATTAGAAAAAAGTACAATATAAATAGAGAATCTTGGAAAATAGTACATGTCTCAAAATATAGGGATAAACATTAAATGGTATTTTTTTTTGATAAAAACGTGCATTCCAAGCTTCCCAAAACCTCCTATCATTTGGTATTTTGAGGTTGTATAAGTTTTTAGTGATCATTGCAAGTTTTTGTTTTTTTTTGTATTTTTAGAGAAAATATACAATAGAAATTCAAATAAAAATACCTTATAAATTACTAGATACAACATCCTAACTTACTTTTTAGTTTTTTAGCAATAAGATGTATAAACTAAAAATAGCACTAGATAAGGTCTGATTTTTAGTTTCTGATTTTTAGCCGACTAACATTAGAATGAAAATCTAATAAAAAATCACAAATTTAGTGTATCAAAAGTGCTATCTAGGTATATTTCCAAAATTTCAAATTTATATAGTATACACACAATAATTCAAGACACCTAAATCTTGTGAAATTCCACAAGAGTCAATTACAATATTTTTTATTATTCATTTTCCAAATATTTCATACCCTTAGACCGCAATATATGTAAAAATTAAGATAAGTTGAGATCATATGAATTTTTTATGAATTAAACAAGTGGAATTAACATGATTCAATAATTAATTCGTAAGTAATTCGTATTAGTTCCAAAAAAGATCAAAATATAATATAATATAGTGTAAAGCATGGAACAAAATTGCACTAAAATCACATAAACATATTAAAGGACTGGTATGCAACTATTATAATAGATATTTTAGTTCAAAACATCTCATAGGGGCATCTATGGAAATACAAGATCTATGGGATTGTCAATGCAAGAGATGGTTGGTGGGCAGATATTGACAAGAGGTCATCTGACATCAGTTGAGATGGGATTTTTGTGCAAAACCCTATAATATGAAAGCGGTTCTTTACAAAAAGATTATGTACATACGTGAAGCATGTGAGTGGTCCTTAGATCCTACGATTGAGGCTTATTGATCCTTCTGAATCAGATGGTTGGTGTCGCTCCACGTGGGCGGAATAAGGTTCGTGGATGTAGGGGCAGATCATTGATGAATCTCCATTTCATCACCTTTATTATATCATTTTGGCCTTAAAAACCCTAGCAAATGCACGTAAATAGCATCAATTTGTGCCTAATAGCATTCATTATTTATTGTATTTGTTGTACATAAAATAAAGTTTTTAATGCCAAAATTATAAAATAAAGAGAGGAAAAGAAAAAGGAATAAAATATTGGAAATATTTTATAACCCTAACCTCGAGACTAAGTACAGAATGGAGTTGGTCGACAAGGAATAAAGTAGGGGGAGATAAGGGCCAAAGATACAATAAATACCTCATTTATTTATTCATTAATTATGCATTTTGACACCTATTTTATTATTAATTATTTATTCATAAAATAAAGAAACTTTGTACATTAAATTCTAGATAATAATGTAAATAAAAATACAAAATTGAGTTTGTACAAAAATAATATACAAAGTGCATTTTATACACAGAATAAAAAATAAGAAACCAAACTCCACAGACCCACATCTTTTCAATAAAAACTTGAAACATAGCAAATCACCTCTAATTGCATATAAATTTTCACAAGCTATTTAATGATGGTGATTTTATATTTTTTGGAGTAACTGTGCAAAAGTTAGGTTTTTTGCCCCTATTGTACATTCTACGATTAAAATATTCATTTTATTCATTATTCATTATTTTTACAAATTCAGTTTTTTATAATTTTGTAAATATTATGTGTAACACAATTACATATTAAATTTGGATAAAATCAAAAAGAAAAGGGAAATTATATAAGTCTATATGAAAACATAGACAAAATACATGTGTTTCTATATATATATATATAAATAAAAGGAAAATACATTCTTTCATTCTTTATTTTTCATATGTTTACAATATTGTAAATACCATTTATATTCTATTAAAAATATAAAACTGAAATAAAGCTCATTAATATACATTAAAATAAAATAATATGCATAAAACATAGGTAGAATACCTATGAATATACATATTTATTTATTTAAGTGTACAAATAACATCATAAAAATCAAATAAAAATATATTTAGACTCACAAAAATAAATTGGAAATATATAAAATAAAAGAATAAAAGAATGAAATAAAATATACAAATTAAAAATAAAAAAGCACAAAACATAGATGAATATACCTATAAATACCCTATTAAAAATTAACTACTAATAAATAAAGCCAAAAAATAAAAATCATAATAAAATACTGCATAAAATTATAAACTTTTTTTATTTTATACTTGATTATTAATAAAATCATTTTCTATTTTAAATTAATTATTCTTTAATAAATCAGCATGTTTTATCTTCTAGTGGTTGATGTGGCCCAATCAGGGCACTCCGTTTGTTGACTGCGGTCAACTTGACCTCCAGTCCTCTGAAGTGACGCGACCCGTCTAATCCCTGCTTTTGCGCATTTTTTTCCAGGTGTTCCATCCATCTTTCACAGACGCTTTCTTCAGAAGAACTGCCCCTCCATCATTGTACATCCATGCCTGATCCTTGGATCCATTGTATATAGCTTAGATTCCTTGTTATTGGATGGTCAAATAAGGGTGCCACCCATGTTGATAAATAACTCCATCTCCTCCTCCGAATTCTTTTGGCCATTTCTTCACCCTTGGATCCCTGTACCTCAGTCCAACGCGTATCCCCATGACAGGGGGAGTCCCTTGAGCATCCATGACAGTTCGCGGAGGAGGAGATGCACCCACGGCCGAGCTCCTGACAGGGCGAGGTCCTGCTCCCTGCCATCGTCGGCATGTATAAGAGCTACGTTTTTTCAAATTTTAGGTAGATTATAGTCTTAGATTTTTAATTATGCATTTAGAATAATCATTAACCCTTAGATTTAGCCTAGATAGCCCAATTCAAAGTTCGCCGGAGCTCCGCTCCAGCGAACGACTTCATCGTGCTACGACTGTTCACCGACAACCATCTCTCCCTCATTTCACTCCCTTTTGCCTTCTCCACCTCCCAACCACCTTAGATCAACCAGAATCCCTTCGATTCTGCGAATCGAAGCTCCTCCACCACCCATCGCCGGAGCTTCTTTGCCCACCTCACCCATTGCGCTAACAACTTCATCTCTTCAGTCGAGGAGACCACCTCGAGCCGTGTGACCTTCTTGTACATGTCAGGTGCATGAAGAAGTGCCAGGAGAAGGATTAGTAGTTGGCCAGAGGTTCCTGGAGGTCATCTTCTTCTTCGACCCCGCGGAAGGCCTCCAGTCGACCTCGCGCCACTTTGAACCCTCCAGGAGACAGAGACACCCGCCAGGAATCGTTTGGAACCCCTTGGAGCCTCGAAGGACACCGTAGAAGGGAGATCGGGGGCGGGGAAGTTCAACAGTTCTAGTCTTCTTCTATGTTCTTCCCCTTCACTTCCTTGCCATTGGATCAAGAAGGACTTCCCAGATCTAGCAGGAGTCGTTGGATCTTCCCATGCAGCAGCCGTCGGATCACACTAAGTGATCTAATCCTCACCATCAATCCATGAACCTTCATCAGCCATTGGATGAGCACCACGTGTCAAGCCAATCCTTCAGCGCCATTCGATCTAGGCTATTAAGGGGTAATTTGCACTTATACCTCTTCCATTTTTGTATTTATTGTTTAGTCCTGTAAATTAAATATAGCCTTTAAAATAAAGTGGAATTTTGTAAAAAAACCCCCTAAACTTATTGTAATTGCAAAAAGGTCCATTCCATGTCACCTCGCGTGCCATCCCATGCGAGGTGGTAAAATTGCATTTATGACCTGTGACTATTTTGTATTTATTTTTTTAGTCCAATAAATGGAAATTCACGTTATATATTTTTGTAAAAATTATTGTGAGGCCCCTGACATTTCTTGTAATGACATTTTAGTCCCTTCCTGTTCGAATCACGTGGAGTCCCACGTGTTGGTAAAACTACACATATGCCCTGAAAGTTTTTGTGATTGTATTTAGTATTTATAATTTAATTAAACATTCAATATTTCTGGTGTTTTTGCACAGATGCCCCTGGATTGTATTTTATTTGCAAAAATGTCCCTACCAAAACCTTTATTTTTCTGACTTGTATCTAATTATTAAAAATAGCTACATAGCTCCAACAATTCCATAAAAATTGGGTTATATGCCCAATGCAGTATACTTTCACGCCACATGCCCATATTGCATTTTTGTTTATTTAACCTATTTATTAAAATAAAAAAGGAGCTTAAAAAACCCTGTCTAATTTATAAAATACAAAAAAATTTAAAACTTTTTTGAAAAATTCCAAAAAAATATATGTGTTATATTTTGCTATTTATTGAGTCCAGAAAACAAAAACTCCTAAAAATAGAAAAAGAAAATATAAAGATATCAAGAAGCTCAAAAATCCTAAAAAAAATATAAAAACTCTTAAAAAATACCATAAATATATTTTCCTATTTTATAAATTCTCTATATATTATTATTTATGTATTAAAATACATAAATACCATAAATTCTCTATATATTATTTTCCAAATTATTTTCGAATTATGTATTAACCCCATTATTGGGAAATGTTTGACTCTAAAAATACATAAAATTAGCAAAATTCTCTGGAAAAATACAAAAGCATTAGAAAAATATTAGAAACCCCAAAAATATATTATTTCCTGAATTTCAATTATATTTACTAGCATTTATAAATTTGTCTCTATATATTGCTGAAATAAAACCATACATAGGCTATATAAAAAGAAAATACAAAATGAGAAAACTAAAAATCAAATAAAACATATAAAACCAAAAATAAAATAAAACAAATATATAGAATTAAAAAACCCACAAAAACAATAACATGGACATGAAAAGAATTGAATAATTTTGTGCGCTTATTTTCTCCCCCAACCATTTGCTCCCAGTGTTCGAACTCTACTTGTGTTTACACCTATACACATTTGCATGTAGAGTTATAATAAGTTTTAACTCCACATTTTTGCTATTCATTGCTTTATATTTATTGGGTTAATTGTTAATTAATTGGGATTTGTCGAGCGGTCAATGCATCGACTGAAGCTCTCGCCTTGTGAGATTTCCAGACCTCTACAGATCCCGGTTATCAAATGGCAACGTCGTTTGGGATATCTATTGGTTTATTTGATTCTTAGATCTTATCCGTATTTATTTATTTGTTTATGTTATTTATTGATAATTATTGTGACTATTCTAACCATCTCCTTTGTTTAACTTTGATGCGAGGGACTGCTGTGCGACAGAGGACTTCTTAGGAGGACCTACGCACCCAAGCAAGGCGGAGCCAGCTTTCGGACCTAGCGGGCAGGAGAGAGCACCAAAGGAAAATGGAGGAGGATTTTGCATAGTAGTCTAACATTTTTGCATTATTATGTATATTCATGTGAGAGAGTGGCCCTATTATTATAATAATTTGGACTCTTAGAAGCTCCGACTTCCTGAGACCCAGTGCCTGAGGGATTGTTCCCTTGGGGACCTCGACGGGTTTGACGTTATTTTTCCTTTTTATTTTATTTTTTTATATTTTGTGTGAATGAGCCCTAGCTTAGGAATTGTTTGCCGATAGATTAAGGTCCAAAGCCACTAATATATGCATGTACCTATAGACACGCTTCTTGGACTTAGTCAAAATAATTGTTGGTTATTTAGCTTCGAACCCGCGTGCTGTAAGAGATGTCATACAACACTGGCACGACCCATTGTGGCGGGCACCGAGACATCTCCAAGATCAGAATCTAGGTTTTGATTCTGAATAATTGACATTTTGTGCTTCACGATAAGAACAGTTACTACTCTAGGGCGATTTCATCAGATTGCATCTCATATAGCATAGGTTTTCAATTGCTATGCATCCCACATGGAGAGAGCTGGGAAACACTGTAAGTCTTCTTACTTGGCATGCATCATCATTTTCTGACTTGCATGGCTTTTCCGATCTTCTCCCTCTGATTTTGCTCACCTAGGATGCTAAATGGAAATTGAAAACCATGTTAAGCACATGCATTGAAAAATAAACAAAAAAAGTGATAGCCAAAATAAAATCGGGACTGCTAATTCTATTGGACCTAAAAAAATGTAATGGATTCCTTATCTTGGGGAGAGCAACCCCCTCCTTGTTTGAGCATTTTATTTCTATGTATACGCTAAGGATTAGTGCCCCAATCCCAAATCCTAATTACGGTGTGTACAACTGTCTATGATCACCTAACTCTAAAATCGACAAGATAAAAAGATCACATCTCGATCTTCACTATGTTGAGTAGGTGAATCGGGGGTTTGCCTTGTGTATTAATTATGATTTGGTGTCCATTTGCATTTTCCCTTTGAGTTATCGGTCCCGTTTGTGCGAGTCATGCATTTTTCATCTTTGAGTCTCTCTACCTCTCCTATACATATTTCTCCTCATTTGCATTGAGTCGTGATATTGGCACTTGAGCTCAATCATCTTCACCAGATCTTTCGTCTCTCTTCTTTCCCACCCTCCTCGTGTCCCCTGTATCATCTTTTCTCTTACCCGGGATTGTTGTGCTGGTACATATCGCCCGCATCAAGATTCTTGATTATTATAGTAAATCGGGTTTGCTTTGAGTATGCTGAGATTGATACCCTTACTCTCGGTAGATTTGATATTCGATATGTGCATAAGATCTTATTGAGGACTTTGATGATGCATGATCATTAGGTGCAATTATTTATTGAGATATTTTGATCAAGCACAACGTATTGAGGATGCGGCGTATTTTGATGATATGATGATGAGTTCATGAGCTGTCATTGATTTATCTATTTTGAGGTCCATACCCATCTCCATTTTTGAGTCTTGATTGACTATTACAATTTGACCTTCAAGACGAAGGTGTACGGAACCCACATGATCTCCCATCTTTTGATTGATCCATCCTCAATCTCCTGATTTTATTGTCCACCTGTGGCACTTTGAGTATTCTTGATCATCTTTTGTGCCATCTCAACTATGTTGGATTGACATGAAGGATGTATTGTGATTGACTGATTATTTCTCCCTCATATGATCTTATGCCCTCATGAGGTTTGATTGATGGATTGCTTTTGAGGACCTGAGATTCGACGTCAGCAATCCCATGACTAGATTGACTCAGTTCGTATTACTCCACAAGGACTATCTGCGGGAGGATACGGCACTTTCTTTACGATCAGTTTCATGCACTAATTTTGTATCCACCTTGTTGGGGGCGCGAAACCGCATCGTCGGATTTGACTATTTGCCCCCTTTTATGATGGTGTGCCCGATGTGTAGGTGCACGAGGCCAATGACTCAGACTCCTTTGAGTCTTCTCTCCTTAATGGTCCTTGAAAGAGTGTGTGTTACATCTCTAATATTCACTGCCTAGTTCATAGTGCTCTCCGAAGGTTATCTGCAAGAGACTATGACACCATGATAGATCTACTGTCTCTTCTGCTGGTAGACGATCTGTCGTCTACATAGACCATTTTGATTGACTCCTTTGAGTCCTCTCTTCTTGATGACCCTTGCAAGGACGAGATATGATCTGATTATTCCATGCTTAGTTTGCATTGTTCCCCGAGGACTATCTGCAGGAAAATGCAACATTTTCTTTATGCTCGGTTCCCCTTGCTGATTGTGTTTTCTATCTATGGGAACACGAAATCGAGTCGTCTGTTAGATTTTCAGGTCCTCACTGCTTTGATGATTATTTGATTTATGGGATTTTGGGGCCATTCTGATTGGACTCCTTTGAGTCTGCTCTCCTTGACGGTCCTCGCAAGGATGAGCCATCTTCCTCTGATCATTCGATGATTAGTTGACAATACGCTCCCTGAGGGTTATCTACGGGGAACAACCACACTTTCTTGATTTGTCGGTCTCTTCTGCTTGTAGTCGATCTGTCACTTACTGAGCCCATTTCTGCAATCCGTCTGATGGATTCGGTTCCTTTGATCCTGCTCACCTTGATGAACCTCGCATGGGTGAGCTTCTGTTCTGATTATTCATTGAATAGCATGTACTACTCCCTAAGGGTTATCTGCAGGAGAGTGCATCATATTTTAGGTATCCAGCTTTACTTCTGGTGCTTCCTCTCTGGAGAGGCACGAAGTCTGGTCTGGTGATTTTGGTACTCGGTCTCCTCCCTGGTTGTGTCTACTCTCTGTTAGAGCACGGAGTCGAGTCTTGTGATTAATCTGAGATCTCTGAGTCTGCTCACCTTGAGGACCCCTGCAGGGATGAGCCATATACTATGTTGATCGGTGTATTCTTGTGACTTTCTGACTCTATGATCACCAGATATCACACTGCAGTCTTTTGCTCTTTACCTTTGGTATCTTTCGGAGACCACAATTGACTAGGAGGAGTACGTACTGCTCTTTCTTCCTCCAGATCTTACGGTATCGGTTCCACTCACACATTCCCTCCTTATGAGCCGATATTCTGCTTTTGCTACCGACCACATGTTTAGTTTTCGATCTCTTGTCCCGGTAGCTGACACCCACTTGATTGCAGACCCGGGCGTATTTTCACCTTCTGACTGGGTCCTCGTTCTCACAAGGAGACGATGACGAGAGCACGGTACTCGCTTTCCAGATGCCATCTTGTACTTCACATTCTTGACCTATTGTGTATATGTGTTGCGTATTATATTCCCTCTTTCTTCCGTATGTCTTGTGTGCCCTAGATCTTTCGCCATATCTTTGTGACTATACATGGGACGAACCTTGTCCTAAGTATAGGGGGGTACACACTACGTTCTTCTTTCCTCGTAAAGTTTCGTCACTCCTGTTGTGGCATATACTTAGGGATATCTCACCCTATGTATAGGGGGAGCAATGCGTTCATCCTCCATGATCTTCTCATATATCTATATATATATATCTCTTTTCTTCTTTTCTTCTTTTCCTTTTCATATTTCATTATCTGCATAAAAGGTGTCACCCCTTTGTGTCGGTTTTCTGTACTTAGGATGTACTTTGTCCTAAGTATAGAGGGGTTGTACCACTGATTTGTTCATTCTTTGATCTATTCCTACCCTTGACCCTCCCTGCGTTGTGTATAGTCTGCTACACTTAGGATTATTTGATCTTAAGTATAGGGGGGACGGTCAACTCCTCATTTATTTATCTCTTGATTCTTTCATCTCTTATTCTTTCAGTTTTGTAGTATAGGCTTTTCTATACTCAGTACAGGTTATGTCTTCTCTCTCTTTTTGATCTATGAGGACATAGCTCATGCTAAGTATGGGGGGCGTATATATTCTGTATATACTTTAGCCATAACTCATACTTTCATATAATTAATAATAATTATGGCTAAAAATACTATTTATACTATATCAAAAGCCATTTAATAAGGCTTTTTATTCCTCAAATTCTTTTGTATATACTGATTAATAAATTAGGTTAAAAATAGTTTTGCAAAATGATTTGGAAAATGGTGTGGACCGTTTGGAAAACTTTTTCTGAAATTTTTTCAACCTTTGTAAAAGCATTTTGATTGCAAAAATTCTTTTCTTGAGTGAAAATAAAGGATTTGAAAACCTATTTGCAAATGATTTTGAAAATATTTGTAAAAATATTTTGAAAAATGTATATATATATATGTATTGTTTGAAAAATCTTTGCAAAATGGCTTTCAAACGTGTAAATATTTGCAAAAAATTATTTTGTACTATAATTTTCAAAATTATTTTAAATAAATTTGAGGAATAAGAGCATCACTAAAAATAAATCCCAAATAAAATACATAAAAATTCCTTATTAATTGTACATATTCTTAAATAACTCACTTTGTTAAAAACCTATAAATTCTAAAAAATTCTTAAATATTGTAAAATAATGCGGCACACCTGTGTAAATAGCTGTACGTACTTTGTGTGCCAAAATTATTTTTATTTGCAAAATTCTTTGTGGAAAAATTACTTTTGACTTCAACAATTCTTTTGAAAAATTACATCATTCTTTGCATTATTGTACATAGCATTTGTAGAGCATTCATATTCTTTTCAATTGAGCTTGATGATTGAACTAGTCCAATAAAGTCGAAGATTGGAGCTTGGTTGGACCTTACTGCACCTAACTGCAATGGAACCTTATGGGAACTAGGTTTAAGGTACTTCAGGTCTATTAAGACTTAATTTTTTGAGAAATCTGGGCTGGGTTCAAGTCACCTCAACTGACTAACTAGAACTTTTCGAGACACACACATGGCTCTTGTCGGCCTTGACCTAACTTGGATACTTGCACCTTTCATTTGGCTCAACTCAATTGGAACGGTGAGGGGGTTGGATTTGCCAGTCTGAGACGCACATGGGTGGAAACATTCGTCCTCGTCTAGGGAGGGAAGTGCACCCCAACCTGGTCCAGTTTCAATGAAGTCGAATGACAGAGAGTATGGGTTGCAATAAGCTTCAAAAGAGGGATAGTCTTCTGGCTCAAGAGGAAAAAGTCCTTATGTAAATGCTGTTGTAAATAGTATTTCAAAAAAAAACTCCCCAAAATTGGACAGGCTTGTAAATAAAAAAATAAAGTCCCTGACGGAGTATGTATATATGTTGTATAGAAAATAAGCAAGCTTGAGCATCAAAGTTATACCATGTAAGCCTACAGATGGATGACTTGACTACACTGGTCTTGCATGCCAGGATAGTTAGCTACACTGGATACCGTCCACTCTCTTCTTCACCTCCTCATCTTGAGTTGGATGCCAATTAAACTTAGAAGGGAATACCCACTCCTCAACGACAGAGTGCTGGATTGGGGAATCATTGGGTTGTCATTATGGAGAAGTCAGTCCTTTGTTATTTCAGTTGGGGAGAGCCACTTCCACTTACACCGTACAAGTCAACTTCATAATCATAAGGGTTTGCATATGATTTAGGCTAGTTCTGACCTGGCTGTTGAGGTGATTTGAACCGAGTTCTGTAATTCTCGAAGGCTGTTGTGTTTTAAATTTGGTTCCCGACCAGGTTCCACACACATTTTCACACCAAGGTCTAACATGAGCTACAAACTTTGATTTTGTACAAATGAATTTAATTATTTAGATCAATTCCATTTATCCTTTATTCTTTCTTTTTCTTTTTCTTTTCTTTTCTTCTTATTCTTTATTCTATTTGTACTTATTGCATAAGTGTTTGCTAGGGACTAGCAAGGCAAGTATAGGGGGGGTGATGAATCTCCATTTTATCACCTTTATTCTATCATTTTAGCCTTAAAAACCCTAGAAAATGCATGTAGCATCAATTTGTTCCTAATAACATTCATTATTTATTGTATTTATTGTACATAAAATAAGGTTTTTAATGCTAAAATTATAGAATAAAGAGAAGAAAAGAAAAAAGAATAAATATAGAAAATATTTTATGACCCTAACCCCGAGACCAAGTTCAGAATGGAGTTAGTCGACAAGTAATAAAGTAGGGGGAGATAAGGGCCAAAGATACAATAAATACCTCATTTATTTATTCATTAATTATACATTTTGACACCTATTTTATTATTCATTATTTATTCATAAAATAAAGAAACTTTGTACATGAAAGTTGTAGATAATAATGAAAATAAAAAATACAAAATTGAGTTTGTACAAAAATAGTATATGATATGCATTTTATACACAGAATAAAAAGACAGAAACCAAACTTCACAGACCCAAATCTTTTCAATAAAAACTCAAAACACACCAAAATCACCTCTAATTATATATAGCTTTTCACGAGCTATTTAATGATGTGTTTTTTTTGGAGTTACTATGCAAAAGTTAGGTTTTGGGCCGTTATTGTACATTCTACCGATTAAAATACTCATTTTATTCATTATTCATTATTTTTACAAATTCAGATTTTTATAATTTTGTAAATATTATGTGTAACACATTTACATATTAAATTTTGATAAAATCAAAAAGAAAAGGGAAATTATATAAGTCTATATGAAAACATAGACAAAATACCTATGTTTCCATATATATATATATTTAAATAAAAGGAAAATACATTCTTTCTTTCTTTATTCTTTCATATGTTTACAATATTGTAAATACCATTTATATTCTATTAAAATATAAAACTAAAATAAAGCTAATTAAAATACATTAAAATAAAATAATATGCATAAAACATAGGTAGGATACCTATGAATATACATACAAAATATACATATCTATTTATTTAAGTGGACAAATAACATCATAAAAATCAAATAAAAATATATTTAGACTCATAAAAATAAATTGGAAATATATAAAATAAAAGAATAAAATAAAATATACAAAATAAAAATAAAAATGCACAAAACATAAATGAATATACATATAAATACCCTATTAAAAATTAACTACTAATAATAAAGATAAATAAATAAATAAATAATAAAATACTACATAAAATAATAAACTTTTCTATTTTATACTAAAAAATTAATAAAATCATTTTCTATTTTAAATTAATTATTCTTTAATAAATCAGCATGTTTTGTCTTCTAGTGGCTAATTTGACCCAATCATGGCATTCCGTTTGTTGACCGTGGTCAACTTGACCTGCAGCCGTCTGAAGTGACGCGACCCGTCTAATCCATGCTTTTGCGCATTTTTTTGCAGGCGTTCCATCCATCTTTCGCACATGCTTTCTTCAGACGAAATGCCCCTCCATCATTGTATATCTACGCTTGATCCTTGGATCCATTGTATATAGCTTAGATTCCTTGTTATTGGCCAGTCAAATAAGGGCGCCACCTATGTTGATAAATAACTCCATCTCCTCCTCCGAATTCTTTTGGCCATTTCTTTACCCTTGGATCCCTGGACCTTGGTCCAATGCATATCCACTTGATAGGGGGAGTCCCCTAAGCATCCACGGCGGTCCGCGGAGGAGGAAATGCGGACACGGCCGAGCTCCGGCGAGGTTATGCTCCCTGCCATCCGACAGGTATAAGAGCTGCATTTTTTCAATTTTTAGGTAGATTTTACTCTTAACTTTTTAATTATGTATTTAGAATAATCATTAGCCCTTAGATTTAGCCTAGATAGCTTGATTCTAAGTTCGCCGGAGCTCTGCTCCAGCGAATGACTTCACCGTGCTCCGACTGTTCACCGACCACCATCTCGCCCTCATTTCTCTCCCTTTCGCCTTCTCCACCTCCCAACCACCTTAGATCAACCAGAATCCCTTCGATTCTGCAAATCGAAGCTCCTCCACCACCCATTGCCGGAGCTTATTCGCCCACCTCACCCATTATGCTAACAACTTCATCTCTTTGGTCGAGGAGACCCCCTCGAGCCGTGTGACCTTCCTGTGCAGGTCAGGCACGTGAAGAAATGCCAGGAGAAGGATTAGTAGTTGGACAGATGTTCCTGGATGTCATCTTCTTCTTCGACCTCACGGAAGGCCTCCAATCGACCTCACGCCACTTTGGACCCCTAGGAGACAGAGACACCCGCCAAGAATCGTTTGGGACACCTTGGAGCCTCGAAGGACGCCGGAGAAGGGAGACCGGAGGCAGGGAAGTTCAGCCATTCTGGCCTTCTTCTCTGTTCTTCCCCTTCACTTCCCCGCCATTGGATCAAGAAGGAGTTCCCAGATCCAACAGGAGTCGTCAGATCTTCCCGTCCTGCAGCTGTCGGATCACGCTAAGTGATCTAATCCTCACCGTCAATCCATGAACCGTCATCGACCATCGGAAGAATGCCACGTGTCAAGCCAATCGTTCAGCATCGTCCGATCTAGGCTATTAAGGGGTAATTTCCACTTATACCCCTGCCACTTTGTATTTATTATTTATCTCTTTAAATTAAATAAAGTGGAAATTTTGTAAAAAGACCACCGAACTTATTGTAATTGCAGACAAGTCCCGTTCAATGTCACCTCACATGCCACATGAGGTGGTAAAATTGCATTTATGCCCTGTAACTTTTTATATTTATTTTTTCAGTCAAATAAATTGAAATTCATGTTATATATTTTTGTAAAAATTACTGTGAGGCCCCTGATATTTCTTGTAATTACATTTTAGTCCTCTTAGTTCGAATCACGCGCAGTGCCACATGTTGGTGAAATCGCACATATGCCCAGACGGTTTTTATAATTGTAATTTAGTCTTTACAATTTAAATAAACATTCAATATTTCTGGTGTTTTGCACAGATGCCCTTGTATTGTATTTTATTTGCAAAAATGCCCCAACCAAGACTTTCATTTTTGTGACTTGTATGTAATTATTAAAAACAGCTACATAGCTCCAAAAATTCCACAAAAATAGGAGTATATGTGCTATGCAGTGTACTTTCATGCCACGTGTCCATATTGCATTTTTATGCATTTAACATATTCATTAAAATTAAAAAGGAGCTTAAATAAACACTGTCTAATTTATAAAATAAAAAAACTAAACTTTTTGTGAAAAAATTCCGAAAAAGTTATATATGTTATATTTTACTATTTATTGATTCCAGAAAATAAAAACTCCTAAAAGTAGAAAAAATATAAAAATTTCAAGAAGCTCCAAAATCCTAAAAAAATTATAAAAACTCTTCAAAAATACCAAAAATATGTTTTCCTATTTTATAATTCTCTATATATTATTACTTATGTATTAAAATTAATTTGGGTAATTTTGGGACTTATTTATTAATTTTAAAACCCAAATTATTTTCAGATTATGTATTAACCCTATTATTGGAAAATATTTTACTCTAAAAATACATAAAAATTAGCAAAAATTTCTGGAAAAATATAAAATCATTAGAAAAATATCAAAAATACAAAAAATATATTATTTCTTGAATTTTAATTATATTTACTAGCATTTATAAATATATCTCTATGTATTACCGAAATAAAGCCGTATATAGGCTATATTCTTTTTATTAAAGAAAAATAAAATATATAAAATTATATAAAAAGAAAATATAAAATTAGAAAACTAAAAATCAAATTAAAATCATAAAACCAAAAATCAAATAAAAAATCTATAAAATTAAAAAACCCACAAAAGAATAACATTGACAAGAAAAGAATTGAAAAATTTTGTGTGTATATTTTCATCCCCAACCATTTGCTCCCAGTGTTCGACCTCTACTTGTGCTTACACCTATACACATTTGCATGTAGAGTTATAATAAATTTTAGCTCCACATTTTTTCTATTCATTGCTTTATATTTATTGTGGTTTAATTGTTGATTAATTGGGATTTATCGAGTGGTCAACGCATCGACTGGAGCTCTCGCCTTGTGAGATTTCCAGACTCTCTGCAGATCTCGGTTATCAATCATCTGTTGTAGCATCCTCTGCTGTAAAGCAGGGGATGCATCAGATGAAGGATGGATGACCCAGATGAGGGGTCGAGGATAGTTGACCCCTCATCTGGGTCATGCATCCCTCATCCGACGCATCCCTACGCTCCCTTTTTCCTACCGCCCCCACACCCCTCTCAACCACTTGCTATGAGCCCTTGAGTTATTGATTAGTAAACGTCACGGTGCTGGTGACAGTCAGGACAGTGGAAGTCCATCTCCGGTTTGCCGACCGATAAGATCACTGAGATTGACCAGGCAGTTGGATATTCCTTATTCTTGCAAATCGAGCATCCTCTATGTTGTAGCAGG
Organism: Ottelia alismoides; assembly: GCA_037367405.1. NCBI lineage: Eukaryota > Viridiplantae > Streptophyta > Magnoliopsida > Alismatales > Hydrocharitaceae > Ottelia > Ottelia alismoides. The sequence continues at coordinate 313,423 of JAZKJV010000266.1, forward strand.
GGATGCTACAAGAGGCGATCCTCTTGTTGTGGATGTAGTTGAGATCAATAGTGAGCGAGAGGATCGTCTGCTATGCAATCCCATGTTGTAACATAGGGGATGCATAGGAATGGAAAGGGACAACCAAAATAGGGGGGAGACTATCCTTGACCCCCTATCCGGGTCGTCCCTTTCCCATCCGACGCATCCCCTGCGTTACAGCATGGGAATATTGCAACTGACAACCTGACCCCAAATAGTGAGGAGTTGGGGTGCACTAACAAGATAACATCAGAGCTTGGTTGTTGTTGACCTGGAGGACCTCATCTTCTTTGCTGGCTCAAGCATAAGAGGAGGAACTTTGGTGAGGCGATTAGGAACTACTCTCGGTGGTGGCAACCCTTAGTCGGAGCCCACAAGGAAGCGATGAATCGAGAAATTGATAGCTCGATATATGGGCTAATGAATGGGGATATCAACTCAGAGAGTTAGAAAATAGAGGAGGGGATGTACGAGGTGCTCTAACGGCAGATAGGGAGAAAAGAGATGGCATACTGTGTGTATACGATGAGATAGAAAGAAGCGTACTGGAGAAGGCAATGGAGATGTGAATGCAATTGGTCCGATTGATAGTAGAAATGGGTTAATATGAAAGATAAAAAAACTACAAATGATTGAGATCGAACAAAGGCTGTATGCGGATGAATGACTAAGACGAACCAAATGTAATCGATGGAGTGGATGGTGGAACAATAAGAGGAAGAATTCACCTGATGCATAGCTCCATGATGAAATGAATTATGGTGACTGAGAGCAATCGAAGTGTCTAGCTTTGAAAGGATATTCGCCTCAATGGAGCTAGATGGCTCTAGAAGCTTGTGTAGAAAGTGTTGTTTTTTTCATTGTTCCTGTGAACCTGCCATATTTGAAAGAGCCTTCATTGGAGATTAACTGATCCATTAAAGATCTATAATACTAATCGTAGATACAGATCTATACTATGTAATTAAAGTACTAATAGAAGGTCATCGAGATGAAATGAAGACTTGAAGCGGAACAAAAGCGGGGAAAATGGATTTTCCTTCTCCTTCTCAACTTTTCATAAGATGTTTGAGTAGTGAATCCTCTCACACACTTGGTTAAGGAAGAGGAGACCCCTTTCCATGTATCTATAAACATGCATGGTTGCCTCTCCATTAAGGTAACCATCATGTCAAAAGCAACCCTTCAATGTGATTCATCCTTTCACATCATGAGACACCCTTTAAATAATAATAATATAATGATAATAATAATGATAATGATAATGATAATAATAATATATCTTTTTATGGAAGCCCAACATTCTCCCAGTTGGCTCATGTTATAGATTTGTTGCAATTTCATTTGTTAACTTAAGTTCCCCTAGCATGAATCTTGGTGGTCAATATCTATTAAACAAATATTTCCTTCCAAGCATTACACTAATGATGGATTTATTAATTTTAAAAAACTTCGTGTGTCAATATCCAAATATCAACACGTATCCTTACTTTATTTTTGTTAATGAAGTGCATGCAACTAAAGGTAACATACAATAAAAGAAATAGATCATCATACCGAAACTTAAAGTGTACTCACCTGGATGTATTGATGTTATTACAAGGTACTTGATAGACCCATTGCAATAAAATGATTAATGAATAATCTAGGAAGCAATCCCTTCATCATGGGATCTGCAATCATGTTCCTAGTACCTATATATTCAATAAATATAGATGATCTCTTACTTTCTCTTTAACAACAAGATACTTGATGTCAATTCTCATTCCAACATGTGTATACTTGTTGTTTTTTTGAAAAAAAAATCAGCTACAGAATTATCACAATGAATCTTTAATAGTTTTGAGATCGAATCCACTATCTTCAGCCCTTAGACGAGATTCTGTAGCCAAAGTGCTTGTGTAGTAACCTCATGACATGCCACGAACTCAGCTTCCATAGTACTTGAAGTAACAAGTGCTTATTTCACACTTCTCCATGAAATAGCACCTCCCACAAGTAGAAAGATATATATGGAGGTAGACTTTCTATCCTCCTTACTACCAACGTAATCCAAATCCAAATAGCCAATGACTTTTTAAGAATCTGAATGCTGGTAGATTAGCATAAAATCCTTATTTCCTTTTAGCTATTGCAAGACCTTATTTGACACTATCCAATGGTCCATGCATGGATTACTTTTATATTTACCCAACATCCCAACTGCAAAACATATATCTGGCCTAGTGCATGTTTGAGCATACATTAGACTCCCAATGATAGATGTATATGAGATGCCTTTCATCTGTTCCTTTTCCAAATTATTTTGGGGACATTTATTTGGGAAAATCTTATCTCCTTTTACCAAGGGTACTAGACTAGAAGAGTAATATTTCATATAAAACCTTTCTAATATCTTTTCGATATTTGGCTTTTGAGACAATCCAAGCACTCTCTTGGATCTGTCCCTATGAATTTCCATGCCAATTACATATTTTGCATTGCTCATATCCTTCATTTCATAATTATTAGAAAGAAACATGTTCAAATTATTATATGCATATAAGATTAGAAAATCATATTTACTCACACTCGTCTTAAGGTATATGCAATCGTCATCAATGTTCTCAACAAAATCGGATGAAGTTACATCATTGTTGAACTTAATGTACCATTGATGAAATACTTGTTTTAGTCCATATATATGTATTTAATTTGCAAACTAAATGCTTACCTTTATCTAAAAGAAATCGCTCATGTTGTCGCATATAAACATGCTCATCCAAATCCCCATTAAGAAAAGCCTTTTTCACATCGAGTTGATGTAACTCTAAGTCAAAATGAGCTACCAATGCTATGATATTTGTAATGAGTCTTTTTGTGATACTCGAGTGATGAATCCCAATTCATCACTCTTTATTCCTTTATTTTAGCTAGAAACTTGAGCAAAATACCATGTAAATATGTGTAAATGTCATAAATTGCCAAAACACATGCATATTGTAAATAGGCATAATTAAGCATGTTTTTGTGTCAAAATAAGGAATAAAGAAATACAAGAAAAAGAGGGAAATATTTAGAATAAATATTGAGTGACCTAATCCCAAGGGAGGGCTCAACATGGGCCAGACCGCAAAAGAACCCAAGTAGAGAGAGATAAGGTCATTCATACATGTACATACCCCCATATATTTAAATAAATTTATTTTCCTCAAAATAAAAATTAAAAAGTGTTTCGTATATTTTGTACATATTTGTAAAAATAAAACTAAAATAAAAATCAGAAAAATAAAAAAGAAAATAAAAATCTCTTTCCACCCTGTATATATGCCATGTACATATGTATATAAACCTATTTATTTAACCCATGTAAATACATCATAAAATAAAATAAAAATACCTTATTATTCCAAATTTTATGTTGTAAATAAATAAAATATAAAATTGGAATAAATATACAAAAATAAACAATTAAAAAAAATCAAAATACATATATGTATATACCTATATAAAATAATAATATAATTTAAATACGTTATTTATTTTTCAAAAAAATAATTAAAATCATAAAAATACTTTAAAAATAAATAAACATTTTTCATGTTGAAAAGTTTTTAAAATAAAATCATTTACTAATTTTAAATGAATTTTCAAATAATAAACCAACGGAATTTTCCTATTGGTCCACGGGGGATTGTTGACCCCCGATTAACTCCCCCCTTGGACCATTTAGCCCGAATCCGTGTGATGACCCGACTTTCCCCAATTTTTCCAGACGCGATCCGACCACTGAATAATCAAACCCCGGGCTCCGATTGCTCTTGCTTCATCACTGATCCACGCCCAGGGATTTGCCTAGGAATCCGCGCTCCGAATCACTCGCCCGACCTCCTTCTTCTTGGACCCCTAGCACTATAAGACCTCTCCTCCGCCACACATTTCACGCCATCTTTGACCTTCCCCCTCGTCGCCAGTGAGCTCCTCTCCCTCTCCTGAGTGATAGCCGAAGCGAGGCACGGGCAGCCGGGAACCACTGATCCGGTGAGCTTCTTCGCCATGCGTCGCCGTGAGGTCCGAGCATCTGGTCCCGACGAACCATCGAGTCAACGACCCCCGGAGGTCCAGCATCTCCAGCCCAGTAGATTGCAGCCATCATGTAGCGTAGATTCCTTCTAGGTTAGTTTAATTTTTGATTTCGCCCAAATCGTGCCGCCGGCTTCGCCGGCCGATTCACTGATCTCCGTCCACCTATTCGCTCCTCCGACTCGACTACCACCTTCGTCAGTTCCCTCCACCTTCTCCGCACATCCGATCAACCTGACTCGCCTCGGAGCAGGATTTCAGTCCTCCTCCTTCGCCGCTCGCTGGAGGACTACGCCGCGACTCATTCCGACCACCATTTCACCCGCTAACGGGTCGAGGCAATTTTACCTCGACCCAGGTTTAGTGTTGTGCCATCTCGCAGGTCAAAGGACCCCATCTGGGGGTCCCATAGTCGAAGCACAGCTGCTTCGACCCATCTTCATCGTCGGAGTTCTTCGGAGCTCCTCGCCCTCGTCGGAACCATCTATCAGCTGCGGACCAGCCCAGGCTATCTCTTCCACATTTCAACAGCTCCATCGGAGCTCTCCACTGCGCGGATTAGGCCAGCGAACTTCGCCGGCGGCTTGTTCTTGGAGGAGCTCCAGATACCGTCAGATCCGGACCGAGGCTCCAGTTTTGACCGTGGTCTCCCGATCGCGAAAGACCTTCACCGCCCGATTCAGCAGAGCTTCGATCCAGACCGTCCATCATCGAAGAGGCGTCCCTACTCTAGACACCGTCAGATCGTACACTTGTCGCCTCGTCCACCGTCGATCTTAAATAAAGGGGTAATATCACTTAGGCCCCTCTGTTTATTGCATTTATAGTTTAGTCCTGTAAATATTTAGCATAGTTGTTTTTATTATGGATATTTTGCACTGAGGACCTTGTATTTACTTTATTTGCATTTTCATCCCTGTCTACGTGGAACACATGCATCGTCACGTGACTTTTTGGATAAATTGCATTGTTAGGGCTTGGGTTTTATGCTGTGTATGGAATGAGAATTACTTTTTGATATTTGCATTTATAGCCCTGTGCGTGATTTTTATTCAACATGTGCTGAATATTTGGACATTTTACGCCTATTCTCCTGAAGTTTTCGCACGTGTTGCAATTAAGTCCCTAGAACTAAGTTTGTATGCATTTAGGTCCCTGTAATCTATGTGCCTTGTTTTGATTGAATAAAATATCAAGTTAAATCCAAATTAGGTGAAATTTGGAAGCGTGGCTCCTGCTACTGTATAAAAATTTCCCTAAATTTTTGGTACATTTTTTAGGCTTTTTGATATTTTAAAAATTCAAAAACACGTATTTTTATTACTGTTTGAAAAAGAAAATAAAAAAATATAAAAACTTCTTCAAAAATTCTAAAAAAATTGTAGATAAGTAGTTTTACTGTATTTCAGCTTCTGTCAATTTTTTGTGCCATTTGGATTTCTAAAACCCCTAAAAATTGCAAAACCCTAAAATTCTTATAAAAATTTTGAAAAATTCTACAAAAATAAAAAAGTACGAACTCTTCTTCTGTAGTTTAGTTTTTACATATACTTTTTATAAAAAATCTGCCTCCATACTTTATAGATCAATTTATATTTTTAATTGATCTTTCAAGTCTGGCTGCACAGTAGCCTTTATTTTTCCTCTTTCTTGATTTTTATAAAATCAAATAAAAATTGAAAAATTCTTAAAAATTCACCAAAAACACTTAAATACCTAAAAAACATAAAAATATTTTTATTGGAATTTTTTGTGTAATTTTTGAGTGCTTTAATAAATTGTTGTAGTTGCTTATTTCCCCTTTTTCTTATAAAATCAAAAATACAAAAACATTTAAAAATCATAAAAATCTACAAAAAAACATTTTCTCTTTATTTTTGGATTTTTGACTACTTTGTAGGCTGCAAGGCCATCCCGTGCTCCTTGAGTTCGACCCTGGTCGCTATACCAGGTTAATAAAATAACGAGGACCGTTCTCGATTTCATTGCTTGATTCATATCTCTGTTAGTGGTTCCTTATCATATTTTCTTGATCGACCGATTTCCACTCGATCCGGGTCGCAACGACCCGAGTGTGATTATTTTTACCTAGCCCGGATTGAGTGTTTAAATTTTTCGGTCATCACCGAGTGAAAGTTTCATGGTAATCTATGCCCTCATTTTGAGTGAAACCTTTAGCCACAAGTCTGGCTTTATATCTCTCAGTGTTACCTAATGAATCTTTCTTAATTTTAAAGATACATTTGCAATCAACAGATTTCGTTCCTTTGGGTAGCTCAACCAAGTTCCATACTTGGTTTGCACTTATAGATTCCATCTCCTCCCTCGTGGAATTGTACCATTGAGTAGAGTTAATGCAATTCATATCTTGTGAAAACAATGTTGGGTCCTCTAAAATTCCCATGTCTGATGAAATTGTAGATTTTTTTACCCAACCAGATCTAATTATAACAACACCTTGTTGAATACTTGGTGTTATTTCAACTTGATTCACAAGTAGTGGAGCAGTCATAATTGATTCAACCAAAGGGATATCTTGAGCTTGAGGAACAATAATGTATTGATGTGTCATCCATGATATCATGTAGAATATGTTGCACCTCCCTTTCTAATGTATAACAAGATCCGATAATTCATCAAGTATGATGTCATTAAATATCATATTGCTCCCACTATTCTCATCATTTTTCAAAAATATGGCATTTCTTGATTCTACAATACTTGGTTCCTTATTTGGACAATAAAATCTATAACCTTTAGAGCTTTCGGATAACCAATGAAGTATCCACTTGTAATTTTCGTATCCGGTTTTTTCTCATGGGGATTATAGATTCTAATCTCAGCTTGACAACCCCAAATGTATATGTGTTCCAACATTGGTTTCCATCCCTTCCAAGGCTCAAATGGAGTATATGGAAGAACTTTTGTTGGAACTTTATTTAATATATACACAGTTGTCTTTAGAGTTTCACTCTAAAAAGTTAATGGCAATGAGGAGTTACTCATCATACTTCGAATCATATCCATTAATGTACGATTTCATCTTTTGGCGACAGTTTTGATCTAATACACCTAGCATTGAAAATTGATGTTCAATACCTTCATCTTTAAGAAATCACGCAAATGGTACAAGCTTTTGTTCACCTCCAACATACCTATCATAATACTCACCACCTCAATCTGATCTCATAATTTTGATTTTCTTTTCTAATTATCTCTCTACCTTCATTTGATAATCCATAAAAACATTTAAAACCTCTGATTTATCAAATAATAGGTAAAGATACATGTAACATGAGAAATTATCTATGAAGGTGATGAAGTAATTTTGACAACTAAAACATTCTATAGGAAACTGACTACATATATCAGTATGTATAATTTCTAAAAGATTAATACTTCTCCTTGACCCTTTAACGTGTTTGTTGGTATGTTTTCCCTTAATACATCCCACATAAATACTAGAATCGGTAAAATCTACAGCATCAATTACTCCATCATTTACTAATTTCTTGATCCTTTTAACGAAGATATGAGCTAATCTTTTATACCAAAGCATTGATGATCGGTCACTGTTGCGTTTTCGCTTTTTACCAACTACATTGCAAATAAGAAAATTATTTTCAAAATACAGATCTAGATGTAATTTGTATAAATAATCTACTAAGTCACATGTGCATTTCAACTTGTCATCCTTAAACATTTGGTAAGATGTACTTTCAAATGAAAATTTGTATCCAAGATTATAAAGTTTAAATATTGAGATTAATTTTTTTAAGAACTTGGGTACATAAAAGACATTTCCAAATCAAGTACATGACCAGATTCCAAAATAATCCTTTGCGTCAAAATCGTTTCAACTTGTGAAGACATGCGATTTCCCATATAGACATTTTGCTCATTTTTTAGTGGTGTGCTTGTGCTCAGAAAGCCTTGCATGGAGTTAGAAATATGAATTGAAGTAGCAGAGTCGATCCACCAATTATTAAAAGGGACATCGATGAAATTAGATTCATAACATATATGACATTAATGTATACCTTTCTTGATGAACCATTCTTTAAACTTGATACATTCCTACTTGACATATCCAGGTTTCTTGTAAAAAAAGCATTTTTTCTTTCTTAAATTTAACCTGCTTCTTTTTTGAATGCTTTACCTCACTTTTCCATTTGTTTCCTTTATCTCGAGTGACCAAATGGACACTCTCAACTTTATATTGCTTGAGCATATTTTCCTCTTATACACACATCACTAATAACTCGTTTAGAGTCCAACGGTCCATATGTGTGTTGTAGGAAATCTTGAATGGCCTATATTGCGAAGGTAAAGTATTGAGAATTAAATGGACAAGTAATGACTCGTAAATATCAAGTTTAAGCACATTGAATTGAGCGACAATATTGCTCATCTTCGATATATGCTATCATATCTCAGTGTTACCAGTGTACCTCATAGAAGATAACTTGGTAAGGAGTATGCTGGACATAGCCTTTTCTGAAGTTTGAAATTGTTTTTCAACAGCTTCTGAAAATTCTTTTACTATTTTACGTTCGGGGATAGAACCCTGAATATTGTTGGCTATGTTTGTTTGTATGACCATATACTTAATCGGTTGGATTTCTCCCACTGTTATGCAATCCTTTATGCCTTGACTATTATCCTTTGTAGACTTTGTTGGTTCCTCAATACGAAGCGCATAGTCAAGATCCATACATCCTAATGCAAGAACAATCTTCTCTTTCTAATTCAAAAAATTATTCCCATTCAGAATCAGAACAGACATCAAGACATTGAATTGAGTAGACACGAAAGCATAATTATCTACAATATCGATTTCACTGAATAAGACTGCCATTTTCAAGTAATAACTCAAGCATATAACTTAAGTCAAAATATTAATTTATTTAACATTTCGAAAGATCAATTTACTATGATTACGAGATTTGCCGTGGCTAAAGAATTGTAGTATACATTTGATTTCCTTAATTAATGAGACAAATAAATTTTCAAAAAATCATTCGATATTCTGTACCTTGGGCATTTAGAATACTCAACGAGACATTTATTTTCCCATCCCATCAATATAGATGCATAGATATCATTTGATTAAATTAATTAACTTCACCACTTAGTGTAATCATTGACATTATATTCGTAGATAATGTGGCTACTCTAGGATAAACTGGCCATTTATTACTAAAGTGAAACGATGTATAGGCATACCGATCCAATATACAAAGTATACCAAATGACATCAATGGATCGTAAACTGATGTAGGTGCAATTTAGATATTCAATTAACTCTGTTACTTAATTAATTATTGACAGTGTAATCCTATATGTTGTGGCTACTCTAGGACAACTAATCAATAATGACCCATTATCAAAAATTAATATGTCTAATATGAAGTGGTCGGATGTTGTGGCTAGTTCTCTTAATTCGATTATACACATCAAATGAACTGATTTCGAGTGATATAGATCGGAGTTAATTAAAAAAACATCAAATGATGAATTAGGCATTAGCCATCCATTATTTCCAACTAAACATAAAATCCATTTTTATTAAGTGACGCTACTATAATTAAAAAATGGAACATGAAATATTACTTGTTGACAAAAATGCATTCAAAGTATTTGACTTATGTGCATTGAGTGACAAGATAAACTCAATGGTGGTGACAGAACAAATAAAAAAGATTGTAAAAGTAAAACACCTAACAGTCATCATAAATCGATATAAGCATCAACTGTACAAATCATAAACAATAATATAAATTAATTTTTATAGAAACATCGGGTTTGCGCATAGTTTTGGAATAAACAACGGAAAAAAAGTCAAAACGATCCAACAAGTGAGTGACATAAATTAGTATATCAGGAAGAACTTCAATAAAAAAATATGGACTTCGTGATATAAGATCTTATCATCACTAACCGTAGCTTGGATACCAATTGATTGATCTATAATACTAATCGTAGATATAGATTGCGGCGAGACGAAATAATTAAAGTACTTCTCAACCTTTCTAGCTGGAGACCGTCGCGGTGAGACGAAGACTCGAAGTGGAACAGAAGCATGGAAAATGGGATTTCCTTCTCCTCTTCAACCTTTCTTAAGATGCTTGACTAATAGATCATCACACACACTTGATTGAGGAAGAGGGAATCCCTTGCCATATATTTATAAACATGAATGGTTGCCTCTCCATTAAGGTAACCGCCATGTCAAAGGTAACCCTTTAATGAGATGTATGCTTTCACATCATGAGCCATCCTTTAAGTAGTAATAATAATATTATTATAATAATGATAGTGATAATAATAATATATATTTTTGTGGAATCCCAACAACCCACTCTCCCAAATAGATAGGAGCTGGAGTGGTTCTTCCCTCAAAGGAGGATAAAAGATAGATTGTAGGGATACATAGATGTAGGAAGGAGAGGCTCAGGCTTTGATTGAGTTCAAAGGATAGCATTAGATGATGATGGACAGCCTAGGACTTCAGCATAAAAGGGGGGGTTAGTAAAAGGAAGCGAATCGTCTGTTGTAAGCCATTTGAAATAGACTCTACAGCAATGGCCGCGATGCGTACCACGTGTTAAGAACCCATCTATTGGAGGTCTTGCCCCCCGAAATCGAAACCTCCTCACTAACTCTTCTCCCCTCCTCTTGTTTTGCCCTAGAAAATCCCTGACACCTCCATTCTCGACGAACCACGCTCGTGTGCACGCTCCCACGACGCCTCCTCCTCGACGAACTGAGTCTGCGCACACCTCCCTGACAAGAATCGAGGATGTACGTAACCTCCGCCTATACCTCCCTCCTCGTCGAATCGAGCCCGCATGCACCCTCCCCCTGACGCCTCCCCCTTGGCAAACCAAGCATGCACACACTCTCCCATTACGCATTCCTCCCCCGACAGGAACCGAAGTCGTACGCACCTTCCATGGACGACTCTCCGAGCTCGCGCGCATCCTTCCCCAACACATCCAATAGTAGAAAGATGTTCGTGGGACATCTTATCCCTAGGGTCATCTTCCCAAAGCTTTTTTCCTCCATTGACGTGTTTCTTAGGTTTCCATGGTCATTAGCTCTATCAATGTTTGCATCAACGTTGCATCTATCCCCATCTTCAATATGCAGGAAGCTCAATATCAACGCCATTATCCATCTCTTCTTCACCACTGTCTCTGATCATCGTCAAAGCATGCATGTCATAGTTTAAAATTTGTAATCTTATTATTTTTCTTTAAATTTCACTGCATATTGTGTAACTTGGAATTATCGTGTTGTTCTCGTAATGGACTGATGTAATTTTCTTCCTGAAATATGCTCTTATTAGTCTTTTTTTCTGTTAGAAAGGCGGCTTGTAGATCGTACACTACAAAGTAGTGGGTGGAACCATCCGAGCCCATGTGCACCCTCCTTGCCTCTCCCAACACCTCCTTCCTCCTCTGATGCGATTAGATCCTCACAGTGCCTCCTTCCTCCTGTGAGGTTATCAGATCATTGCGTGGAGTGATCATACCAGGGGGAACATGTAAATTAGATATAAGAGAGTTTGTTATGTTTATTTGTATGTGTGCGTACAAGCACCATTTTATAGGAAAACAAAGTTTTTTTATAATGGAGGGATTTTGGTATAAATTACTGCTCTTTTGCATACACGAGAGAGTTTTCCTATGTTCATTCTTAAGTGTGCACATAAGCACCCTTTGTAGGAAAATGAAGATTTTGTATAATGGAATGAGTTTTGGTATGAGTATTCTTAGTGTTATATGATGTAGAGAGTTTTGGTATATTCATTCTTATATCTGTGCATAAGTACTAGTTTGTAGGAAAACAAAGTTTTTTGTGTAATGGAGGAAGTTTCGGTATGACTGGCTTCTCTATTGCATGTACGAGGGAGTTTTGGTATGTTCATTCTTAAGTGCCCCCAAGCACCATTTCGTAGAAAAACAAGAATTTTTGTATAATGGATGGAGTTTTTGTAAGAATGGTTTCTTTGATGCATGTAAAATAGAGTTTTGGTATGCTCAACTTATGTGTGTGCACAAGTACCATTTTTAGGAAAACAAAGATTTTGTATAATGGAGGAACTTTCAGTATGAATCACTTTTTTATTGAATGTACGATAGATTTTATATAATGTAGGGAACTCATGCTATTATGCAAAAATCCTCGTATCCTATAAAAAGCTACTCGTACGCATATATAAGATGGAACATATAAAAATTCTCTCAGATATCAGTGGTGAGCAAAATCCTACTATAATGTACTCTATTATACAATAATACAAGTATTTCTACAAAAAAACTTGAGGACACACATAAGATGGAACATAGAAAGGTTCTCTTAAATAAGCAAATATAGAATGAAATCTTACAAAAAATCACTCTATTATACAAAAAATCCACATATTCCTACAAAACGCTATTCGCATGTATAAATAATATAAAACATACAAACGTTGTTTAAGATACACAATAGTGAGAGAAATCCTACAAAACACACTTTATTATACAATAATCCTTATATTCCTACGTAAAACTACTAGTGCACATGCATAAGATGGAGCATACAAAGGTTCTCTCAAATATGCAATAAAGATTAAATCATGCAAAAACTTACTCAGTTACACAAAAATCTTTGCATTACTACAAAAAGCTACTCCTGCACGTGTATAAAATAGAACACACAAAAGATTTCACAGATATGCAACAATGAACAAAATCCTAATAGAATGAACTATATTATACAAAAAGTTTCGTTTTCCTATAAATATTACCTGTGCACAAACATAGGAAGAAACATACAAAAGTTCTTTCGGATATGTAACAATGAGCAAATTCCTACTAGAACACACTCTATTATACAAAAAAAATTCATTTTCCTACATAACTTCCTTCGTATCCACATAAAAAAGTAGACACAAAACCTCTCTCAAATATTCAAAAAAGAACGAAATGTCATCAGATTTCAATCTATTACAAAAATTTTAGTATTCCTACAAAAAGGAACTCGTCCATTTATAAGAACAAAAAAGGTAGATACAAAAGCTCTCTCATATATGCAACAAACAAGAACCCACTCTATTACACAAAAAGTGTTGTTTTCCTACAAAACTCTCCTTCTGAGCAATTCATACATAGATGAATTATACACTTCAACTCATTAAAGGAATAATCACATTGACTATAGTCGACCAGAAATACACATGTTAAAGTATTAAAATAACCTTCGACATTTTCTAAAGTTATGAAAACAATACTCTACTGAGATGATGCAGGTGACATTTACTTTACAACGTGAGAGCCAAAATCAACAAGAAACAAGTGAAAATCAGATGATACTCTTTTACATTGTCAAAAGACATCATTAGTACCTTTCATACATTGTTACATAGCTAACATTATACATATCATAACATCTATAATAGCTTACAATGTGGTAAAATTATTAAAAGATTCCTACTACTGGATGATTGTGATCGATGATCTTAGACTCTAGGTGAATGCTCAATATGCCGATGTCTCTTGATCAAAGTGAGGCGGCAGATCTCTCGAGTAGTACTCCTTGTCTCCAAATTGTTCCGAGGCTCGATGGTTTCCCTGATCGATGGGTAAATCAATCTACAATTATTGTTGGACTCAGATGATGATGATGAATCGCCCATGTAACAACTCCATGGTCATTGTGTTGGCTTTATTCTCGGTGGAAATTATCTCTGTAAATGCTCCAGATGATCATATATGTTGTGATTGAATCTACATAAGGATTGTTTTCCAGATGACCTTCGATGGAAAATAATCTCATGTGGGCATGATCTCCAAATGCTATGTAGTGTACGATCCACGAGCCGCCTTTATAGCAGGAAATAAAGACTTCATAAAAGCATATTTCAGGAAGAAAATTGCATCAGTCCATTATGAGATCAACACATAATTCCAAGTTAGACAAAATGCAGTAAAATTTAAAGAAAAAGAAAAAGATTCTATTATAAATTTTAAACTATGATATATCAGCTTTGGCAAGGATCAAAGATGGTGGTGGAGAAGAGATGGACAATGGTGTTGATACTGAGCTTCCTACATATTGAAGATGGGGATAGATGCAACGTTGATGCGAGCACCCATAGAGCTATGAATCATGGGAACCTAAGAAACACACCAACGAAGGAAAAAAGCTCTGGGAAGATGACCCTAGGGATAAGATGCCCCGTGAACATCTTTCTACAGTTCAATTCGCTGAGGAGGAGGTGTCAAGGAAGGATGTGCGCGGGCTCGATCCGTCAATGAGGGAGTCATCGGCGGAGGGTGCACGCGACCTCGATTCTTGTCGGGGGAGGACTGCGTCAGAGGAGAGTGCACACATGATTGGTTCGTCGAGGGGGAGGCGTTAGATGGAGGGTGTGTGCGGGCTCGACGAACCAAGTCTACGCGCACCCTGTTAGGGGAGGGTGCGCGTAGACTTGGTTCGTCGAGGAGGAGGCATCAGGGGAGGGCACACACGAGTGTGGTTCATAGAGGAGGAATGTGTCAGGGATTGTTTAGGGCAAAATGGGAGGAGTTGGATGGGGAGAGGAGTCAGCAAGGAATTTTAATTTGGGGGGCGAGACATCCGTTTGATGTGTTCTTAACACATGAAACACATCACATGCATTGCACAGAGTGTGTTGTAAATTGCTTACCACAGACGATCCGCTTCCTTAGTAAAGTGATTCGTGGGGAAGACTGTAGTGATGGTTATGTTGCCGCAGTTGGGGAAGATGAGGAATAAAATGACAATTGGGGTTTGTGAATGTTGGTGATTATTGGTTGTGAAAGGAGGTAGAGGTAAGGGGTTCTCCCGAGGGGTTCATCATATGAAAATGAGCAAAAAAGACAATAAGGATGGGATTGGGATATCCTGTGAGAGGATTACTTGAGTAGAGGTAGTGGTTGATGGTGATGGGTTCAATAGTGCGAATCATGGGGAGCTGCTACGTATGAGATGGCACTAGGATAGAGGTTGCAGAAGAAGTAGGTGAAGGATATGGTTAGATCCTCAAGCGCATCACGGAAGCGTGAGCGTCGTATCGAATACGACGAGGAGCGACTAGTCGCACTAGTTGCTCGATGCAACGGAATTTAAAAAATTTCATACGACGAAACCACATGATCCAAGAACACTTCTCGGATCATTTCGTCTAAACCACAAACAAGTAATAGGATTACCTCTTGAAGCGTGGTTGTGATCGAGTCTCTAAATGAAGAGACCTCTTGTCTTAAGTTCGATCCGACGGAGGAGACGCTTGCGAGCACGGGGATGAACCGCATGCTTCTCGCAATCCATATTGATGATCCAAGCGACGGATCTCCTGATCTCGACACACGAGATCCGATGTCTTCTTCATGAGCGAGGGGCACCGAAGGAGACGGAGGTCCACGAGCAGACGATCGGGCAACATAACGACGACGCTGCGGCGATGGAGAACCTCTCCATGGCTTCCATGGTGGACGACCATAAGAGAGGAAGAGAGAGTAGGCGTGTCGAGAGAAAGAGAGAGAGATGTGCTTCTTAAGCATTGTGTGTAAAGAAGAGCAATGGGGTGCCTCTTCTTTTATAGGGTTTTGGGATCCATGGATCTCAATCCATGGGACATATAAAATCAATGGATGAGATTGATTCATGTCAATCCAATGGTCAAGATTGTTGTTGGTGAAACCAACAAATTTAGATCAAATATAAATCAATCCAAAAATCACATAAATAAATAAGGAGAGAATATATATGGAGATTACATCTCCTTGTATATTAAGGGGGGACGGCCACCCATTCCATATAGGAATTGGGTGCCACCCACCTCTTTCCTATAGGAGGCAATCTCATGGATTTCCATGAGATTGCATGCATCCTTGATTTTCTCTCTTATTTATTTCCAACAACTATTTGTTGGGATTTTATTCACCAAAAATAATTCTCAATTAATTTTGGAAATATTGCAATCTTGACAATGGAAAATTGTGAATCATATTCACAACCCAAAACAACATATAATTTACATTGTCAATTAATTACACAATGTGTATCCAGAACACATAATAATTAATCAACAAATATAAATTATAATTAGCTCTCTCTAATACATTATAAATCACATTTATATATTATGAATAATTGGATATTGCTATCCATATTATTCTTATCCATGATAATTAAATCATCTTGGATCTCTTTTTCTCATGTGTTCAAATAATATGAATCACATTCACATTATTCACATCTTTGATAATTAAATCATATTCAATTATCTTAGATAACTCTCTTTATAATATGAATCAAATTCATATTAATCATGATAATTAAATCACATTTAATTATCCATTTTCTCAATTCTTGGATACATATATCAACAATAGAATTATCCATGAACTCTTTCAAGGATAATGCGCTTTCTCCGCGAATACTTGGAGATAAGGATAGGGCGATTGTATTGTTCCACGTATAGTGACTTGGATATTGAGATCACATCTCAAATCTAGATCTCGGGCCTCCCATAGATGCTTGATTCAATCAAGACCGTAAATCTAATCTTCTCATTAGATCTGAATCATATTCAGATCAATGTCCAATATTTGGACTAAGATTAGGTTACTTCTCTACAGCGAGGAGTCACTAAAATCCAGACCCATTTCATCACTCCCTAAGAATGGAAGCGTCATGGTTATACAATCGTTTATGATCACATCACCCTCAGGAATTCCCAATACCTGTACATCCTGCATACTGGAAGACTCAGATTAAACCCGAAGTATTGGATCAACTTTATACTATCTACATCATGGTTTTATCAGTAAGTTTCTCATTCGATCATTGGGAGTCGGTATCGATCATATACTTTCTAAAAGCATATATCATACCTAGGTCTTGATCATATACTTTCCAAAAGTATATATCAAACCAACAAATTCAGTCAAGCTTCCAAAGCGAGACGATCGTGCGCACGGAATTTGATTCTTCCCAATATCTCATGAGTGAGCTCATGTATTCTGGTTCAGTAGTGAAGTTGTATGATCCCTTGGAGAGATTGTATTACTCATATGCCCTTATATGCACACCAGTGCGCCGGTGTATAGACCTTGATTAGGTCATGAACCTATTGGTCTGCCAAATGTACATACTCACACATATAGTAATACATCTTTCTCCGATCAGAGGATACGTGCCTATATCATGACATCATACGATATAGGACTTTGGTTATCTCGATCTCGTTAAGTCAACTCTTTGACCTAACTAGTCTGACACCTCCGAATCTCTATTCTTATGCAGAGGACCTGCATCAAGAGGTCGGTCAAATATCAGCCTTTAGAGAAAGGATTGCCATTTCCTTCTCAGGTTGGAGATCATCTATTAACAATCATTTGATGGTGCTTGATGAGTCCTCAATCTAACTCTTTAGATATTCATCCAAGCACTGGCCTCTATGATTCAATAACTGAATCAACAGCTGTATGATCATCAAGATGGCCATGGTACATAACCCTAATTGTACTAAAGGACCTATTATGCAAATTAATTATTTTTCATTTCAGATTAAGGAGTGAATTGCAATAAAATTTATTGCATAATGGCTCGACGTGGGCTCGCATTTCCAACAATCTCCCACTAGCCCAAAGAGCCATTAATGGGCTAACCATTTAAACCCACACTCATGTGACAATCATAAGCTATTTAGAAAATAGCTAGGTAAGTTGATCAGTCACTCTGTTCCCAAGAGACTACGCCAAGTCCTTTTATGTCACTTGCATATCTCCTAGTAATAGTGCTCGCATCCAATGCGAATGTTGCGTCTTATGCAACCAATACTCAATTTTGTTATAGTGTCCTTGACACTGTAGCTCGATAATTATTATAACCAATATTTCCATAATCCTTATTAGAATACCTTCATTCCTGGAGATCTCTATCTCCTAAGGTATCTACAGTTAAGACCCTCATAGATCACTATCTACAAGGTCTTAAACATTTGAAGATAAGACTTTGAGATCACTATCTCTAAGTTTCATCATCTTTTGAAGATATTGTTATTACTGCAACTAAGTGTTTTATTTCCAGAGTAGGATTAGTAACAGATTACTACTCCCACTGCATGGCAGACATCTGGCTCTTTTGCACATCTAGCATACACTCAGCTTCTCGTAACTGATGCACAAGTGCAAGCAGTTCTAGCATTTACTTCATAAACTCTTTGAGGTGCTATCCCTTTAGACAGGTCACTACCACATCTTCAGGGAAGGAAGCTTTTCTTGGAATTTTCTAGAAAATGGAATAAGTCCAAGGTGTGCTACTAATGTGTTGGTCCCAATACGCTCTTCTCTTTGCTTCTGAACGACTTCAGAATTAAGATCTAAGAGGTATCCTTGAGATCATATCTCAAGTGTGAAACAATCAAATTATAAAATACTTATTATTATCCTTATATCATTCCAAATGATTAGAATAATATCTACATTTAGCACGATGAACACATTGGCACTCCCACTTAGCTTCACATGGTTCATCAAGATTCTATCTGAAATCATAACATTTATAATTTCATCAAATCTTATGTTCCAACTACAAGAAGCTTATTTGAGTCCAAAGATGGAGTTTTTTTGGCTTGCACACCTTGCTTTCCTCAACCATAAAGCCCTGGGGCTACTTCATATGAATATCCTCAGAGAGGAATTCATAGAGGAATGCAATCTTGACTCACATCATATAGATGTTATAGTCAAGTTGTGTAGCTATAGTTAGCAATATTCTGATGGGTTAAAGCAAGGTCACTGGAGAGCAAGTCTCATCGCAAGCGATGTCTTCTCTTCGGTGCGTAGCTTATGGCTACGAACCGTGCTTTGAAGATCTCTACCTTCTCATCAGGTTCCCTCTTTCTCTTGAAGATCCATTTACACCTTAATGGGTCTTGCCCATATAGGTGGATCCTCGAGGGTCCATATACAACACTTGTATATGAAGTCTACATTAGACTTTTATTGCTAACATCCATCTTTTCATGTCATGATCCTCATGAACTTCATCACATGAAGTCCGATCATTTTCAGACTTAACTGACACATGGAATACATCCTCAAACTTTTTTGAAGAAGTATCAGTGTTTCATCTTTAAATTATTCTTTTAGTTTTTTATTTCAAGAGCCTCATTATCTTCTCAAGATTAAATGAGTTCCTTTACTTCATTTTCATCTTGATTCTTAAGAGAGTCATCCTCTAAGAATCATATTCTCAAAGATGAGATCTTCTAAGAATCTCAAGGTCATAAATTAGGTATCCAATACCATCCTTTAATTTCCTAATGAAGTAGCACTCTCTGGTGCTAGATTCCAACATAATCACATGGAACCTTTATTAAGGATATATATAATGTAGTCTCTGCCACATATATATATATATATACTTGGAAACTAAGAGATAATTATGCTAAGATTAATCATTGATCAAATCATGTCACACATGATCAATTGTATATCCCTACAACTCTATTGAGTTAAGGTCCATTAGGAGGATTGAGATAGGAATGATATTCATATCTCCATAAGGTATTTCTTGAATTCATCTAATAGGTACAAGCTACCTTGGTTAGATCAAATTCATTTCATCTTCCTTCAAACTTTGGTTATAAACCAAAATTGTGAAATCTTTGAACATTTCAAAGGTTTCTTAGGTGAAGAGAAGAAATCTCATATTATACATAATCATCAATAGATATCACATATCCATAATGTTTACTGTGATATAGATGATTCACATACATCAATATGTATGAGATCCTGAATACCTTGATATTTTACACCATTCCCAAGGGAGGGTGTATTGAACATTTCTACTTTTGAATACAGTATTCACAAGTATGTAAGATTTGAACCTTTAGACAATCTATAGTTTCATCTCTTATCAGTCTATTGATCACATCAACAGACATATGTCCAAAACATGATGCTAGATCATTATCAAATGATC
Organism: Ottelia alismoides; assembly: GCA_037367405.1. Taxonomy (NCBI): domain Eukaryota; kingdom Viridiplantae; phylum Streptophyta; class Magnoliopsida; order Alismatales; family Hydrocharitaceae; genus Ottelia; species Ottelia alismoides. The sequence goes on from JAZKJV010000266.1 coordinate 333,517, forward strand.
TTCATCCTCCTACTGATCTTTAATGGTTTATTTTTCAGCATTAGAAATCTTAATGAACCATTCATTAATTTTCTAATTTAGTAGAGTCCACAACATTTTAGATCACTATCTGAAATATCTCCATCATAACTCTTTATGATAGATTTATTGTAGAATTCATGTTTATTTCCAACATTTGGAAATAAATAATGAGTGTATTCTAATATCTAGGTCATAGAGACATTCTCTAAGATTAAGGACTCCCACTGAAAATGTGAAGTATATTCATCAGGTGGAAATTATTGCAACAATTGCATCAATTCCAACTTAGATGACCATTAAACCTTAAGATCAAATTTCTAATATTCTAATACATATGCAACCAATTACAAGTGTCATTAGAAGATTGAGATACAATTATTAGACTTTATATTATCAAATAAGTAAGTCAATTTCAATGATTATAAGTAGATTATTCTGATGTACTATCTGATTCCTTCTCTAAGGATTCTAGATAGATATGATAGTCATACTATCAACACATCAACTTATTGCAGTATTGGCACTCATCCAACTCTTTGGATGTTACATGGAAGTCACAGAAGTACATTCAACTCTTTTGACAATATTTCTTACTTGGGTCCAACCCATGCTTCCACTGCGCTCCTTTTATCTATAAGCAACCATTGCTCAAGACAGATGACCTCTTATGTTAAAATCAAAAAAATTCAATATAAGAGAATTTCAACATTTATACATGCTTCATTTAATTCATACAATATGAATATTATGAAGCTTCAGGAATGACTAGAGTAAAGATAGTAGAATGATGACACTCATCGTATCCACATCTATTTAAACTCTTAAAACTTAGGTTCAGGTAGGTACTCAAACAATTTGAATACATCATCTCCTATAGAGCCACCATTCTGCATAATGCAGAGAACCATGTCATTCATGATTATATGTCGAGAGCACATATGTATGCCAGAACATCTTCTTAGATTTTATAAGGATTATATGATAATTACGATCATTATCGACATGTTACTTCAAAAGTACATTCGATGAGATCAAGACTTATAGAGACATACAAACCCTAGGGTTTAGTCCTATTATCTCATTTAATCATCATTCCTCATTATTATGAGGAAACTTGCACAATGCAACCACATAGATTATGCGTCCAATTGCAAGTACAATATCTGGATCACAGGTCCAATCCATGATATTTTACTGGTTACTATTGAGTATAATATTGAGTGGGTTTAATGAAGGATTATCTGAAATAAGATATTTGCAAAAGGGTATATATATATATACATACATATTTTTACTTTGATTTAGGAATTTTATATCAAAGTTGTCTTGCCATGTCAACAATGAAAGTTCATTCCCTTAATCACTTTCAATGTAAGAGATATACTTACCAATATATCTCAAGGAAGATCTGGGATCTCCTTCCTTATCTTTGTTGCATCCCAATAATATGAGAACCTACAACTCAGATAAAAAGAAGCGGGAACACATTCCGCCTTGCAAGTCCAACTTGCATCTCCCAATTTGGTCTTTAACACCCGGGCCCACCACCCCTAAGGCAATGTTGACCCATCATTAATCGAACCAACCGTCAACAGGAATACAACTCGCTATGCGCAATCCAATATCGCCCCAATAATATGAGGACTCGATATTGGGGTCACTACGCATATGTCCTTACTCTTTCGAGAAGCGACGAACCCGATCTAAATGGATCATATGCAGGAGCTGTCACTTCGGATAGGCGTCTCCTACACATAATATCTGGCGACGAAACTCTTCGCCTTGACGGGAGACCATGGATGTCACTTATGTGATCCTCCATATCATATTCAAATTCTAATTAATTATCATGAATCATATTCACATAATTAATTCTTCCAAGGGAAATAATAACTCTATTCATAATAGAGTGGTTTAATTGGATATAATTAATTCAATCATATTAAATTAATTACCAATCCAATTCAATCAATCAAACTTGATTGCTATACTTGAATATATATATATGGTATTATCTCAAAGTACGTTTTAATTCGTATTTTAATAATTAAAAATACATCTTAATCTTTTCGGCATTATCCCGGCCCTAGCCGCTGTCATGGCCAGTACCGGCGAGAGTGGGACGGACCACATACGTTGCAACCCGCTAACCCAGCGTCTCCGACTAGACACCATATCCACCTCGGGAAAGGATAATGCCAAATAGATCAATTTGTACTTGAGATGATCATCGGTTCTTCAACCGAAATTATACCATATAGTAATCAAAAACAATTTTTGATTATAAGGAAATTTGCTAGACAAATTCCCAATCCTATTCAAGCAAGGAGTTTGATGATTGTGATTCCATTTATGATTTAGATCAAATCTAATCAATTAATTGATTGGGGCCAAGTCAATTAAGGAAAAATCATCTTTCAATATTTCTCAAATATTTTCCATAATTATTTCTTGAAATTAACAATTAATTTCATTAACTGACAATCACATGGTTCTTGATTAGGACTGTTATTTCAGCAGTGACCCCCTCTTACCAAAATGAGCATATCTCAATCATATTAAATCCAAATTAGACAAAATCAATTTTCATAGATTGTTAATTTGATTTAAGACAGAATCCAAGTGATATTTTACGTATTTCGAGGCAAATCTAAACAGTAATTAACATTTTAATCACGTTCAGATCTACAGTTCCTGCAACAGTGCATACATGTTCATTAAAACAACCATATCTCGAGCATACGAAATCCGATTTACGCAAACTCAGATCCTATGGTTTCCTTATTAAATGGGGAACAAAATCCAAGTATTAAATTCTTGTTTAAACAATTTAAACAGTGCCAAATTTATTTACTAAACAGATCTGCGAAATCAAATGCGATGAAAACTTTCGCGACCTTAACGAACCCAAGTCATCCTCGGTTTGCAAATCATATTCGAAACCATCAACCTAAGGCTCTGATGCCACTTGAAGGATATGGTTAGATCCTCAAGCGCATCACGGAAGCGTGAGCGTCGTATCGAATACGACGAGGAGCGACTAGTCGCACTAGTTGCTCGATGCAGCGGAATTTAAAAAATTTCATACGACGAAACCACATGATCCAAGAATACTTCTCGGATCATTTAGTCTAAACCACAAACAAGTAATAGGATTATCTCTTGAAGCGTGGTTGTGATCGAGACTCTAAACGAAGAGACCTCTTGTCTCAAGTTCGATCCGACGGAGGAGACGCTTGCGAGCGCGTGGATGAACCACGTGCTTCTCGCAATCCATGTTGATGATCCAAGCGGCGGATCTCCTGATCTCGACACACGAGATCCGATGTCTTCTTCACGAGCGAGGCGCACCGAAGGAGACGGAGATCCACGAGCAGGCGATCGGGCAGCATAACGAAGACGCTACGGTGACGGAGAACCTCTCCATGGCATCCATGGTGGACGGCCATAAGAGAGGAAGAGAGAGTAGGCGTGTAGAGAGAAAGAGAGAGAGAAAGATGTGCTTCATAAACATTGTGTGTAAAGAAGAGAAATGGGATGCCTCTCCTTTTATAGGGTCTTGGGATCCATGGATCTCAATCCATGGGACATATAAAATCAATGGATGAGATTGATTTATGTCAATCCAATGGTCAAGATTGTTGTTGGTGAAACCAACAAATTTAGATCAAATATAAATCAATCCAAAAATCACATAAATAAATAAGGAGAGAATATATATGGAGATTACATCTCCTTGTATATTAAGGAGGGACAGCCACCCAATCCATATAGGAATTGGATGCCGCCCACCCCTCTTTCCTATAGGAGGCAATCTCATTGATTTCCATGAGATTGCATGCCTCCTTGATTTTCTCTCTTATTTATTTCCAACAACTATTTGTTGGGATTTTATTCACCAAAACTAATTCTCAATTAATTTTGGGAATATTGCAATCTTGACAATGGAAAATTGTGAATCATATTCACAACCCAAAACAACATATAATTTACATTGTCAATTAATTACACAATGTGCATCCAATACACATAATAATTAATCAACAAATATAAATTATAATTAGCTCTCTCTACTACATTATAAATCACATTTACATATTATGAGTAATTGGATATTGCCATCCACATTATTCTTATCCATGATAATTAAATCATCTTGGATCTCTTTTTCTCATGTGTTCAAATAATATGAATCACATTCACATTATTCACATCTTTGATAATTAAATCATATTCAATTATCTTAGATAACTCTCTTTATAATATAAATCAAATTCATATTAATCATGATAATTAAATCACATTTAATTATCCATTTTCTCAATGCTTGGATACATATATCAACAATAGAATTATCCATGAACTCTTTCAAGGATAATGCGCTTTCTCCGCGAATACTTGGAGATAAGGACATGGCGATTGTATTGTTCCACGTATAGTGACTTGGATATTGAGATCACATCTCAAATCCAGATCTCGGGCCTCTCATAGATGCTTGATTAAATCAAGACCGTAAATCTAATCGCCTCATTGGATCTGAATCACATTCAGATCAATTTCCAATATTTGGACTAAGATTAGGTTACTTCTCTACTGCGAGGAGTCACTAAAATCCAGACCCGTTTCATCACTCCCTAGGAATGGTGGCGTCATGGTTATACAATCGTTTATGATCACATCACCCTCAGGAATTCCCAATACCTGTACATCCTGCATACTGGAAGACTCAGATTAAACCCGAAGTATTGGATCAACTTTATACTGTCTACATCATGGTTTTATCAGTAAGTTTCTCATTCGATCATTGAGAGTCAATATCGATCATATACTTTCCAAAAGCATATATCATACCTAGGTCGTGATCATATACTTTGCAAAAATATATATCAAACCAACAAATTCAGTCAAGCTTCTAAAGCGAGACGACCGTGCGCACGGAATTTGATTCTTCCCAATATCTCATGAGTGAGCTCATGTCTTCCGATTAAGTAGTGAACCTATATGATCCCTTTGAGAGATCGTATTACTCATATGCCCTTATATGCACACCAGCGCGCCGGTGTATAGACCTTGATTAGGTCATCAGCCTATTGGTCTGCCATATGTACATACTCAGACATATAGTAACACATTTGTCTCCGGTCAGAGGATGCATGCCTATATCATGACAACATACGATATAGGACTTTGGTTATCTCGATCTCGTTAAGTCAACTCTTTGACCTAACTAGTCTGATACCTCCGAATCTCTATTCCTATGCAGAGGACCTGCATCAAGAGGTCGGTCAGATATCAGCCTTTAGAGAAAGGATTGCCATCTCCTTCTCAGGTTGGAGATCATCTCTTAACAATCATTTGATGGTGCTTGATGAGTCCTCAATCAAACTCTTTAGATATTCATCCAAGCACCGGCCTCTATGATTCAATAACTGAATCAACAGCTGTATGATCATCAAGATGGCCATGGTACATAACCCTAATTGTACTAAGGGACCTATTATGCAAATTAATTATTTTTCATTTCAGATCAAGGAGTGAATTGCAATAATATTTATTGCATAATGGCTCGTCGTGGGCTCGCATTTTCAACAGTAGGTGGCTACACCTCGAATTTGGTCGTAGCAGAGAAAGCATGGAAAGAGGGTGAAGGGCGGATAAGCTGACTTAGGTCAATGGCTTAGTGGTGAGGTGGACATATGCGTAGGAGGTTGAAGGGGACCAATGGGCACACGCTACATGGCAAGATTGAGTGGACTGTTCGCCGTGACAGATGCCAAGCGTTCAAATATAAAAATGTAAAATTTAAAGAAAAATCTAAATAAAATTGAATATAATCTTGAATTAATAATAGATCTACAACTTTCATGAAGAAAGTAAATTTAAAATATGTTATACAATCTTGTAGGTATCTTATCGTATAAAATGCTTATTTTTAAGCTTTTTACATTTTTATTGAATTTTCTTTTAATAAAGCATGCATCTTATGTTTTTATATATTTATATATTATACATACATTTTACTTAGACTTTTTGTATTTTTATAGATGAAAGAAAATTATATAAAAAAGCATATAGGTTTTAGATATAGATATATATTAGCATATTATACATGGTCTTTTTTATATTTTTTGGTGGTTTTAGATGTTTTTGGATTTTTATTTTACATAGTTAGTTATATTATAAAACAAAAATAAATGCAAAACAAATTAAAATAAAATCAAATGAAGTTGCACATAAAACGATCGCCTTCTTATTGATTCAATTATACAATAGTCTAAATAGCTCAAATCCCTAACTTTCACATATGAGCTTCAAAAACCTTGAATTTGGGTTATTTTGGAAGATAATTAAGCGTACATTACTTTGAAGATGAATAGAGTTTGATATATGATTGTATGAGTGAATTTTTTACTTGAAATGCTAGTCAATACATGATTAGGGTTTGAATTTTAAAGTTGTACGTGCAAGTTAGATATTTTAGGGATTTTCATGAGCCAATGTCAATTAAATATACACAATGGAGGTGATTTCATATCAATTGGCGTTGACATAACTTTATTAGAAATTAATGAGTGTTTGGACACAATATACAAGGATGATTATGCATATTTGAAATGTCCGATTTCTTTTTTTCTTGACCTCATTTCTTATTTTTCTTGACTTTTTAGGTATGCATTTACAATAATATAGTCTCAAGATGCAGACACATGTTTTTGTTATGGTTCTAAATTCAATATTCATATTTTTGGTGAATAAATTACATGTCTATCAACGCCCATTCGTCAAATGTCATTGTCAAGTTGTGCAACTATATATAGCAATATTCTAATGAATTTAAGCATGACCACATGAGCAATGTGTCATCGTAATCGATGTCTTCTCTCTTTGTGCAACCCTTGGTTATGTCCCAATTCTTAAAGGCCTTTACCTTCTCATTAGGTCCCTTGTTTCTTTTGAAGATCCATTTACACCTTAATGAGTATAACCCTTTTAATTAGATCTTCGAGGGTACATACACCATTCTTATACATGGAGTCTACTTAAGATTTCATTACTAGTATCCATCTTTCCATGTCATGATCTTCTATTGCTTTAGATGCTAATTAAAAGAAGAAGAAGAAGAAGAAGAAGAAGAAGAAGAAGATTTCCTTCTTTTCTCTCTATTTCCAAAAAAAATGTAATAATTTTAAAGAGCTTTGTAATTTAAATAGTAAACTTCGTAATCATTTTTCCCTCTTCCAATTACCAAACAAATTACCAAACAAGGATCAGTCAAAAAGTAAAAATAGCACCAATGGTGCAGACAAAATGGGTGTCATTATGAGAACTTAAGCAATTATGCTTTCTTGTATTTGTGCAAGTCTCATACTTCGACTGAAAATTGACGAAAAAAGTTCTTTGCATCATCTATGTGATCTCTTTCCCTTAACAACTAAGCAAAAGAAAATCGTATTTAGTCATCTAAAGAAATCTTTTCTTATTAACTCATTAATTGGCTCGAGTGCTCAAAACTTGCTTGCTTGAGTTTGAGTTGGCTTGTCAAGTACTTGGTGAGGCTACTTAAGCTCGATGAGCTCGAGCTGACTCATTTGAGCTCAAACAAGCTCGCGCTCGCCCATAACTCACTATTGAGCTCTAGCTTGATGTAAAATAACAATAAGTGGCCAAGAGGTAAAATATCACCACAAGGAGGCAATAGATTTAAAACGAGAACCACTTGCTTGTTATTATGGAAGCAATATTCAATAATAAACTGCTGCCCATTCCGCAGACTCGAGATAGTTAAAATGCAGATGTACAAAATCTGCCTCCCATCATATGCATCTCTCCTTCCTTGAGAGAATGTCCAGTTGGGTTTGGCAAGAAAACGTTTCCTCATCTTCACTCCAAAAGGATTGTTCTTGCTTTGTTCAACATCAAAGAAGAAGCGTAGATTTGCCAAAGAGAAAAGCAATAGGTTTAATTCATATTCGTTATAAATATCCTAGAAACAAAGATATAATGCTCCAAAATTGTAATCAGGGAGTGCAAAATTAATACCATGGAGCAGGTCCCAACCTTATCGTTGCACACAGGAAAACCGCTCGGGCAGCATATAGATAACGTAATCTTTCTTGGTGAAGATTGTTTCCTACTTGTTTTACCGATGTATACAACTGGAAGGCCTGGCCTCTGCCTTCCATGGCCACGCTAACAGGTTGATTGGCCACTGCCTTCTGCAAGGCATTCCCGTCATTTTGGGGGACGTCCTCATATGAATCGATCACCACTACCTTTCTATTTTGCTGCAAAGAAGGATGACAAGATGGGGTTCTGATTCAGTAAGTTAACAATCCAACTACATGAGAAAGAGCGCAGATGAATTACTCCGTCAATGTCACACTTGGGAACCCATTCGAAACCGATGTATGGGTAAATCTGTTTCGGTATCTACGTCGCCATTATCAATAACGAATTAGAAGGCGTTGTCCATGTTGCCTCCATTGCAACCATTGTTTTCGTCAGTATCGCAATCGATGAGTTCTTGCTCCGACAAGGTGGTTAAATTGCCAGTGACGATTGATTCCTTCTACTGCTCTAGTGGCCAAGAAGGCCCAACAGCTTCCGGTATTAGCGAGAATTAATCGATTTTAAAGAGATGAAGCAAAAGAGATTTAATGAGAAAGTAATTTAGCACTGGCCAGCATTTGAGTTAAGATGGAATGACATTCGCGGGCTCTGGCAATAATGTCTTTTGGTTTGAATGCTTAAATTTCTAAAAAGCTGAGAATTAGCTACTTTCAAATCAATTTTTTTAGGAGAATTCATCACAAGGCCCTGATCTTTGATTGCAGCAACGGCCCCCTTCTCCCTCCAGTCCACGGCCTCTGGCAATGCCTCCCCGTTGCTCACCCCATACCTCCCACTCCTCGCCTTGAGCCAAGGCTGAAGCCCGCGTCTCTTCATCCCAAGGAACCTCTCCCGGAACTCCTTGTTTGTCAAATCTGCAAACCGATTCAATCCTATCTTGTACAAATGCCCGTTTTCCTCACGGTTGTGCTCGTCGATGAACCTAAGATAGTACTTGAAAATCTTGAATCGATGATCCTTCTCTTCGAGGTCATTGTATGCCTTCCCATGGGCAACCTGCCATGCCTTGTAGATGCGCCTCACATCCACCTTGCTCCTAGCCGTCGTCGGTGCATACATGTCGGAGGTCACGGATACCGTTAGGAGGAGGAGGAGCGCACGGGCACGGGCAGCATTGGGGAGCTCCAAGTAAATAAGAAGAAGAAACCGGAGTGTGTGAAAACTAAGTGGGAGCGGGGGTTATATTTGTACAGAAGGGAGGGGAATGGCGGGCTGATCCACTCTAATGGCGGGAACCATTATGGAGAAGACGTGCAGATGGAATGGGGAGGGGAGGATAGGGGTTTAGATTACAAAACGAACGTTGACCTCATCTTTCGTGATTCGCACCTATGGAAACTTAGGAAATCCCAACTAAAATGCGATGTTTTCTTTGGGGCAATTTCATTACCAGGTCTCACTTTCTTTCAAATGCCCAAATTAACCTTTCAAATCTAAGGGCTAGTTTGATTTGAGTGATTTTTTTTGGGAATGACTTCCTATCCTTTGTATTCATGATTTTGAAAAATTGGATGACCAATTGGGCCATCCGATCACTTATACTCAAAAAATTTTGAGTTCAATCAGGTTGAACCTGATCAAACCCACATGTACATGAACCCTTCGGCCCCAAACGCGTTTGAGCCCTATACCCTCTTCCTTCAACTCCCTGACCCTTGCATGTCCAACACAACATTGCCTCTTCCTCGTCATTGTCGACGCCCAACACAACGACCTCCGCGTCATTGTCGACGCCCAATGCAACCTCCTCTCCTTCCAATCACACTTTCTCCTCATTGATGTCGCTTGTCAATGCAACCTCCTCCTCCCTTACAATTCAACCCTCCTCCTCACCGTCTCCTCCTAATGACACTTTCTGCTCTTTTGGTGTGCTACATCTTCTTCATTGTTGTCACCACCTTGTTGCTTCAACTCTTCCAGTAATTAAGACAGGTTGTTTTAAGAATCAAAAGGAGACTACTTGTACCCTCCAGACACCATCGACATATGTTTATCTTGTGACCTTAAACACTCATGTTCTTTGAGTTACTGATATTCGAGAAAACGAGTCAATTGAATCTTAATTTTTATAATAAGTTCTTAAACTTGTTTGAAAATTCTAATGATTTTTTGAGTTCTTAATTATTTTGATTGCTATAACATCAACTAGTTGATATAAAAGTTCTTAATTGTTTTGACTTATTAATATTTATAAAGATGTGAATTTAAACTGTATGAAGCACCGGTAATTTATCGTATTTTGAACTTCTATTATGGAAACCTTAAATTTATAAACATCATTTAGTTCATTATGAAATTCACAGTGAAAAAAACTTTATTATGAAGTTGGCCATTATATGGTGTGAAATAGTATGATTTGTTGACAGTTGAATTGTTAACCCTAAGTTTAGGGTATTCAGGACGACTCACTATCTAGGAATAGTCCTTCAAGTAACCCTAACCCTAGGACTCCATCTTTATAAGGAGCTCTGAGGTCCTTGTTCTCAATAAGAAAATATCATCACAACCTTCAAGTTGGTATCGGAGCGGGTTCTGCACCTTAAGTCTCCCCTTCCCCCCGCTCGCCTCCATCCCCTTCTCCTTCTCTATCGACGTTGTTACAATCGAGCCACCCATCCAGCACCGCCAAGCTCTAATTTCCATCTCTCAGCCTCCATCAACCATCAACAATCTTCTAGCCCCAACTATTATCGTCCAACCCACCATCTAGTCACACTGCTCAAGTTCCACCGATCGAAGGCTCGACACACCTCCCAACTCTCCTGACACCCTGCGAAGTATCCCCTTAACCCTCTCAATGAAGTTGTCTCCCCAACCTAATTCCTCCAGCCCTATGTCTCCCTCAGACCCCCAAACGACCAACGAAGCCTCCCTCCCACACCCCAAACCCCTAAATGCCCAACGACCCCCACTCCCCACCCCCCCAAATTCCCACCCTGATTCCTAATAAATGCCACGCCCGACTCCTAACGAATCACAAAATCACTATTGTAATGATGTCAAATTGTAGTATGAGAAATCAATGATTCAACCAAAACCACATTTAAAATGTCTCCATGAAGAGAACATGTCTTAATTTTTATACATGGATAAGTTTAGGGTCGAACACAATGATACGAGCTAATTGGGTTCTAAGGTTCCAATACCTATGTTAGTGATTCTAATGTGATATAAGTTAATGATAATAATAAGGAAGCATGAAAATTTTTAGCTTTTTATATGCAAGTCCAATTACATGAATGAATGATACTACAATGCAACACTTAAGTACAAACAAACATTCAAATAACTCCTAAATTAATTCCTAAGTAAGAGATCTAACTAAGCTCACAATTTGGTCCAAGTTAATGATCAATGAATAGCTTCATTTCTAATATTTCAATTAATGATCATAACTAATAAGGTACCTAATTAAATTCAACTTCATTGAGCAATTAATATAAGTAAAGTGGTATGAAATTAGAATATTAATCACCTAGTTAAATTATACATGTGTTAAGCAAATCAGGGCCTTTGTAATTACACAAAAAAGAGAAAAGATGATTTTATAGCACTTAAATCAAGATGTAATGAGTAGTGAACTTCTCTAATTATTAAATTAAAATATACGGGTCATATCATAAATTAAGCATGCCACAATGAAGACAATTAATAGATCTTTAAAATAAGACCAATTTCACTCAATTTGGATGCTCATGTTATTAAACAATCAATCTGTGAGCTTTATTTCAAACAAAATATAATTAAAAACACATAATATAACAAACATATTTAAAAAGGACCAATGTATAAATACAAGAAGAAAGAGGGGTTATTTGTAATAACCCTCACATGTAGCGATAGATATGCAATAATAGGGATCGTTGAGGCTCTGACGAAAATTCTCTCGAGCGACACATGAGGCACGTGGCACCTCTTCTTCGACACGTAGTTTGGGGCGTGGCTTAGGCTCGAGCCACGTGTGTGTCTGTTGCTTTGGACTGCAGTTCGGTTCCACCAAGGCTGAAGGTGAGAAGTGAAGCTTCGAGGCAGATTTGGGTCGTAGGATCTCCAACGACGTCGTAGAGGGCTGGACTCCAACAATGAAGCTACTTCTTCTTTGTGCTCTTCAAGGCTTGGTGAAGGTCAGAGAATCTTCATGGACAGGTGGCAAAGAATATGGTGAGTCAGTGAAGGATCTATGATGGATGGAGAGATCAGTTAATGAATATTATTCGGAGGCTATAAGAGATATCAGAGATGGCTTCCAAACTCTGACCAATGAAGAAACCTCGACCTGCATGTGTTAGAACATATAACTGATGAATATCCATTTCATCATCATCTTTATTCTATCATTTTGGTCTTAAAAATCCTAGCCACTACATGTAAATAGCATTAATTTGCACAGAATAACATCAAAATGACCAAAATTATAGAATAAAGAGAAGAAAAGAAAAAAGGATTAAAATATTGAAAATACTTTATGATCATAACCTCGAGACCAAGTCTAGAATGGAGTTGGTCGACAAGAAATAAAGCAGAGGGAGATAAGGGCCAAAAATATAATAAATACCTCATTTATTTATTCACCAGTTATGCATTTTTGACACCTATTTTATTCTCTATTATTTATTCATCAAATAAAGAAACTTCGTACATGAAAGTTGTAGATAATAATGTAAATAAAAATACAAAATTGAGTTTATACAAAAATAATACTTTGTGTTTAGTTTATACACAAAATAAAAAGCCAAAAACCAAACTTCACAGACACATATCTTTTGAATAAAAATTCAAACATAGCAAAGTCACCTCTAATTATATATAACTTTTCACGAGCTATTTAATGGTGGTAGTTTATATTTTTTGGATTCAGTGTATGGATGTTAGGTTTAATATTCAATTTATTCATTATTTATTATTTTTACAAATTCATATTCTTATAATTTTGTAAATATTATGTATAATATATGTGTATATTAAAACTATAATAAACTAAAAAGAAAATGAAAAATAAAATATGTTTATGTAAAAGCATAGACAAAATACCGGTGTTACTATTTGTATATAAATAAAAGGGGAATACATTCTATAATTTTATAATATTCTAAATATTATTCATGTTCTATTAAAAATATATAACTAGAACAAAACCCAATAAAATACATCAAAATAAAGTAGTAGACATAAAACATAAGTAAAATACCTATGAATATACCTACATAATACACATACTTATTTATTTAAGTGTACAAACAACATCATAAAAATAAAATAAAAATATATTCATACTCACAAAAATAAGTTATAATAAAATAAAATAATAAAATAAAATATACAAAATAAAATTAAAAAATGTACCAAATACAAGTAAATATACCTATAAATAAGCCATTAAAAATATACATATAATAAAATAATCCAAAAAATAAATAAAAATCATAAAAAATCTACAAAAAATAATAAACATTTTTTTATTTTATACCCAAAAATTAATAAAATCATTTATTAATTTCAATCATTTATTCTTTAATAAATCGGTCTATTTTGTCTTTATGCGGCTGAGTTGGGCCAATCACATGCCACCGAGAGTTGACCTCGGTCAACTTGACCTCCAGCCGTCTGATATGACGCAGGCGTCTTGTCCCAGATTTTCAACCCTTTTTCCAGGGCATCTCGTCCATCTATCGACCTTGCTTCCTGAAGATAAAGTGATCATTGATCATCCTTGTTCCACACCAAATCATCTACTGTACATAGCATCGATCCATAGATCTAACCTGATCAGTAAGGGTGCACACATTGTCTTATAAATAAAGACCCTGACCTCCTTCTTCAAATTGGTCACCATTAGAACCCTAGGAGCCTTCGTCTTGGATTCCAGCCATCTTATCGTGACATGAGGAGGTGCTTCGTGCTCCACCAAAGCTCCAGGAGGTCGGGGTGCACCCACGGTCGACCTCCTTCTTCAAATTGGTCACCATTAGAACCCTAGGAGCCTTCGTCTTGGATTCCAGCCATCTTATCGTGACAGGAGGAGGTGCTTCGTGCTCCACCAAAGCTCCAGGAGGTCGGGATGCACCCTCGGCCGCCGTCGTCGACGAATCTGCTCCCTGGGCGTTCCCAGGTATAAGAGTTGTCCCTTTTTCATTCTTCTCATGTAATTTAGTTGTAGGATTTATTTCCTGTCCTTAGTTTAGTATTTAGTTAAGGAAATCATCCATGATCGTTCACCCCGTAGTTCGCTGGAGTTGAGCTCCGGCGAGCTCCTTCGCGTGTACTCGGACCATCCCCGCCGCTCTTTTCTCCTCCATATCAATCCTCATCGCCGCCCGATCGATTCCCATACGTTCAACACCTCAAGACTGCCCCGGTTTCACGAAGCGAGGAACTCCTCCGCCACATCATCGGAGGCCTCTCCGCCACCCTTTTTTTCTTGCATAGCCAGCTTCACAATTTGTCGAGGAGGAGCTTCTCGATCCGTGTTTTCATCATCTGCATATCACACCCCCCTCGGAGCTCATCTGGGCTCATATCGATTCAACCTGCAGGTACATGGAGGACTGAATTTTTCGGAGCTCGCCTGACTTCCTCGTTAAATCTTGGAGCCTCTTTCGACCCCCATCAGTTGTGGACACCCTCCCTAGATGTAGAGAGATAATAACCATCAAAGAAGAATGCCGGATGAGGGAGGAAATCGAGGACGAAGGTCGGGGAAGAAGACCTTCTTCCCTATTCTTCGTGAACAAGCAGTTGCCGTCCAATCAAAGGGGAGCCCCTAGTTTTGATCAGCACCGTTGGATGACCCCGAACTTCAACTGTCGGATCATCTTGGATGATCTGATCCAGACCGATCATCGATGAACCGTCATCAAAGCACGTAGGCACACCACGTAGATAAGTGAAGGAACATCAGTCGTTGATCAACGCACCTTTATGGGGCAAAGCTCACTTTCTGCCCTAGTATTTGTATATTTATATTTTAGTCCTGTAAATTATTATTAGCGTTGTAAATAAGTAGGAATTTTGCATTAAGGACCCTGTATTTACTTTAATTGCACTTAGGTCCATTCCATGTCACCTCATGTGCTGTCCCACGTGAGGTGGCAAAATTTCATGTAAACCCTTCTTAGTTGGTGTATCTATTATTTAGTCCAAGGAATTCAAAAGCACTTTGTATATTTTTGTGTAAATTGATGCGAGGCCCCCGCACTTTATGCTAATTACATTTTGGTCTCTCCTAGTAGGAGTCACGTGTTGTCCCACATGATGGGGTATTTACATGTGCATCCTGGCGTGTTCTGGAATTATAGTTTAGCCCTTAAAAAGTAAATGAATGTTGTAAACTGTTGGTGTTTCTTGCACAGAACCCCATGTACTTTATTTTATTTGCAAAATAGGACATGCATTTTTGTATGTTTGATGTAATTATTAAAAATACCTATAGTGCTCCTAAAAATTCACAAAAAAGGGACAAATGCTTCATTCCTTGTTGATTCACGCCCATATTTTTAATTGGCATTTTTTCATTTTATCTATTTATTAAAACTAAAATACCATAAATATTATAAAAACTTTTTGAAAAATTCCCAAAAAATCATATATGATGTATTTTGGTATTTATTGAGTCCAGAAAACAAAACCTCCTAAAAACAAAAAAATAAAACATAAAAATTTCAAGAAGCTATATCTCGTATTAACAATCGAAAGATGGTCGAAAGAAAAAATCTCTATTTGATGGGGCTTCTTCCTATACCTATGAATTCCATTGGACCCAGAAATGAGACATTGGAAGAATCTTTTTGGTCTTCCAATATCAATAGGTTGATTGTTTCGCTCCTGCATCTTCCAAAGGGGAAAAAGATTTCTGAGAGTTGTTTCATGGATCCGCAAGAGAGTACTTGGGTTCTCCCAATAAATAAAAGAAATCCAAAGTGTATCATGCCTGAATCTAACCGGGGTTCGCGGTGGTGGAGGAACCGGGTCGGAAAAAAGGGGGATTCTAGTTGTAAGATATCTAATGAAACCGTAGCTGGAATTGAGATCTCATTCAAAGAGAAAGATAACAAATATATGGAGTTTCTTTTTTTATCTTATACGGATGATCCGATCCGCAAGGACCATGATTGGGAATTGTTGGATCGTCTTTCTCCGAGGAAGAAGCGAAACATAATCAACTTGAATTCGGGACAGCTATTCGAAATCTTAGGGAAACATTTGATTTCTTATCTCATGTCTGCTTTTTGTGAAAAAAGACCAATGAAAGGGGAGGGTTTCCTCAAACAACAAGGAGCTCTAAAAATATAAACTCTCCAAAAATACGAAAAATATAGTTTTCTATTTTATATTTACCTATATATTGTTATGCATATATTAAAATTAATTTGGGTAATTTTGGGACTTATTTATTATTTTTAAAACCTAAATTAATTGCAAATTATGTATTAATCCCATATTTGGGATAATTTTGACCTAAACGAATATATAAAAATTAGCATAAATTTATGAAAAAACACAAAAACATTAGAAAAATATCAAAAACCCAAAACAATGAATTTTCTAAATTTTGTCTATATTTATTAGTGTTTATAAATATATTACTATATCTTGTATGTGTAAGCCTTATATAGGCTATATTGTTTTTAAATAAATAAATATATATAACATAAATAGGAAATATTTCAGATGAGGTGCACCTTTCCTGGGTGCATGGAAAGCCCACCATCTCAGCCATCCGTAATTAATCCAACGGATCCAATTAATTCCTTTTTAATCTTAATTTTGTTAATGCTAAAAACCCATTATGGTCATTTTGTCTCATTCCAAAAATAGAATGTGGCAACTCAAAATCTATTTTTGGATTATTCGTTGGAGAATCATTGCACTCTTACCAAAACAACAAAGCGACGGCGGAATCCTAGGCGGGTGTCGTTGACGGCGGAAGGGGAGCACCCCTCTTGCAGAATGCGGCAGGCGTTGGTGTCACAGGAATCGGCTTCGCTCGCAACTTTCTTCCTCTTTCTATCGCGTTTGCCGGTTTTTGTTTGATTTGGGATTGTTTTGAGGAAACTCCTATGGGTAAAATATTTGAGTTGGGATTGTTTTGGCGCCATTTGCAGTCTTTGGGTCCTAATTGCAGCGGTGGGAATATTGCAGGAGTTGTTTGCTGATATAGCGCTTGAGGTGGATGCACGAGCCAGAGGTAGAGAGTTATTATTGTGCATGCAATGTATAATGTGATTGTTTAATGCTTTTTGCGGCGCAGCGGGGCAGTGGCGTTCGAGCCTCCGGTGTCGATCCTCGCGACCTGTCTCCCTGTTCTGATCACCCCAGCATGCCCGTCTTGGAGATTCACGGCCATGGAAGATCGCGACCATGGGAGAAGGGCGGAGGAGGTGCGGGTAGAGAGGATGCTGGAGATGGAGGGCGTGCCCAGATTTTTACAATATAATGACCTATTTTGCAATCTCGAGTATTTTTTTACAATCCCAGATCGTATTTTAAAATATAAATGACCTATTTTGCAATCTCAGACTGTTTTGCAATCTCGAGTTTTTTTACAATCTCAGATCGTATTTTACAATTGCATATCATTTTTTACTAACTGTGACCTTATTATACATTGCAGGATGAAAATTACAACAGGGATTCGAATTTTACAAAGATACTTGGCATTTGTGAAAAACGCACATAATAGGATCTGATGGATTTACAATCTTCATACAGATTTTACAAAACGTCCATGATCTTTTACAATAGTGTTATCAAAATTACAATTACTATAATATAAATATTACTAGTTGTGATTTTATTTTACAATGCAGGATGTAGTTTTACAATATCAAGCAGAATTTTACAAAAAAATCTGCTATTCTACATTGCGCGAAAATGCTACCATGTTGGCGAAAATTCAGTAACTAAAAGGCAACAAAAAATACCAAATCAGACACGCTAAAAATGGAAAAATATAAAGATGAAATAAATTCCAAATTCGAAATTAAATTCAAATTTAAAACGAAAATGTATGGACTAAAATACCCTTTTGGATGAAAAATCGCTAGATCGAGATCTAACGGATCTCGTGATGGGCTTTCCATACACCCAGGAAAGGTGCACCTCATTGGAAGGGCCCTCAACATAAATAAATATATATATATAAAGAAAATATAAAATCAGAAAATTAAAAATCAAATAAAAATTATAAAAATTAAAAAAAATGTAAAATTAAAAACCCACAAAAAGAAGTATACGAAGGATTGGCTTGGTTGTAAATAAATAACCATAGGCTACCCGTTTGCTCTCTGAGGTTCGACCTCTACATACTTATACAATATGCATTTTATGGTAGAGAAAATAAATGTTAATTCCGCATTTTTGGGATTCAATTGCTTTATTCAATATTGTGGGTTAATTGCTGATTAAAGTGGGGTTTTGTTGAGTGGTCACATCAGCGACGCTAATTGAGTTTGATTAGAAGACCCTCTCGCGAAATACCTCTTTATCAGATGGCGTAGTTGCCAGGGAGCAATGAGCGTAGCCTATGTTTACTAGTCACTTTTGTATAGTTATTTATTGAGTCATTGTTGAAACTTCATTCTTCGATTAGTTATTCATTCCTTTGCAAATAATTAATTCATGTTAATCCTTTGAGCATAATTGAAAACACTCATTGATTTATTTGATTGTTCGTTCATTAATTATTTATTTGATTATCTGATTATATATGCTAATGCCAACTTTTTGTGACTTGTTGCGAGGGCCCGCCACGCGAGGATGGCTTCTTAGGAGGATGATGCAGCCAAGCTTGGAGGAGGCTGGTCTTCTCTCTATGACCAGCTGGAGAGAGAACCAAGAGAGCGAGGAGAGGGATTAGCTTAGAAAAAAATTTTAATTTTGTAATTTATAGTGAGAGAGAGATAATTTTGGCATGTAATATAAATTGGACTCTATTCTTCACAATGAGGTCCAGTGCCCAGGTGTCTGTTCACCTAGGGCCTCGTCGTGGTTTTTCGTGTTTTCTCGCCTTCTTTTCTTTGTTTCCTGTTGTTTTGAGCTTTCCGCCTTATTTTACTTTGTTTTGTGGGCATGGAGCCCCTAGACTTAGGCTGCTTGACTCGGTAACTAGGTCCACACGTTAATAAGAATGCATGTTCCTATAGTCTATTATGTATGGATCTAGTCAAATTTAATAAATGTTAGTTGTTTATTCAAACCCACACGCCGTGAGAGACGTTATACAACGCTGGAAGGACCCGTTGTGGCGGGCACTGAGATGTCTCCACGATCGGACTCTAGGGTTAGTCTTTAAATATCTAACATATGGTTCTTCACGATTAATAGCAGCTACTATTTATGGTGATTTTGTCGACTGCACACAACCATGTAGATAGGTTTAAAAATTCTGTCTTGCATACCGCATGGAGAGAGCCGGGATGCACTGTAAGTCTTCTAACTCAGCATGCATCATTATGTTCAATGTTGAGATCTCCATCATTGAATTGACTTGCATGGCTTTTTCGCTACCTCCCTCTAATTTTGAGCACTTATGACTTAAATGAAAATCTACAAAATCATTAGGTGTTGGTATGAAAAGATCCAAAAAAAAGTGAAAATCCAAAAATTAAAACAAGGGGACTGCTAAATAAACTTTGACCTTAATTAAAATTCATAATGGATTATCATTATACTGGGTTCATAAGACCTCAATGTTTTCATGTACCGTAGGAGGGGACCAAAACCCCTACCATGAGCGAGGCACGGCCTGCTAAGGATTAGAGCCCAAATCCCAGCCTGTAACTGCCTTGTGTATCGCCTGAATTTCCGAAGTATTGGTGCTTCTATCGTACGTGACCGAGTAGGGCCTTGTCATCTATGGTTGTTCCCGTCTTGTGTGGAATATCGACATGGTCTGAAGTACTGTTCTTAGGCCACAACTTTACGGGGGTGTCTATCTCATCGGTGTGCATCCGAGTAGGTTCTTGCATGCTCGCAGCTGATTCCGTTCCGAGGGAGAACCAAAGTATTGGTTTCGCCTATTGGCTTCCTCTCTCTATTTCTTTGGCTGAGTAGGGATCCAGGAAGGGTTATAAGGACCTCAAAAAGTGCAGACTATAGGTTACAAAGGAGGAGGACAAGTACGGGATCCTCTTCTAGCAGTATTCTATCTTCTATAGGGTTAGCGTGCTAAGGACTTGTTACAAGATATGCCTGAAATAACAACTTTAAAACTGAAAAGATAATAAATAGCCGAACTCTTACGGCTTCAAATGGCATGAATTGGTGAACCCAATTTTGTATTGTGTTTGTAAGGATCTAGATTAAGGTTTGAAGATCGAGTGCTGCACACCCGTGCAAATTTTGTCATGTGTTTCTCCCTTTGACCCCTGCTCAGTTTGAGCCTTCTACTGTTTTGCACTCCATTTTATTCCGCATTGACCTCTGTGTCATTCTTCTTGCATCGATATCTCTCTTGCTCCATGAAGTCGATCCATGGATGGCTTAGTCGGGATCCCACCGACAACCACATCGATTCCATGAACGCAACTTCGTCAATAATTTGAGGCGATTCCCGAGAACCCAATCCAGACCTCGTGGATCGATCTTCAGACTCATCGTCTTCTACCCTTCCTTTTGACCACCTAATAAACCGGGATCACTCTTGTGCCACTTTCCTCGTTGTGAATGGGAGTTGATTATAGTCCATATCCTTTCTCATTCTCATCACTCTGGGATTGACCTTAACTACAGAATTCATCTTGGCAGCTGGAAACAGATTTAAAGTGGTATGATTGGGATTCTCTCCTCTTGCAGATAAAAGATAAATCAAGCCCTCGATCCCAATCCAGAATTCATCTCCTCAGATTCAGACCCTAAGATGGCTCCTCAAGGAAAGGGCAAGAGTCAACAGCCCCCTCATCCACGTCAAGGACATATTCCTGATCAGAATCAGGTCAATGCACAGTTGTTGGCATCTATCCAAGCTACCCAGCAGCAATTGACCGAGCAGACCCTAACACAGACTACATTCTAGGAAATGCTGAAAGATGTGATGAACAGACCAGAGGGAGGAGGAGGAAGACGAGGAGGAGGTGGTGGACCCTCAGATGACGAGGAAGAGCTTGAACAAGGGAGGCCCAAACCTACACCGAAGGTGACATACAATCCTAGAGACAACCAGATGACTTAGTGGATCCTCATTCCACCGGTGCATGCTCACTTTGAGCTGAAGCTCCATTATATGAGGATTCATATTCGCCAAGGTCGTGTTGAGGAGCAAGAATGGACGAATCCCGGGGCTAGGTACGACCCGAAGCTAGGAGCTCAGGATGTGTGCGGAAGACTAGTGTAGGACTGGAAATAGGTAGGTCGAGACCAGTCCAGACGGGAGGTACCAATCAATGAAAAAGGATAACAATAATCAGATTCAGATAAGCTTGTACTTTTACAAGGAACTTGAAGGATTTGCATAATATACTTCATATGGATCAAAGATAGAAAATCAAGAATGGTGAGTGATAAAAACACACACAGTATCGTGAGAAGACTACTCCAAGTGTTAGGTCGACACCGCTCTTCACCTTCGATCACGGCCAACACGACGACGTTACAACCCGATGATGGCGGATGTGGATTATCTCGGCCAAGGAAAATGAAGAAGCTGTTGGTTGGACTCCCCTTCACACCATCTCTCATGTGTAGATTGTTCCCTCTATAAACTTTCTCCCTCTCGCTCTACCCTCTCTCATCTCTCTCTTAAGAAATGAGAGACATAACATGATGGTCCCCCAAGCATTACAAAAAAGGAACCCACCTTCAAGAAACGTGGGTTGAATTGGCCATCTATGACTACACACCCCCTCTCTCTCCTTTAATTAATTCAATTCCTTTTATAATGCCTATAAATAAATCTATTATTATATAATATAATATAAGTGTTGTTACACCCACGAGCCCGCCCACTCACACACACGTGTCCGGTTATTTCCATTTTTACATTACATGATCCTCCTCATCAATCCGAAGGTGCTAAATAACAACAATCTCATCGTCAGATTTAAATACTTCTATTATCTTGTGTAATTACTTTTTGGTGGATCATAACAAGTTTTGCGATTTGATATTTACAGAACATAACACGACCGATCAATATGGGCCTTTAGTAGGAAGTACGTGTCATGAGCAAAAATTGAGAACTTAGCGAAGTCCCATCCGAGATTTATAAAGACTGGTTGCCCAAAATTCGGTCATACATCCCTTTTATAATCACATCTCGAGTAACACATTTTTTAATCCACAATAATTTGAAATCATATCTCGAGTAAGACATTTTCTAATCCACAATAATTTGAATTCATATCTCGAGTAAGACATTTTCTAATCCACAATAATTTGAATTCATATCTCGAGTAAGACATTTTCTAATCCACAATAATTTGAAATCATATCTCGGGTAAGACATTTTTTAATCCACAATAATTTGAAATCATATCTCGAGTAAGATATTTTTTAATCCACAATAATTTGAAATCATATCTCGAGTAAGACATTTTTTAATCCACAATAATTATTTTATGTAAGATCATGGATATCACGTTTACACGAAAGCGAAATTGGAAAATACAATGGGCAGCGTCGCCCTTTTTTAGTTTTTTTTGAGATAATTAAATATGTACAAATACACTGAGGTGTCCTTAATTGTTGCTGTTGATACAGCAGCTGCTGTAATACAGGAGAACCGACGATCACTTTTAGGATGTGCACCAGCCATCTCGATCTTTTCTGGAGGATCGAACAACTTCCCTGCGTTATATCATCTGCTGTAACAGGATCTGCCTCCGCTGTTGATCACGACTCATGCATCACTCCTGCCTTGGGAGGGATGCCACTGTGCTTTAGCGGGCATTCGCTTCGTCATCGTCACTCCAAAGGGGTTGTTCTTGCTCTGTTTCCCATTCAAAACAAAGTGATTAGTAGAATCCATAGCTCAATTACCATTTACAAAAGAACAAATCTCATCAAAATGAGCATGTTCATACCAAGGAGCAAGTTCCTGCGGCAATGTTGCATACTGGATACTCATGGGGGCAGCAACTCTCGTGATCTTCGCAGCATGTAGCGCCTTCCAATGGGCAGCATCCCCAGTAGAGGCAGGATCTACCGTACTCGTAAATACAGCAACAGGTGGTACCGACCGGGCACGAGGAGTAGCTGTCACAGATAACAGGGGGCTGCACCGGCGAGGGAGGGGACGGCGGAGGCTCCGGTGGGTTGGGACCGTTCTTGATAGGGTAGGAAGCCTCCATCGCTATGCCGCACTTGCCTGTAGGCTCTGCGGTGTTGCGCTTCATCCTTACGTAACCATTCTCCCCCCATCCAGATCCCCAGCTGTTCCTCACAATCCAGTAATCTGTATCATTCAGTGTGCCGTAACCAACTGCTACCACACCATGATCCAAATCTGTTCCACACTGTCCATCAAAAATGCCCTGAAGAAAAATGCAATGTTTAAAGTTGGATTATGCTAATCTGTCAGTATAGATTGCAGATCTTCTAATGAAATGTCTTACCGACGTGTACAACTGGAAGGCGCGGCCTCCGGCTTCGATGGCTACGCTAACAGGCTGGTTGGCTACTGCCTTCTGCAAGGCCTTCTCGTTGTTTTGCGGGACATCTTCGTATGAATCAATCGTCACCACTTTGGTGTTTTTCTGCACGAAAAGGAAGCCCTCAGATGATCAGGTAATCACGTCTCTGGTTTATAATTCGATTACAAGTGAAAGATTATAGATCAAATACTTTGTTAGTGTCGCACTGGCCGTCGAGTCCTGCGTACGGGTAATCCGTCTCCGTATCGATGCCGCCATTATCGATGATGAATTCGAAGGCATAGTCCATGAGACCTCCATTGCAACCCTGGTCGTTGACGGTATCGCAATTTACGAGCTCTTGCTCCGACAGGGAGATCAAGTTGCCCGTGACAATCTGGTTGATCCCTTCTACTGCTCCAACGGCAGAAAACGCCCAGCAGCTACCTGTTAACAACTCCATTCAAATTCTCAACTCGTTATTTTGAATTTTGCACCGAGATTAAATTGTAAAAAGAAAAGGACTCACCACAGGTGCCCTGATCTTTAACAGGAACCACCGCCCCCTTCTCCCTCCAATCCACAGCATCCGGCAATTTCTCCCCTTCCCTCACCACATACCTCCCGCTGCCGGAACCCACCTGCGGCCGTGGCCCGCGTGTCTTCAGCCCGAGGTACGTCTCCCGGAACTCCTCGTTCGTCAAGTCCGCGAACCGGTTCAGTCCGACCATGTAGGAATGCCTGTTCTCCAAACCGTTATGCTCGTCGACGAACCGAAGGTTGTCCTTGAAGATCTCGAACCTCCGATCAATCTCGGCGAGGCCATTGTAGTCCTTCCGATGGGCCGCGAGCCACGCCTCGTAGATGTGCCGCACCTCCTCGTCGCTCCTTGTGGTCGTCCTGTATTGCAAGATCGACAAACTAGTGGCGGTGGCTGCGGAGGCCAACGCGAGGACGAGGGAGAGGAGAAGGGCCGAAGAGCGGGGAAGAGCCATTGTCATCGGGAGCAGGAAATGGAATAGGAGGAGGGTGTTGAGTTGAGACTCAATTGGGGCGACTTTATATTGAAGAGGAGGACGAGGTTACAACTTACACGTTAACGATTGACGGGTGGGTTGGGGTCGGGACTCGGGTGTTGAACGGTGGGTTGCGGCGGGAGATGTGGTTCCCGCGAGATTTGAGAGCTGAGGTGGTGGACGAGCCTTGACGTGTTCACACGTAGGTAGATACTGTCGTGAATTTTGCAAGTATTTTACTAGAAAAACTTGGAGGAGTACCAGTATAAAGTTCGTTTCTTTTTTTTTAACACGACGCTATTTAGTGTGAACCCCTGATAATATCAACACCGATGAGATCAGCTGATGCAAGGCGGATGAATTAAAAGAATTTTGAAATAATTTATTTTCTTTTTAAATACGAAGCTGATGTATAAAGCAAGTTTAATAACTCATTCAAACGCTAATTTAAAAAAGTCCGCAAATAATTCCCACGTTTAGGTGATTTGATATATGGGATTTACCCTAACAACTTATTAGTTTCTGGCTCAAATAGATATGTTAACAACCAACCAAAATACTAAGCTTAACATGTCAAGTAATAATCCCGACCCCTTATAACTTACTCTTGTACTTTGTATCTTTTGGATGTGGACTATTTTTTGGGATATGCGTGTTACAACCTCCCTCACTTATGCGGCTACACGTTCCGAGTAGCTATTCCACTATCTCTTTGTAGGGATCGTTCCACCTATAGTAGTCATTTCCACTGTAGAGAAATTGACTATGATATCATTTGTAACGTTCCGAGCTTAAGTCCTCGCTCCGTTAATGAGGACAACCGTCAGCCCCACATCTGAAACTCACAAAGTGTGACAGTGGGTTCTAAGTGGTGCGATTAATACTTGACAGCGGATCCATTTGGACACGAAACCAACAAGTTGTTAGGGTCAGTTTTCCTTGATTACGGATTGGGGATATAAGTTCGAGACGTTACAAATGCTCTGGCCAATTTCTCTTTGATTGTGGAAAGGGCTACTCAAGGGGTGGAGCCACCCCTGCAAAGAGATAGGAGGAAACAACTACCTCAAGCGCGCAACCACCACTGTCACCGAGAATAAGTAATGGACCATATCGTAATGAGAACATTGCGAATATAAGGCGAGGTGGGGGTGGGAAGGGGTAGTGTGAAAGGGGGGATTGTAACACTCATAACCACAAAAATAATTCTGCATTTAAAACTCACAAAGTGTGAGAGCGGGTTATAAATGGTGGGGATTAATACTTGACAATTTGAACTTAAGTATTTTGGGTGGTTGTCAAAGGATTCAGTCGAACACAACAATGTGTCGGGATCAGTTTACATTGATAACGGACTGTAGATTTAAGCTCGGGACGTTACATTACTAACATTAAATCATATACTAATGATTATTCATTGATTTTTTTCTTTCAATCATTGTCAAATTATAAATAATTACTGCATATAGTTGACAAAACTTTAACAATAAATATGATATTTGTTGTGAATTAAAGAAAAAAAGATAACTTTGCATCAAATGATATTTTTTTTTGCTAGATATTTAAAAACGGAAGACATAGCAACAAATATTTAGTTTATTAATTCTGATGACACTAAAAGAAAATTGATCTATAACAACAAATAATTTAATATCCATTTGGCATATCTTCAACAGTTAAATATATAACAACAAATATTAATCGTTCCTTACTTCTTTAAATAGTAATGAATATTATTACTCATTTCTATATTCCGTGCAACAAATCATATAACAACGATTCATTGTTGATTTTTTTTATTCTAATCGTTACTAAATTTAGCAAGGAGTAATATGAATTTTAATGAATAAGCCAACGGAAAAATTGCCGTTATATGAAGCTTTAACAAAAAATATGACATTCATTTATAAAGTATAGACGATGATTTGACAACAAATAATATTTATTATTATATCTTTAATATCTGAAGATTGGATCACGATATACAGGATTATTCAATGTCTTAGTCCGATTTCTTGTATTGTGAGTCACTTCTTTTTGTCATGATATCACTGCCTATATAACGAATTAGTTTGTTGATATGTAAATACACACAATTGTATCTTAATAAAATAATAAGCATATTGATAGATTTATTTAATGATTTATATAAACATTATTATATATAATGTCAAAAGATAAATGTATATATTATAAAGAAACAAAATAAGATAGCTATGTATATGTACGGATATACATTACATCAACATCAACAACAAAATAGATACATAAAAAAATTAGCGACTAATATTACTTTCGTCATAATAGCTCAAATTTTGATAAATAGTGACATAGAAGGATTGTGGAATAGAACGATATTACTTTCGATGCAAAATTTTAATATAAAAAATCTTTTAGCAATGATATTATTTCTCACTTTATATTTTAACAAAAGACGATATAAAGACATATTTAGAATAAACGTCACTACAGACCTAACTTTCTGCAGTGACATATATATGGCTTTATAAAACCAAATAATCTACGTCAAGGAAGCATTTTAAACGCGGAGGTTTAATGTCTAGATTTACATAGATCAACTACATTATTTTAAAACGAAGACAATTCTATATAAGTATCATTTAACTATATTATAATATATCAAACCAAGACAATTTATTAGATCTACAACCGTACGTCATCTCTAATTTGGCCACTTATTAGGTAGTCGTATTTGTTAACTTTTTTACACGATTTTTATGTGTACAAAAAGATATGTAAGAAGAAAGATTTCAAAAAGGCAATTATATGTAGAGAAAAATGGGCCTTCCAACGCGCTGCTCCAGTTCTATTTTCGGCTACAATTTTTCATATTTTTGAAAAATAACATCATTTATTTTCATCAATATATCTTTCTGATATGTCATTCCAATTTCGTCAAAAACACAGACTTTTATACCTGCCATCCAGAACATATCTATTACAACAATTTTAATATCGTTAAAATTACATGTTCTAAATAAAGGGTGTAGGAATCTCTGTTTCTGACGAAATTGTATTGGTATATTAGAAGAATATAATGATTAAATTACATGATGATAGTTTAAAAAAAACAAAAAAATTTAACCGAAAAATAAGACGGGAGCAGACAACCCCATTTTTCTGTTGCAACATGAGATAAATTAATATCATTCACTATGAAGAGAAGTTGCATCAAGTGTAATGTCACTGCAAAGTAAACCTCTTCTGACCATGGAATGTATGGCTTTAGACAGTTATCAATGGTCGAGAAAAGGGAGCATAAATTGAATTAGGTAAAATGCATCGTATAAGTGTATTCATCAAGGAAAATATTTTCAATAAATAAAGGAATTCACAAAAGAATAAAACAATAACTCGTAAAAAAACAATATCCAACGAATTTGTAACTAAAACGTGTCTTACTTTATGTCAACCATAAATTTGTCTCGTCAGAAATAATTCGTGACTAGAATTTTTAATGCCATAATTCGTCAGTACTATGATAATTCATTTATAATATACATAAATATCTATTCAGAGATTACATATAATTAAGCTATTTATGAAATATCATATTAGAAGTTATGTGACGTTTTCAGTTTAAAATTACTAGTAACAAAAGAAGCTAGGAATTTAAAAACGACATCCTCTCTAAAACAACCAACCAAATAAATTATAAAGTCGTTGTCAATGACCTTTCCCACCGTTCAAGCAATCGATAGATAACAAGAAAGCAAAGACGTGAGAGCCTTGATCATAAAAAGTCTTGTGACAATAATGAAAAATTAATTTAATGGATTCAATTAATTCATTTTCAATATAAAATTTTTGTAACGTTGAAAACTCATTTTAGACTTTTTTATAGGGTTTTCCCCACAACAAATGACGGCGGCACACATGCTGGAGCATGACGGCGGAGGAGACGGAGCACCTCTTCTGCTTCGCGCTCACCCTCTCCATCGAGTAAAGCTCCAATGCCACCACCCGGTGCCCCCTCCCTCTTCACCGCCCTCATCGATGGTGGCGCCTTCCACCACTTTGTCCTTGCCTCCGACAATGTCCTCGTCGCCTCCTTCGTAGCTGCGTCGCTCGTACACAACGCATGATACCCAGAGAGGATGGCGTTACATGTGATCACTGACAGGAAGATGCATGTGACCATGCATGCATGGTTCGCTTTGCACCCGCTAGAGCCGGTGGTGGTGGAGGTAAAGGTGTTGCACCAATTTGACTAGTTGGCGACCATGCAAGTAGCCATACATGCCAACTTCCCAGATCTAAATTTACATTCGGATCATTGATTTTACATATCGATTAATTACTTTTTACAAACAATGCACTCCTTTACAATGGATGCAAATATTTTATTAAGCTATGCAATGATTTCGCAAATATGTTCACTGATTTGTTTTATAAATGATCTAACAATATAAGATCTTTTACAATATTGAGTATTTTTTTTCGAAATCAGATTATTTTTTACATATCTCAAATACTTTTTACAATATAATATTATTTTTTACATGTATCGATTTTAATCAAATTTCTAATAATCTCAAATCATTTTTTACAATCCAGATCATTTTTACACTTATATCTTTCCTCTTAATAATTGATGAATTACTAACTATTGGTTTTTTTGCGATTCTTCAAACAAAAATTACAGAACTAGCACGATTTTTTACAAAAGTATTATCAAAATTGCAATTGAGCTAAAAAGTAGTACTAACCTTGATTTTATTTTACATTGTAGGATATAATTTAATAATGTCAATACGAATTTTACAAAGAGTTTTGACATTCTACGTAACGCGGAAAAGCTACCACGTTGGTGAAACCTCATTGAGTAAATAACAACAAAAATACCAAATTAGATGAGCTAAAAATGGAAAAATAAATAGATTAAATGAAAACTTGTATTCAAAACAAAATTTAAATTCAAAATCAAAACATATAGACTAAAATACCTTTTTTGGATGAAGAACCTTTAGATTGAGATCTAACGGATCCCGTGATGTGCTTTCCTTTAGGCCCTGTTCGTTTGGGGTATAAGGAGGAATGGAATAAGGGGAATAAGCCCCCAACACGCTTCCCGGTGGTACGACTATTCCCCATTATTTCATCTTATTTCACTCTTATTCCTATCTTTATCCCACCTTACCTACCTTTATTTCACCTTATTCTCTTTATTCTTATGCTCCAGCCGAATGGAGAATAGACCCTTATTCCCCTTATTCTCCATCCTTATTCCTGCCTTATTCTCCTACCGAACTGGCCCTTAATGTATGAAAGATGCTCCTCATTGAAGCACACACACACTATATATATATATAATATGCAGGAAAGATTCACCTCATTAGAATGGCCATATATTATATATTATATATTGTATATTATATATATTATATTATATATACAGGGGGCCCTTCCATTAGGATGCATTCTTCCTGAGTTCAGGAAGGCCGCCCACTTAACAAAGTACTTTAGTAGAATACGTGTACAGTTTGTATTATAGTTGCACATTATAAACACAAAACTGCCCATTATAATACAAACATTAAAACTAGATATTATAATAATCCAAATTTTATATGCATTCTACTAAAGTCGTCATGTTTTTTTACATAAAAGGGTCGGTCTGTTCCTAAATTGAGGAAGGATTGCGCCCTATTGGAAGGAAATCCTACACACACACACAATATATATATATATATGGGTAAAATGGGGCTGCCCCCAGGGAGTAGCCAACTTGGCTACTCCCACCCCTATTTTCCCCTCATTTTTTCTATTTTTTTGGAAATAAAAATTTGTATATTCATCATTATATCCCTCTCACATTCTATTAAATTTTATCAGAAAAAGAGACTCCTAAGCCCTCCATCCAGACGTCATTTTTTTAACGGTCGCAGGATTTTTTAAATCGACCATGTTTGGATGGAGGCCGTAGGAGTATATGTTTCTGACGAAATTTAATAGAATGGGAGAGGGATATAATGATGAATATACAAATTTTTATTTCCAAAAAAATTAAAAAAATGAGGGAAAAATAGGGGTGGGAGTAGCCAAGTTGGCTACTCCCTGGGGGCAGCCCCATTTACCTATATATATATATATATATAGGGAAAAAGGAGTATGCTCCCTTGGTGTAGCTAACTTACATGCTCCCACCCATTTCCCTTTATTTTTTTTATTTTTCTGAAATGAAACCTATTGGAATTCAGATCACAATATGTCACCACGATGTCATTAAAAATTAGACTTAATTCGATACTTCTATCCCCTCCATCAAGACTGTGCAATTTAAACGGTCTCAGAATTGCTGAAATGACCCCCTTCAGATGGAGGGTATAGGAGTCTCTGTTTCTGACGAAATTTGAATGACATGTTAGAATGATATAATGATGAATATACATATTTTATTTTCCCAAAAAAAAAATAAAATGGAGGAAAAATTAGGGTGGAGTAGCCAATTGGCTACACCCTGGGTGTAGCCTCATTTAACCCATATATATATATATATACATACGTGGAAAAAATGGTGCTGCCCCATGGGGCAGCCAACATGACTGCCCGCACCCCCATTTTTGTCAATTTTTTTTATTTTTTTTGAAAATATCACCATGTATATTCATCCCTATATCCCTCCTATATGTCATTCGAATTTTCGTCAGAAACAGGGACTCCTACGGCCTCCATCGAGATGGTGTCGATTTAAAAATTCTGTTACCGTTAAAAAATGACTGTCTGG
This sequence comes from Ottelia alismoides, assembly GCA_037367405.1. Taxonomy (NCBI): domain Eukaryota; kingdom Viridiplantae; phylum Streptophyta; class Magnoliopsida; order Alismatales; family Hydrocharitaceae; genus Ottelia; species Ottelia alismoides. The sequence continues at coordinate 364,998 of JAZKJV010000266.1, forward strand.
ATGGAGGCCGTAGGAGTCTCTGTTTCTAATAAAATTCGAATGGTATGTAGGAGGGATATAGGGATCAATATACATGGTGATATTTTTCAAAAAAATAAAAAATTGCTAAAATAAGGTGGGGGCCGCCATGTTGGCTGCCCCTAGGGGGCAGCCACATATGACCATATATATATGTGTGTGTGTGTGTGTGTGTGTGTGTGGAAAAGGGAGTATGCTCCCTAGTTGTAGCCAACTTAGCTACTCCCACAACTATTTCCCCCTCATTTTTTAATTTCTTTGGAAAATAAAATTTGTAAATTCATCATTATATCCCTCTCACATTCTATTAAAATTTCATCAGAAACAGAGACTTCCTACGGCCTCCATCCAACAAGGTCGATTTAAAAAATCTTGCGACCGTTAAAAAAAGACGTATGGATAGCGGGCTTAGGAGTCTCTGTTTCCTGACGAAATTTTAAAAGAATGCTAGAGAGATATAGTGATGAATATACAAATTTTTATTTTCCAAAGAAATAAAAAAATGAGGGAAAAATATGGATGGGAGTAGCCAATTGCTACAACCTGGAGTAGCCTCATTTAACCCATATATACATACATACCATACATACATACATACATACAATACATAATATATATATATATATATATATATATGAGGTAAATGGGGCTGCCCTCAGGGAGTAGCCATCTTGGCTACTACCACCCCTATTTTCCCATCATTTTTTTACTTTTTTTGGAAAAAAATTGTATACTCATCATTATATCCCTCTCACATTCTATTAAAATTTCGTTAGAAACAGAGAATCCTACGGCCTCCATCCAAACATGGTCGATTAAAAAATCCTGCGACGTTAAAAAAATGGCGTCTGGATGGAGGGCTCAGGAGTATCTGTTTCTGGCGAAATTTTAATAGAATGTGAGGAATATATGATGAACATACAAATTTTTATTTTCCAAAAAAATAAAAAATGAGGGGAAAATAGGGGTGGGAGTAGCCAAGTTGGCTACTCCTAGGGGGCAGCCCCATTTTACCCTATATATATATATATATATATATATATATATATATATGGAGTTGATGGGGCTGCCCCCAGGGGCAGCCAACATGGCTGCCCCGCCCCATTTTGGGGCAATTTTTTAATTTTTTTTGAAAAATGTCGTCATGTATATTCATCCCTATATCCCTCCTATATGCATTCGAATTTTGTCAGAAACAGAGACTCCTACGGCCTCCATCCAGACAAGGTTGATTTAAAAAATCCTGCGACCGTAAAAAAATGGCGTCTAGATGGAGGTCGTAGGAGTCTTTGTTCATAACGAAATTCGAATGACATATAGGAGGGATATAGGGATGAATATATAAGGTAATATTTTTCCAAAAAAATAAATTTTTTTTGCGAAAATGGGGTGGGGCAGCCCCATTTTTCCCTATATATATAGGGGTTGATGGGGCTGCCCCCTAGGGGCAGCCAATATGGCTGCCCCGCCCCTTTTCTTCGCAAATTTTTTTATTTTTTTGAAAAATATCGACATGTATATTCATCCCTATATCCCTCCTATATGCCATTCGAATTTCGTCAGAAACAGAGACTCGTACGACCTCAATCCAAATAGAGTCGATTTAAAAAATCATGCGACCGTTAAAAAATGACATATGGATGGAGGTCGCAGGAGTCTCTGTTCTGACGAAATTCGAATGGCATAAAGGAGAGATATAGGGATGAATGTCCACGATTTTATTTTTCCAAAAAATTTGCCAAAAAAATGGGGTGGGGGCAGCCATTTGGCTACCCCTAGGGGGCAGCCCTATTTTCCCCATATATATATATATATATATATATAGGGTCATATGTGGCTGCCCCCTAGGGGCAGCCAACATGGCTGCCCCCACCTTATTTGGGCAATATTTTTTTATTTTTTTTTGAAAAATAACACCATTTACATTCATCCCTATATCCCTCATATATACCATTCGAATTTCTCAGAAACAGAGACTCCTACGGCCTCCATCCGGACAGTAATTTTTTAACGGTAACAGGATTTTTTTAAATCGATACCATCGAGATGGAGGCCGTAGGAGTCTCTGTTTCTGACGAAATTCGAATGGCATGTAGGAGGGATATATGGATGAATATACATGGTTTTATTTTCAAAAAAAAAAATAAAAAACGCCGAAAAATGGGGCGGGGCAGCCATGTTGGCTGCCCCCAGGGGGCAGCCCCATTTTTTCCTATATATATATAATAATAATAATAATAATAATAATTTGGAACTATTTTGAGAACTCTCTGACCAGACAAAAATCTGTAATTGTCAGTAAAGTTGTTTCTTTATTTTTTATTTCTTTCTTATTTTTCTTAATTTTATTAATTTATTAATTATTTATTCAAATCCAAAAATTCTTATTTTATACGTAGGTTGTCCGTTCAGCATAGCAAAGTGTATTTCTTTTTTGTAGAAAACGGTTCAAACGATTTTATCCATGTGAGTGTTCTATATCGGATAAATTACCAACTATTTATTTTGATTGAAATTTTAAACCTTTTTTTGTACTAACATAGTGGTAGAAAGAGTACCTCGTTATGCCTGGACTTCAAACAGTTTAGTTTTAACCATGTTCATGGTCCCAAATTATTATATATATATATGGGTCATATGTGGCTGCCCCCTAGGAGCAGCCAACATGGCTGCCCCCACCTTATTTGAGTAAATTTTTTATTTTTTTGAAAAATAACACCATGTACATTCATCCATATATCCCTTCTATATACCATTCGAATTTCGTCAGAAACAGAGACTCCTACGGCCTCCATCCGGACAGTAATTTTTTAACGGTAACAGAATTTTTTTAAATCGATACCATCGAGATGGAGGACGTAGGAGTCTCTGTTTCTGACGAAATTCGAATGACATATAGGAGAGGGATATATGGATGAATATATATGGTTTTATTTTTCAAAAAAAATAAAAAAACCGCTGAAAAATGGGGTGGGGGGTTGCCATGTTGGTTGCCCCCAGGGGGCAGCCCCCATTTTTTCATATATATATATATATATATATATATATATATATATATATAGGCCCGTAGAGTCTCTGTTTCTGACGAAATTCGAATGGTATATAGGAGGGATATAGGATGAATGTACATGGTGTTATTTTTCAAAAAATAAAAAATTTTGCCCAAATAAGACGGCGGCAGCCATGTTGGCTGATACGGGGCAGCCACATATGACCCTATATATATATATATATATATATATATATATATATATGAGGTAAATGGGGCTGCCCCTAGGGAGTAGCCAACTTGGCTACTCCCACCCCTATTTTCCTCATTTTTTATTTTTTTTTGGAAAATAAAAATTTGTATATTCATCATTATATCCCTCTCACATTCTATA